>ML677376.1:11947091-11988053 GCA_007922305.1 Dermatemys mawii | reverse complement strand
CCAGCACCAGGCAGTGACTGTGTGCTCTGCTTTCCGGCTACCCCCTTTGAGGCGCACTCCGCACTGCAGTTGTTGAGCAGATGGGGCCGTCTGGTCTGGCCCGGACACAGCCCTGCTCTGGGGGCCTGGCTGGAATGTGGCTGGAGTCCATTGGAAGCAGAAGGCAGCAGTTGGTTCAGACAGCCCTGGGCCGGGCTCCAGCTGAGAGAGATCTGGAGACGTTAACCCTCAAACACCCTGGCCGGAGACAGCCCATGTGCACGGCCAGCGCTGGCCGCTGTAGGTGGCCGTGGGACTCCTGATACTATTGACTGGGGCTTTTACTCACACAGAGCGAACCCTCCTTCTGGGGAAGCAGCTTTGGGGAACTAGCCCCACACCCACCATGGGAACAGCCACCAGAGAAAGACCCACGATCTCTAGACACCTCAGCACAGCCCCTCTGCTGCTTCTGCCCCACTGCGCACAGCTCTGCTCTCTGAAGGGGACCATCAGCAGCTGCCACCCCATGGCTGCTCTGCCTCCCGCACACCCATTCACAGCCTGTCCCTGGGTCTGGCACAGGTCAAGAGGCAGAGCCCGCCCCATGGTGCATGCCTGGGCAGGGAGACCCTGGCTGACCACCTGCCGTGCCAGAGACTGCGGCTGCCCAGGCTGGACCCTCAGCTCTGCGCCCTCAGGAAAGGGCCAGGTGCAGGCAGGGCGAGCAGCACTGAGACTTGCCCCCAAGACCGTCTATGCTGCCCCCGCGCTGAAACTCGACCGTCGTTCCCACCGCACTTGGCTGAGAGCATCAGCCCAGGCCTGCTGCATACGACTTGGCTGCTCCCGGGGGTGCTCTGAGTCCGGAGATCCATGCTCCTGCAGGAGAGTCCCTTGCTATGGCTGCTCCTCATTGGACTTCATGAGTCCAGCTGAGCCCCCTTGCCCATGGCAACGTCTGTGTCTGTTGGGCTTCCCGCCAGGGCACCAGGGAGCCTGTAAGCAGAGGGAGACCCTTACTGCTCGCATGGTCCTCGAGCAGTCCCAGGGCTGCTCCTCAGAAATCCCACAGGGATCATGCTTGTGAGGACGCTGCTGCCCTGACAACACTTCCCAACCCACCTCCACCTCTTCCTGCTGTTCTGGTAGGCCCAGAAGATGAGCCTCTCTCACAGCACTCGTAACCTGGCCATCGGTCTCTGTCCTCCCTGGGCCCCCTAAACGAGGAGACTTCGAAAGGCCCATGAAAAACCTTACAGAAAAAAATCCCCTCCATGATGTCTCCTCTCCCCACTCAGGTGGGAGGGATGCTTCTCCCTCTGCCATTAGGGTGACCAGACATCAGGTGTAAACAATCAGGACTGTCCCTATAAAATGGGGGCATCTGGTCACCGTATGTGCCATCCAGGACCTGCTACTCCAGGGGTATTATCAGTCTGATCCCTAGAGTGAATGGGGTCCTGGTGGTCCAAGAAGGCAAATCCAGGATTCACTTTCAGGTAGAGCTGGGCAAACTTTTCAGACAAATAATTTATGGCTCAGACCTGGTTGCAGCTCATGTAGACACAGCTGAGCTAGAGGCGATCCAGCTGGCCCCGTTACTGGAGCCCTGAGGCTGCAGCAGCGCACACTTCGTGCTCTCCCACATTGCTGCTCTGGGACCCGAGCTCGCCCGGGTATGTTTACACCAGTGTAATCACCCTGTGATGACAATGTCGACCTGCCCTTTGACAAACCTGCACTGGTTCTTCATTCGGACGGGTCCTGTCTCTTCCTCTGAACGAATGCCGCTTTTACTCCTGAGAGCATTCTGGGACAAAAAATTAAAAATTCTGCACCCAATATTTTAAAATTTGGCAAAATTCTGCAAATTTTATTTGTCAAATAAATATGGAGACTCCCCCATGGCCACTGGCTGCACAGAGGTGGCAGATCACTGTGCAACTCCCCCTGGACACGGACTCAGCGGTGAGGCTTCACCCAACCTGGACATGCTGCAAGGAGTGGGCCTACCCCAGAAACACCCCAGGACCCTGCCCCTCTGTGCCAGGTGCAGCACCAGGTGTGGGCGGATAGGCTCAGCAAGGCAGGATCATGTGTGGAGAGGCTCAGTGCACGGGGATCCAGGTGTAGGTTGAGTGGATTCTGTGTGGCGTAATCTGGGGGCATCAGATGTGGGATCTGGGGGCAGGGGGATCTGGATGCACAGGGGCTAGTTGGGGGCTTCTGGGTGCAACAGTAATGGGACTCTGCAGGGGGGTCCAAGTGCAGCTACTTGGGGCTCAGCTGGGCGGGGATCCAGGTTCAGGTGGCTCATCGGGGTGGTCCAAGCGCAGGAGGAATGGGGCTCATCGGGAGCGGGTTCTAAGTGTGGGGGGGTGTCTCAGCAGGAAGGTCTGGGTATGAGGGGTGTGGATGCATGGGGGATGGGGGAGCAGCTCCCTGTACAGGGATTCCTCCCCTCATGCAGCAAGTGCGGGACTTTAATGAAACCCCCCTGCTCGCAGAAGAGTCCAGCTAGCTGAGAGCAGCCAGTCTGATCAACCACAACTTGTGCACCTGGTCTGGAACTCAATGTCCCATGGTCTTTCCTTCTCTTCTTCAAAGGGGACTTATGCTGAACGCAGGCTACTCTGGGAATAGCCCCTGCTTGTGTAAATCCCTCTGGCAGCTTGGAGATCAAGCCAAGGTCTTTTGGAGGCTACTGCAGAACCAAACTACTGACTGTTACAGGAACGCTCTGGCCCTTTCTATGTGCAAACAGATCATAGATAAGGTGCCAGCTGACGGGTTCAAGAGGAGGTAGCATAGTTTGTGGGGCTTGGAGGACCAAAAGTACTTCCTGGGTTAAGCCCTTGAACCAAAACTACAATGAGGAAGTTAGTACCGCTGGTTGGAAGTTTATTGATGAAACGTTTTTCTGATGAAAAAGGCTGATTTATCGAAACCGAAGCATTCTATGGGAAAGGTGGGTATCAACAGATTTCCTGTGCCAAAATTTTTGGAAATTTATAGAAAAAGTGAAATGGGTTTTTTATGTGAAACAACTTTTCATGTAGAAATGTAAAGTTATTTAGTC
Organism: Dermatemys mawii; assembly: GCA_007922305.1. NCBI lineage: Eukaryota > Metazoa > Chordata > Testudines > Dermatemydidae > Dermatemys > Dermatemys mawii. Next base: position 11,984,992 of record ML677376.1, on the reverse strand, counting down.
ATTAACATTAATGTAGTCATTTTTTAAAAAAAGGTGAAAATCAAAATGAAATGTTCTCAAATTATTGATTGACCTGAACTGATTTATTTTTGATTATTGCTTTGTGAATATTTTTAAGATTTTGACTTTTTGTTCTGATTTAGGACTGGAAATTTTTTTGAAGTCTCAAAAGTTTTCCTTGGATGTGAAGAACGTTTCCCACCCAGCTCTAGAAATTAGGATGTTTCACATCTCAGGGCTTGTCTCCACTGCAGCTTTAGCTTGAATTCTCTACACGGAGGCTATGTTTACACTCCGGACTGTGCCGCTGTAAAGTCTCGTGTGTGGCTACTCTCCTGCTGGCATAATTAAACCACCCCCAATGAACGCGGTAGCTCTGCCCACAGGGGAGCGTCTCCCACCAACATAGCACTGTCCATGCTGGCCCTTTTGTCGGTGACATTTATGTCTGTTGCGAGGTGTTTTTTTCACACCTCTGACTGACAAAATTTTTACCAACAAATGTGCTAGTGTAGACAAAGCCCTAGTTAACTCCTCTCAAGTTAGCTTCACAGGAGGAGAGAAGTCACACTGCAGAACACCTTGGAGTGGTTGGATTAGCAGCCTAATGTAGGTGAATCAGCAGCACTTGAGCTTCAATCTATTCTCCCTGGTAGACAAGCTAGTTCACGTTTAAAGCCCCACCTTACTCTTGTGAGAGGTTTGAGAATATCAGAAGGTCCAAAACCCTGCTCAAAGCAGAACCAGCCCCAACTAAATCATCCCAGCCAGGGCTTTGTCAATACTGACCTTAAAAACCTCTAAGAAAGGAGATTCCTCCACTTCCCTAAGTAACCCATTCCAGTGCTTCACCACCCGACTAGTGAAATAGTGTTTCCTAATATCCAACCTAGACCTCCCCCACAGCAACTTGAGACCATTACTCCTTGTTCTGTCCTCTGCTACCACTGAGAACAGTCTAGATCCATCCTCTTTGGATCCCCCTTTCAGGTAGTTGAAAGCAGCTATCAAATCTCCACTCAGTCTTCTTTTCTGCAGACTAAACAATCCCAGTTCCCTCAGCCTCTCCTCATAAGTCATGTGCTCCAGCCCCCTAATCATTTTTGTTGCCCTCCTCTGGACTCTTTCCAATTTTTCCACATCCTTCTTGTAGTTTAGGGCCTAAAACTGGACACAGTACTCCAGATGAGGCCTCACCAATGCTGAACAGAGGGGAATGATCACATCCCTGGGTCTGCTGGAAATGCCCCTACTCATACAATCCAAAATGCTGTTAGCCTTCTTGGCAATGAAGGCACACTGTTGACTCATATCCAGCTGCTCATCCACTGTAACCCCGAGATCCTTTTCTGCAGAACTGCTGCCTAGAAATTTGGTCCCTAGTCTGTAGCAGTGCATGGGATTCTTCTGTCCTAAGTGCAGAACTCTGCACTTGTCCTTGTTGAACCTCATCAGATTTCTTTTGGTCCAATCCTCTAATTTGTCCAGGTCCCTCTGTATCCTATCCCTGCCCTCCAGTGTATCTACCACTCCTCCCAGTTTAGTGTCAGTCGACTTAGGAATCGGGCCGGAGCAGCACTCAGGTTACACTTTCATATCAGTGAAGACAGGAGTTTTGCTGTCCTCCCTTGGATTTGATCTCCCTGACTGCAATTTACCAGCTGTTTCCATCTGCAGAATTGTCTTTCCCCAGGCACTGTTGGTGTCCCAGCAGTGTGACCAGGGAGCAGCTCCATGTCCCAGGAGGAGGAGAGATCTCTGTGGGTTCAGGGCAGGGGCAAAGCTCCAGGTTTGTGGGGGAACCTACTTCCAGCTCCTCATCCACTGTGGGTTCAGTCTCCTCACATCTGACTAATTTCAACAGGCCTTCTGTCCCTCCCCCACGGGGCCCGTGTCAGCTGAGCGACAGTCCTGGCTATGTGTTCTCCGGGGCACTGCCCAGACAGCCATCCTGTTCCTGCCATGTCTCACCTCTCAGGGGAACAGCAAATCAATTACCAAGGGATTAAGTGATTTCTTACCAATTAGTCAATTGGATTATTTCCAGAAATCCGTGTTTTCTTGCCAGCCATGCGCCTCTGCCAGAATCCCAAGGAGAGTCCAGAGCTGAGCAGGGACACAGAATCCATGTCTGGAGCTTTCCAGTCGACAGCGACATGTCTGAGGCAGCTGGGAGGGACATCCAGGCACTGCTCAGTGACCAGGACAGTGACTTCTTACAGCCATGAGAAACCCCGGGGGCTTTCGGGGAAGAAACACAGTACAAGAGGCAACAGGTTCAAACTACAGCCTAGCAGATTTAGATTAAATCTCAGGAAACACTTCTGAACTGTAAGAACAGCAGGACAATGGACCAAAATGCCTAGAGAAGGTGTGGAAGCTCCTTTGCTGGAGGTTTTCAAAAGAAGGCTGAAGCCATCTGCCTTGGATGGTTTAAGCACAACAAATCCTGCATCTTGGTAGGGGGGTTGGCTAGAGGTCCCTTCTAGCCCTGTGTTTCGATGGTTCTATTATTCTAAGGAAGTTACAGAACCTCAGGGACTGGTTTAAATCTTACAGAAGCTGAGGCATAAGGCAGTGCAAAAGGAGAGGAGAGGCAACATGGTCTGGAGTACTGACTGTTCCCAGCTCTGACCCTGACATACTGGGAGGCCTTGGGCAAGTTCCTTCTCCTCTCTGTGCCTCCATTTCCTTTCTTGGCCTTTATTAAGCTCTCTGGTGGCAGGGACAGGCTCTCACTCGGTGTGTACAATGCCATGTACAATGGAGCCCTGGGGTTTGCTGCAGCCTCTTGGTGCTACCACAGTATACTAATAAATGGCAGCCGCTCTCCTGTGTGGCTTATCAAATTTGTATGTGGCTTTACAATGCTTTCATATTGCAAAGGAAATCTATTCTGTTTAAAATAATGTCCCCTGTGGTGTTTGCAGTTTCTCTGTTACTGGGGCAGGAAGAATAAAATATTATTATCCTAGTAATGTAAATCAAGGACAGTGGAACTGTATTTGGCCTTTTATGATGGAGGGACTCACCCTAAACTAGGTAGCACTTCCTGGGCAAGGGACAGGGGTTCCAAAACCCAGTAATTTGAGAGAGAGGCCAGAGATAGGGAGGTGTATCTGGTGGTCTGGGCTTTGTTTTGAGAGTCCTAAATACTAATTGCACCCCTTTCTCTCTCCACTGTGTAATAGCAGAGCTAATTTTGATTCCTTTAGGATCACAGATCACAGAGCTGAACTCACTTTGGGCTGATGGTGCACCAGCACTGAGACTCCCTTACTATGAGCTGAAATCACTGAGTATTGTGTTAAGCAGTAGTGAGTGCCTGAAGATGCATTGGTGAGCAGCTGGTGGAGAGGAACGGTTAGCAGAGAGGAGCAGCTGGCGGAGCGGCTTTCAGGATAGCTACCAGAGAAGAGTGGCTGGCGGAGTAACTTGCAGGACGGCTACTGGAGAGGAGCAGCTGGCCATGAAGGCTGCAGCAGAACTCCATGGAGTGTTGGCCATCGGAGCACGTAAGGTGCCCCTTTACCTCCCTCCCCCATTTCCACACAACTCAGGGGAGGGATTTACCAGAAGTTTACCTTTACAGGTGAACTTTTGAACTCTGGGGCTGCACTGACCAGGGACAGAGACTTTGGGGCTGCTGGACCTTTGGGTGACTTGTGAGTTGCTGGACTCAAGAACCCAAGGGAAAGGACACAGCTCAATTTGCTTGGGGTGTGGGCTTTTTTTTTTTATCATGGTTTGTGTTATGAATCCTGTTTGTGGTGTTTCCCCAACATAATGCCACATTGTTTCTCACTGTTATTAAAAGGCTTTTTCTACACTCAGACTGTGCTTGCGAGAGGGGAAGTATTGCCTCTTAGAGGCGCTCAAAGGGGGTGCTATATATTTGTCCCAGGTCACTGGGTGGGGGCTCGAGCCAGTTTTGCATTGTGTTATTGGAACGGAACCCCTAGATACTGAACCCTGCTGTTGTTGTTGCCAACTCTGACTGGCCGAAGGGTGACATAATTATATGGTATAAGTGATAAAGACAGCAATTTTTCAGTATTGTGTGCTGTGACACTTTTGTATTTTTTTGTAATTGAATAGTTTTAAACTGAAGTGAAACTTGGAGGTACACAAGACAAATCAGACTCTTGAAAGGGCTACAGTGGTCTGGAAAGGTTGAGAGCCCCTGAGATACGCCATTGATAAGGTGCTGTCTAGCCAGGTTCTACAGCTGGGTAAGGCTCAGGAGGTCCATGGCTGAATTTATAGACTCTCTTCCGTTGAGATGAATAGAGGAAGGACTGTTTGCCCCCCAGGAGCACAGTGGACATTAATGGTGCGGAGGATGATCTGGTTATTGTGGAGATCTCGGATGCCCTGGTTAACGAAGCCATGGACAGGGGCCTCTTGGACAGAAGAAAGGAACATTTAACTATAGCAGAATGGAGGTGGAAAGTGCATTTGGCTGTTTGAAAGGCAGATGGTGCTATTTAGCGAATAGGTTGGGAGCAACAGAAAAAACATCCCAGCCTTTATAACTGCATGTCCTGTTCTGCACAGTATTAGTGAGAGCAATGAAAAAAATCTTAACAATAGATAGGAGGTGAGGTTCAGCGACTAGCTTGGCAGGTTAAGCAGCCAGCCTGGCACTAATACCCCAGGAATATTGTCAGAGATGCCTATTGTTCATATTTTGAATCTCACATCTGAAGATGTGCAGCTGTTAGCCAGTGGAGCCGGTGTTAAGATAAACACACTGTGAGTGCTAGAGTGTTGCGTATAGGTGCTAGAAGTGGAATATTTCCCAAGTATTTTTTGTAAAAACCTATGAATTATTTCAGCTTTATTTAAAGGATTTTTGAGTTAAATGCCATAATGACTCATAGTGGATGGATTGTGAATGGTTTTTATTATAAAGGAACAATTCCAGAACCAAAAATAAAGTTTTAATTAAATCAATGACAAAATAACAATATTTTTGTATTTGAAAATACATTTTAACCAAACAATCTACTAACAAACCAACTGTAAAAATACTTGACTTAAAGCAACAGTTCAAACAAAATGGAAATTGCAACAATATGACCCATGCAACAGTGAGGTTGGGGCGTGCGGGTGGGTGCTTAAAGGAACAGGCAGCATGTATTCACCTTCCTGTTGCCTCTTCTTCTCCGTGTGGTCTCGGGGGTTGAGCGCTGTGGCTCAAATTTTTCCAGGGCACCGCTGGGCTCAGGAATGCTGGGCTCCTGGGAGCCAGTGTTCTCAGTACCCAGGCGTTGGTTTTGAGAGTGAAATTGCTGCTGGTGCACTCCTGTGGGGGAGCTGGGGCTGGTTCCTGCAGGCTGGTTCCTGCAGGCAGTACGCCTAGGGGCTGAAGGACATGACTGAGTCCCAAATTATGGGACTGCAGGGCTCTGGCCAAGAAGGAACATGTTTTGTAGGAGAGCTCAGGTTAGTCTCTGCCTCTCCCTGTTTTTTCCATTCTCTCCTTGGCCATGGCGATGTTGTCCCTGACCACTGTTACATTGTCCTTAGCCTCTGCCATGATCTCCTGGCACAGCTGCATTTCCTTCTCCCTCGGGGTCCCCATGTACTGCCTCCACCCCTCCACCAGTCTGGTTTCCTCTGGGATGCCGCCTAGAGTTCTACAAACATGCTGTCCCAAGTCAGCTTCTTCTACCCCCTCAAGTTTGTCCTTCTCAGCAGCAGACAGAGGCCCCGTCCTTGACAGTCTGGCCATTGCCGGTGCTGTGGCTGTAGAAGTAGAGAAAAACAGCAACTAGTCACTTACTGTCATATTCCAGATGGGCCATGGTAGCATTTCTTTTATGTTTATGGGAGTTCACCTCCCACAGACTCCTCCGAGTCCCGGGGGAATCTCAGCGAAGGCACATGCTCTGTGTATGGGGAAGGGGTTGGTGATCTGGGATTTCTGTCTGATCTGTGGGTTGTTAGCTGGTTGGGAGATTGAGGGGTGAGGTGAGCTGGAGCTCTAGTCCCATTAGGGTTTTGGAGTTTTGTTGGTGGGCTGGAGGTGCTCCTGTGATGATGGAGGTTTTAGGAGGTTATGGGAGAAAGTGGGGAGCAAGCTGGACTGAACATTTTAAAATTAAGATGGGAATTTTTTCTAAAAGATCTGCTCTAGGAATTATTGCAGGGCAGTTCTCTGGCTTACGTTACAGAGGAGGACAGACCAGATGACCACAGTCAGGGATGGCCCTTGACCAAATAGTGCCTCAGGCAAGGAGTGTCCTCCATCTCCATTTTTAAACTTTTCAATGCCATAGTTTTTATTGCATTGGTAGCCCATTTAAATACTCTGATGCACAATTTGCATGCACGATTTATCCCTGTCATAGAGGACAATACATTTGCATGCTAGGATCTATAGATCTGTATTTACTCATGCCACATATAATCAAATAAAAAATTGCTTCCTCTAAGCTTATATAAACTTTTTAATTTTAAGAATATATGAAATGTACTAACACCAAGAAATTGAACTGTGCACCAACATTGGGTAGACCAGTATTAAATAGTGTTACAAGAGGTGACAGCCGGAGAATGGTAACCCTAGTCCTTTAGTTCAAAAAGTTGTTTTTCCAGCTTTTTCCCTCACAAACTGAAGCACAGACTCAGATAGATCCAAAGACTGGCCAATGGCATTTTCAAGTGAAAAATAGCAAACCTTGTCAGTCTCTCATTGGCCATCGTTGATTGAAAGCATGTTTTAATCAGGCTGAGCTTCGAAAAGCTGTGCTCACGACTCGCGACTGTGACCAGCTGCATGAGCAGAATCCTCAACACTTTCCATGCATCAGGAAAAGTGTCCTTCAGCTCTGCATCATGCATGAACTGGAGAACTTGGAGAGGAGAGAGCTTCCCATATTACAAAATGGGATAGCTGTTGTCCAATTTGACATACAGGTCTTTATCATTGACACTGAAGCATTCCCTATGTGTCAGTGTCCAGTGAAGATCCATATAATTTTTCAGGAGTGTTTTCCTGTCTTCCGGAAGCTTAATAAGGTCATATGATACCCCCGCCTCCAGGTCTTTTTGTGGTGCTTCATTTGTCTAAAAATTTCTTCAATGGACATTCAAACAGTGTCAATAGCACGCAAAAAACTCCCTCTGGAATTTTTCTTTTGCTCTTCCCATCACTTCATCTCTATCCTTGTACCCAACTGTCTCTTCTTCTGGTGAATACGAGTTTTCTTCATGACAGGCTCAACTCCTTAGCTTTCAGCCATTTCTTTGACAGCAGTGATGGCATCTTGAAATCCATTGTCATTGTTAAGACCATAAGAACATAAGAAAGGCCGTACTGGGTCAGACCAAAGGTCCATCTAGCCCAGTATCCTGTCTACCGACAGTGGCCAATGTCAGTGCCCCGGAGTGAGTGAACCTAACAGGTAAAGATTGTTGGCTGCATTGCTGGCTGCAATGAAAACAAGGCAGCTTCTCATCACAGAAGTAGCAGTTGCGATGTCCATCAACTGAGTTTGTAATGCCTTGCTTACATTTACTTGGATCAAGATATTGTGCCAAACCACAACTGAGAACAGAATTTGAAGTCAGTGATCCGGTTTGCCAGGCTTTGTACTAGGGTGACCAGATGCCTCGATTTTATAGGGACAGTCCCGATTTTGGGGGCTTTTTCTTATATAGGCTCCTATTACCCCCCACCCCCATCCCAGTTTTTTACACTTGGTGTCTGGTCACCCTGCTTTGTACCTTGTGTTGGATTCTGGCCATGGAGCACCTCTTGCTGGCCAGTGTCTCTCCTACAACAACCAGTTTAGATAAGCCCTTATTTTGTGGCAGGCAGAATACGTAGTCAGTTGAGGCTTATAGGGAAAAGACAAGAACGGTAGAAAACAAGAGTGATTTAATTCTGTCAGCCTGGCTGCAAACATATCAGGGGAAAAGGAAATGCCGGAGCCCGCAGCTGTGCCACTAGGCAGTGTGCTGCTTTGTGCTGCAGTCTTTTAACCTGTGGCATCAAATACGGAAACTCAGACTAGATAAAGAGGCCACCCTATCAAAAGGGCAGTGCTGCTCCTTTGGCAGATGCAGGTGGGAACTCTTGCCCTCTGCTGAGTGCGGCCTTCAGGACTGTCTGCGTTTCCACCCCTTTCGGGAACGAGAGGGAACAGGAACGTGTCATCTGGAGAAGAGGGTCAGACATCCAGCTGGGTTCTCCTCGGCTTGAGCTAACTCATGATTCCGAGGGGCTGCCAGCTGAATTGGCAGCCACTGACCCTCCATTGTACCTGATCTGGGAGGGACTGGACTTTGTCCTTGTTAGCACAGCTGGATAGTAAAAACTTCACCAGTCCCACCTGGACTCATACGCTGTGCGGACAGATTGCCCAGATCGGAACAGCTGGGCAATTGGCCTCATTATCAATCAAGGCTCAAACAAATGAGTCGTCTGCCATAGGAGGGGGTTCACTCATGGCCATGCCATTTCCCTTGGCAGCTGGCCAATCCCATTGTGAATCCTGCCCAGCTCTGGGCCTCCACCCTACCTTGTAGCAATAAATTCTGCTGGATAATTCTTCACTGTTTCAAAAAGTCTACCTAAGGGGTTATTGTTCTGCATCTGTCCTGTGTCCGGCAGCAAAGAGAGTGGGGCCAGGTGTGACCAGAGCCTGGTTCATTTGACCTGGGTCTTCTAACCCCACCTAGGGTTGTGGGAAACGCAAAGGAGGAGCACGTGTGTTCTGGATTCTGGCCTGTGAGTGTCTAGCACAGCAGCTTGTATCTGAATAAGAACGCTCAGGGTCAGAGACAAAATGAATGCCTCATTCCCACTTAAATGCAGAACAAGGGAACTGGCGGGGATGGGGAAGGGAAAACTGCGAGGAGATTTGGCACCTGGTTGCTTAGCCGTTGCACTTGGCTCGGGTTGTGCTCAGAAAAGGCTCCGGCCTAGTGGAGGCAGCGCGAGGAGCGGAGTGGTGGGTGGTCTCTGCAGGTCAGGATGGGAAAGGAAAGGGGAGAATGTGGAAAAAGCGTGTCTTCCGCTGCCAAGCCCACTACCCCTCCCAGCAGTCCAGCGACAGGGGGTGAGCATGGGAGGGAGACGCAAGACTGGGCGGTGGGGTGAGTGGTTTCCTGGCATCTCCCCAAAGTCACTGAAACAACTGCTGTATTGAAGAGCTAAGAAAATGATCCCAACAAATGTCATTCCAGCAAGGCCCCTCTGGACCTGAGTCCTCCCTGGCCAGGGAAGCCTGCATGCTCCAGCTCCACTCTTACAAGGGGCACAGTCACTTGGGAACGTCTCCACCGGATTTTCTTACCTGCCATTTCTAAACAGAAAGTGTTTCCTCACATGCAGTTTTCCCTCCTGGCACTGTCTGCCCCAGAACAAACACTGAACTTCTTGGCTGCCTGGAGCTCTGGGGAAAGGAGCAGCAAAGTGGCAGGGGCGTTAGCTCAGGAGAACCCCCAGGGTTTCAGGAGGAAGGGGGAATCTTTGGTGCTATTGCCAACCTAGAGCCTATTTCTAGCTCTTTCTATAACCATAAGCACCCTGCTGCCAAGTCACTGCTAGACACGTGGCCCCTTTGTTTTCCCACAATCCCTGTGGCAATGGCACATGCTACAGATGCAACAGAGAGAAAGGTGTGACCTAGTGGTCTGTGGCCAGGAAGCCCGGGTTACCAGGCTGGGACAGTTACGTTCTCCAAAGCCTGGAGCAGGTCACGTGCCTCAGGTTCCACTGAGTGGGGGCAGCTTACAAAAATGAGGCACAAACTGCAATGCTTTGTGATGGACAAGCCTGTTGTTTTATCAACAAACCTCTTAATGCTGCCGGGCCCTGCTATTCCTGGCCAGATAACGGTGCTTCAGAGCTTCCTGCTGCTGGGACGCTGACCTGAGGCCCTGCAGGGCACACTCATGCTTGGGAAGGAGAAGCTCTCCTACGACAGGAAGGCAAGGATGCTGGTCTTGGAGATGCCATAGGAAGGGAGGGGGGAGGCTGCCCCCCAGTGCTAGTGTTCTCGGTCCTGCTGTTTCGTTTTGTACAGTGTAGCTCTTCTGCCAGTTGGAGCAGGCAGCAAGAAAGGCTGGGTTCAATATTTAGGAATTTCTTTTCAACAATATAACCAAAACAGTCTTGAGTCCCCAACCAGTAACCTGGGAAAATTTCACTCTACCCTCTGGGTGCCTCTAAGAGGCAGTTCTTCCCCTCTTGCAAGCACAGTCGGAGGTAGAAAGTCTAAGTTTCTTTAATAAAAGTAACCTAGCATCAAACCAGCACAAGCGGTATTCGGAAAGACAAAAGAATGAGAAAGACACTCTCCCCAGAGTTCGCTGGGCAGTATCCTTTGCGTCAAGTTCTTCAATCCAACACCCAAATTCTTGTAGTGCCGTCCCCCACCCCCCAAACCCCATACACAGTTGCTGTGCCTGGTCATCATGAACGCCGAGGGGATAGGTACATCTGTGTGAATTCTCTTCCCGCCATGAGTGGGAGGGTAAACGCCACCATGCCCGCTCCACTGTCCAAGCTCCTGCCGGCCAGTCTCTCAGTGATTTTAGCTCTGTGCAGGAAACACAGTCCTGCCACAATGGTTTCAGCTCTGACTGAGCAATTAAAATAACAAAAGCAGCTCCTAATGAAGCCTATTTAGCTCTGTTTTTTGAACAATGGGGAGGAACAAGTTAAACCAGTCTAGGGCAGACCCTTAAGGATCTATGGCTGTGTAGTGGGGTGGTGACCCCGCTCTGACTCTGAAGGGGTTAAAACAACTCTGGGAAAGGGCTGCTCTGGGGAGCTAATAGAGTAGGCTGATTGAGGAAGCAGCCACAGCTGGGCCACGCCCCAATCAGGCCACAGCTGACCCCCGATAAAAGGGCTGGTAGCCAGAAGCTGTTAGTCTCCCTCCAGCTTTAGAGACGCGGCATTTGGGGGCACTGCCAGGGGAGCAGCACCCCAGGGCAAAGGGTCCTGGGGTCTGGGAGGGACATGGGAGCCAGTGACAGGCGAGTCACCGGCCTGCAGAGGGTGCGCCAAGGCTGGAAAAGAGCTACTTCCCAGACAGCCAGCAGGAGGCACTGTGCCCATGAGTCTTCGCACTGTTACAGGCTGCCTGAGTGCCCACCTGCCTCTCACTTTCACAGGGCTCTGACCTTCGAGCAATAGGTGGCGAGTTATATGGGACCATGGTGCCCCTGCTCCACCAAGATGCAGGAATGTGGACCCGTTCCACCAATATATGGGCTTACCATGCTTTGGGAGGCTTCAGAGGGATGCAAGGTCCAGGGCGGCCTGTGGGGTTAGCAGGGGCCCTGGCACCGGCAGCAGTGAGCAACCTGGCCCCAGCCCGTCCCGCCCCGCTCTGCCCCCTCCCCCCCACCTGCCGGCATTGCTTGGGGGAGGGGGTAGAAGCCGGGAAGAGGCGGGGCAGGAGTTCAGGGGAAGGGGTAGAATGGTGACGGGGAGGGGACAGTATATTTCACTACCCCTGCATTCAGTACAAAGGTTATTTGTACCCAACCCCAGCCAAAGCGGTATCTGATGAATATGTAAACAGAGCAGGAGAAAATGGTATTTACATAAACACACCCTCATCCAGGGATGGGCAAACTTTTTGGCCCAAGGGCCACATTGGGGTTCAAAATTGTGCGGAGGGCTGGGTAGGGAAGGCTGTGCTTCCACAAACAGCCTGACCCTGTCCCTTATCCAACCCCCACCCACTTCCTGCTCTCTGACTGCCCCCCTCAGAACCCCTGACCCATCCAACCCCCCCCGCTCCTTGTCCCCTAATCGCCCCTTCCGGAGACACCCCGCCACTCTAACTGCCCCCCCAGAACCCCACCCTCCATCTAAGCCCCTCTGTTCTTTGTTCCCTGACTGCCCCCTCCCGAGATCCCCCCACCCTAACCACCCCCCCCCAGAACCCCACCACCTAAGCCCCTCATTGCTTACCATAGTCAGCCTGGTGCTCCTCGACCCTGCCAGGCAGCGTGGGGCCCCACAGCGCCCTGCATTCACCCCAGCCAGGGTGGGCGGGGCCCCGCAACTTCCCACGCACGGCCCGGCCCCTGGGCCGGGAGCATGGGTCCACTGGTCCTGTGCCCCCGGCCCGAGCTCGTGGGCCGAATAAAATTGGCTGGCGGACCACATGTGGCCCATGGGCCGTAGTTTGCTCACCCCTGCCCTAGTCTCTCCCCTTCCAGCTAGCTGTGAAGGAAGCATTCAGTCAGACCCTGCTTACACAGTATGGCTGCGATGACAAAGAGGGCCAGCTGCTGTTGGGGAGAGAGAAAATTGTTCGAGCCACTTCATCAGGTCTGGGAAAGGTGCTCAGAGAGTCCCAGCTAAATACAAGGTGGAACTGATAGTTTAGCTCAGCAATTCTCAGACTAGGGGCTAGGGGGTCGCAGGCCAATTCCAGGGGGTTCGCGAGCTGCTGACGCCTTCGGCAGCATTTCGGCGGAAGCTCCAAACGCGCGAGTGCATCCACCGAAAAGCCGCCGAACTGCAAGCTTCCGCTATTGGCGGCTTTTTGTGGACACAGAGACGAACACCGCGAGTCCCTCAAAATGCTGCCAAAAGCAGAAGAGTTCAATTCGGCGGCATTTCAGCGGACACGGGCCGGGGGGAGAGGAGGAGACATCTCAAAAAGGGGTCACCAAAGCTATAAGTTTGAGAACCGCCGGATTAGCCTAAGGAGTTAGCACCTATTCTAAGGGACCTTTCCAGGTGAAGTCGCCCCTTAACACTCCTGTAGTCATAGGACAAAAAGGGGAGCTAGAGGACTTTGTATTGTTGTAATAAGCCACACAGCCAGTGTCTCTGTTCAGTCCTTGATGCTTACTTATAAATTTGAGCTCCCAGGCTTGTCTTCTGAAGGCGTACCCACAATTCACATAGCCCCTCACAGCAGCACACCTCAATGACCACCCATGCAAAGCAACACAAATCGTCCAACACAAAACACAAGTAAATCAACACAACTACCCACACAACATCACAGCCAGCATACACTATAACCCAGGGGTGGGGAAACTACGGCCCATGGGCTGGATTCGGCCTGCAGGACTGTCCCATCTAGCCCCCCGGCCGGGAGGCTGCCCCCGTCCCTCCGCCGGAGCCGCACCGCGTAGCGCTACGGATGGGGCTGCGCGGCACTCCGGGGGGCTGGGCTGCATGCTCAGCCCCTCCCCTGGAGCCGCGCCGTGGAGGGCTGCACTCCGGGGGCCAGGGCTGCGCGCTCCCCTCTTACTCAGAGCAGCTCCGCGTGGGCGGCATTCTAGAGGGCTGGGGCTGCACGCTCCCCCGCTTCCCCCGGAGCTGCGAGGAGCACTTATGGTAAGGGGATGGGGGGAGTTGGGGGGGTTCCCTGGAGGGGGCAGACAGGGAGCAAGGTGGGTTAGATAGGTGATGGGGTCCTGGGAGGGTGGTTAGGGGCTGGGAGGGTGGATAGGGGTCGGTGCAGTCAGGGGACAGGGAGCAGGGGAGTTGGGTAGAGGGTGGGGTCCTGGTGGGTGGTTAGGGGTCTCTGGAAGGGCCAGTCAGGGACAAGGTGGGCACGGGTTGGATGGGTCGGGGATTCTGAGGGGGCAGTCAGGGGGCTGGAAGTGAGAGGGGGCCGGATTGGGGGCAGGGCCTTCCCTACCGGCCCTCTGTATGATTTTGTAAACCCAATCTGGCCCTCGGGCCAAAAAGTTTGCCTACCCCTGCTATAACCCCAGATACTCATAGGCCCTCATGGTAGCATACCCCTCCATTCACCATCCACACAAATCAAGACAAGTTTTCCAGCACAACACAACCCACACACAACAATCACAAACACCCCTCTGAAGCCTAGAATGTCTGAGTCAGTGTGAAGCAATGTAAGAGATCACTATACTACACTTAAACTGGAGTTACCCAAACAGCTCAGTTTAAACACTCTCTCCCTCTCTCTCCATGATAGCCTACAGCCTGGTGGTTACGGCCTATTGTCTTATTACCAGGCAAAAGTGAGTTCCAGTCCCTGCTCCGAGACACCATTGAAACATGGGTTTCTCCTATCCCTGCTGTGTGCTCTAGGAGCACCTCTCCCCTTATGACTCCAGCCCTTCATTTCTTTTGCTTCTATTAAAAAAAAGTTAAAAATGCTCAAAATCTATCATTCAGATTTTAAAAAATCCAACTTTTTTGATTTGCTCATAATTCTGAAAAATGGTTTTGGTTTAGGTCTAAATTATTTTGGGGGGTTTGTGGTGGTGTTTTTATATTTTTGGTTTTTCAGCTGTGTGAGTGAACTGAACAATCAGTCACACAATTCTATTGCTCAGGAGGGGGCAGAGTTAAGGTTTTATGTGCAACATTAGCTTTGGCATTTCTACCTTTTTAAAGTGCTTAACATTGTTTTGGTCACACTATGGCACAGTCTCATTGTTACAGAGATCTGTTATCTGCTCATCTGCTTCCCCCTGTCTGGCCCTGCCAACAATGCAGCAAGCTTCCAGCTAAGCTAAAACCACCTAGCTATTTTCCCCCAAATTCCTCATGTTCATTGTCCCTTAAAATGATGCCATAATAAATGTCTTATGTCAGGAACGCAGCTGTTCTGCATAACTTTGTCCCTCGGGAGCCTCATACAGCACATTTCCGTAAGTCCTGACAGCAAGAGACATGCTTCAAATCAATCTCTTTTTCATTTACTGTGGTGTTAGAAGATCAGACAGGAAGTGATGTCATCTTCCCCCTCCACCCACACCTCCCTTGGCATATGACATCACTCTCATGATTTCCAGCTCTGGTTGTGTTTTGAAAGAACTCCTTTAAGCTCTGTGTTTAAACCATGTTTAGCTTTATCTGCAAGGGACCCTTCGTCATATTTTTCCAAAAAAATGGCATTTACTGCAAAGCTTGCGATCCCCCATTTTACATCTGTGGCACTGCGGTTCCATATGTGCAGCTTAATGGCTCTGGTTTAATGCAGAAATGTAGCCTACGGGTTTCTGGAATGAACAGTTTAGACAAAGAGGTTTTTAGGGAATTCCTTTTACCGGTGCCACCTACAGGACTCACAAATCTCAAAAAGGATGTTTTTGTCTTGGAGATTGTGATGGGATTCACAGACCTTACACAGAAACTCAGGGCTGGTCTGCACGGGAGCTTACAGGCTGTGTCTCTCAGGGGTCTACAAATCCACACCTCAGAGACGTAGCTCTGCTAACCTAACCCCTGGTGTAGACAGTGCTAGATCAACAGAAGAATTCTTCCATCGCCCGAGCTACTCATGGGGAAGTGGCTCATCTACTGCCCTGGTGGGAGAACCCCTCCCATTAGTGCAGGTAGGGTGGGCACCGAAGCACTACAGTGCTGCTGTAGTGTTTGAAGTGTAGACATATCCTGTGGGGGTGAAGGAGCAGTATTGGGCCAAGACTATTATAGGAATTAACACAGTACAACTTTAGCCTCCCTTATAGTGGATTAGTGATCGTCCCTCCCCCTCTGCCTCACTAGATCCCTACATAGCTAGGATCAGTCCCAGCTAAGCATCACCACTGGCTCTGGTGCCCAGCCAGCAGAAGCTGCTGCAGGGTCTTAGGATGAAATCCAGCATCAGCGGTTGCCGCCAGGGCCAGCTCCAGGCACCAGTGTAGCAAACAGGTGCCTGGGGCGGCAAACAGCAAGGGCAGCAATCTGGGCGCTGTGAAGGCAGTGCTCAGACGGCAGCTCAACAGACGCTCTTCCTCCGTTGAGCTTCCGCAGCTGTGCCGCTGAAAGGCGGGAGATGCAGCAGTTTTTTTTTTCTCCTTTGCCGCTTGGGACGGCGAATAAGAGTGAGCCTGCCCTCATTGCTGCTGTCCATATTTGTCTGCGCACATGAGAGCGATTGCTGGGAAAACTGAGAAGGAAAGAAGACAAACGGAAAGGCTCAAACCTCCCATTCAAACCCTAAGAATGGACCATAAGGTGGATAGAAAACTGACTGGATCATCGGACTCAATGGGTCGTGATCAATGGCTCTATGTCTAGTTGGCAGCCGGTATCAAGCGGATGCCCCAGAGGGTCGATCCTGGGGCCGATTTTGTTCAACATCTTTATTAATGATCTGGGGCAGGGGTGGGCAAACATTTTGGCACCAGGGCCACATTGGGGTTGCAAAACTGTATGGTTGTGCCCCACCAAACAGCCTGCCCCTAGCCCCCTCCCAATTCCTGCCCCCTGAGTGCCTCTCCCAGAAACCCCAACCCATCCAACCCCCCCTGCTCCTTGTCCACCGACTGCCCCCTCCTGGGATCACCACCCTAATCGTCCCCCTGGACCCACTCTCTATTCAACCCTTTCCTGTTCCCCATCTCCTGACTGCCCCCCGGGAGTCCCTGTCCCTTATCCAACCTCCGCTTCCTGCACCTTTACCATGCCGCCCGGACAGAGCCAGCCACACTGCCCAGAGTGCTGGCGACATGGCGAACTGGGGCTGTGGGGGTGGGGGGACAGCGAGGTGGGGCCAGGAGTAGTGTCCCTGACCGGGAGCTCAGGGGCTGGGCAGGATAGTCCTGTGGGCCGAATGTGGCCTGCCAGCAGTAGTTTGCCCACCTCTGATCTGGAGGATGGTGTAGATTGCACTCTCAGCAAATTTGCAGATGACACTAAGCTGGGAGGAGTGGTAGATACGCTGGAGAGTAAGGATAGGGTCCAGAGGGACCTAGACAAATTGGAGGATTGGTCCAAAAAAAATCTGATGAGATTCAACAAGGACAAGTGCAGAGTCCTGCACTTAGGAAGAAAGAATCCCATACACTGCTACAGGCAGGGGACCAACTGGTTAAGCGGCAGTTCTGTAGAAAAGGCCCTGGGGATTACAGACGAGAAACGGGATATGGGTCAACAATGTGCCCTTCTTCCCAAGAAGACTAATAGCATATTGGGCTGCATTAATAGGAGCATTGCCAGCAGATCGAGGGAAGTGATTTGAAGTGAAAGACTGGACAAATGACCAGGGGGGCTCTGCTGCCAATTGTACAAGAAGCCCCACATTTCCTCTTAGATCAATCTGCTGCTATTTTAACACATCCGAAACTGAATAGATGAGGTCCAGCCATGGCTCAGTTCGCCGACTCAGAGAAATGCTCCTAAAATAAAGTCAGAGGAATCCCATTTTGCCCCGAGTGCTACACCCAGAACATCTTCAAGTATAAAGAGCGTCTGGTGCTGTGGAACTCAGGCCCACAAAGGAGAGTGCTCAGAATTGAATTATTGCACCATTGACATAATTTTAGAAGCTGATCCAGAGCTGATGGAAAACAGAGCTGTGCTGATCTCAGACCTGAGATCCATTGTCATGTTCCATGCTTGTATATGTGCAAAATGTCACCCAGCTGCTCACTGGCTGCATTGTGTGTCCAGAGATGCAGGCTCTAGTTCATAGTTCTCCCATACCTCCTGACTTTGCATGCAATATAGAGTCATAAATTCTGAGGCCAAAGAGGGCCCAGAAATCAAACCCAATGGAGTCTGTAGAAGTTTGTTTGCTAATAATTAGATCACCAGGAATTTTTGAACTGTTCTCACATGGGCAGATTACCAAGGAGTTAACCTCAATCTTTTATTGGGCTAATCTGGTCAGATCTCACAAGATGAGTAATAGTGGTGTGGGTAAGGACTTGGCTGGGAGACTGGCAAGGAAAATCTATGGCAGGTGGTGGTGGAAGTACTGCATAGGGTTAGAATGGGGCACTTTGCCTAGTGAGTCATGCAGCTCCCAGCATGAGGTTAGAGACCTCCCTCTTGCTGGCAGTGCCATCTTTGAATGTGATGAACCCCTCCTTGTTCGTCACCATTAAAGATTTCAGAGCACTTTGTGTGAGAGCTGGGTCATTGACCCAGAGCCCTGAGCAAGTTCTAGTTTTGGTAGGTACATTCTGCTGTGCATTTAATACATTACCTGTCTTCACTGTGACAGTGTACCCCATAAGGCTTTATGGGAGGGGGGCCTATAAATATATGGATGACATTAATGGAATATGGTTTTGCTACATATGCCATGTAACATATCTAGGTAAAGGTGATGATCTGCTGCATCTGTTCATCCTATTTGTCTGTATGTGTCTGTTTTGTATTCGAAGTTATGAATATTGGCTATGTGCTTGGTTAGTTGTAAATAGACTTTGGAAAGCAGCTGAGCAGTTCTCTGAGAAAAAACTATTCTTAGTAAATCCCCGTCAAGAACCAATCAAGCTAACAATGAACTTTGTAGACGCCCGTCCACACCCGAGCTTCCCCAGGAATGTGTCCTGGCTGGTAATGAATGGAGTCTGGCTCAAACATGTGACTGGACCATTTGCTCTGAAACTCCATTTTACAAGTGGACTCTGCATAGGAAGGAGGAGGGGGTCTCCACCCACAAGAGGATGTCTATATAAACCCTGGAGAGACTCCTCCATCTTTTCTTCTGCTGACTCAGAGAACAGTCTCTCCACCCGCTAAGGATACCTAGAAGAAGCTGGAACAAAGGACAGTGACTGCAGGGGGTGTGCAAGTCATAGCTGGACCCAGACTAACAGGGAGATTAGTCTGAAAGAAGAAATTCACTGTGACATTTGAGGGTGAGGCTTTTTACTGTATTAGTGTTAGATCTGCGTGTTCTATTTTGTTTTATTTAGTAATTCACTTTGTTCTGTCTGTTACTACTTGGAACAACTTAAATCGTACTTCCTGTCTTTATTAAAATTACTTTTTACTTATTAATTAACCTGGAGTACATGCTGGTACCTGGGGGTGGGACAAACAGCTGTGCACATCTCTCTATCATTGTTATAGAGGGCGAACCATCTATGAGTTTGCCCTGTATAAGCTTTGTACAGGGCAAAACAAATTTATTCAGGGCTTGACCCCATTGAGAGTTGAGCATCTGAGTGCCAGAGGCAAGAATACTTCCTGCCTGTTTCCAGGCAGGCCCATAGCTGCTGGGGGACGTGTCTCAGACCTGGCAGGATACTGAGGTCCTAAGCTGTTTGGGCAGGAGTAGCCTTGGCACATCGGGTGGCAGCTTCTAAGGGGGGTTCTGTGATCCCAACCCATCACATTCACTACCAGTTCTAAACTTCTGCGTAACATTCCTGAACACTGTGAAAGAACTGCCATGTTTCTTGTCAGAGATGGCAGCATTTCTGTAGAGGAAGCGAACCCTGCATGTGGCCGTAAGGTGTTGTAGGGTGGCAGATCATAGCTGTTGGTGGATTGGTGATATTAATTTTGACTCACAATGTATTGTTGGCAAATGACGTGACCTTCACAGGTGTTGGCTCAAACAGCTTTATGGGCAGGTGGGGCTGGCTTTGCACCTGCCCCAGGGTCTAGGGAAAGGCTCCTATGACATCCCATCTGTGCTGATGGGGTTTGTTTCTGTGTGCACTTAGCAGAACAAAACAAGTCACTGACGGATTCCGAAGCTAATGTGGAAAGTTCCCCAACAGGCCCCTGGAGCAGCTCCCTCACGTTCTCTGGCCACTGGGGGTGCATTTCACAATTTACTACAGTCCTGCCCGAGTACATTGCTTGTTTCACCCATGATTGTTTCTCACTGAACAGCAGATGACAAAGGAAGCTGTCCCTGCCAATTCTCCATGAGGAACAGATGGAGCCTAGGCCAGACAGTGCAGGCTGTACCCCTCTGAAGAGCAGTGATGTAAACAACCCCATCCCCTACCTTTTGATTTTTATTAAATAAAAGCCATACTGACTGCAATCATGTCTGTCGCATTAGCTTAAATACAACTAGGTAAATTGAATTTACTCTACAAAGTGAATCCATATTTTTCATGCAATCCTGGACTAATTACTTGTGTCCAGCACTGCACCAGCCCCTCTAGCTGGCTGACCTGCAAAATACCGCTGTGTCTCCAGTGAATGTGTGTGTGTTTCTCTCTCTCTCTCTCTCACACACACACACACACACACACACACACATATGCTGTGTGAGACACTTGCCCAGAGGTAGGTATGTATGTACTGTAGAGCTGAGTAAATAATTAATAGCAAATAATTTATTCAACAAAGTTAGCTCTTTCCCCATTGGGGTAAATGTATTCCTGTTTCAGAATTATTGTCTCGCCTTTTTTTGGACAATATTTTTGTGATTCACAAACAGATCTTTGTGGGTCTGCAATATCTGAAATGTGAAATTCAGGCTGTGCTGGTTACATGAGTCACATTGTGTCTGTCTGGTCTCCGGTGGGATGAGCGTAACTCTTTGTAAGTCCGGAATGAAAGTTTAGGAGTTCAACATTTGTGTTCCATGAATATTCTGTAATATTTGTTGTAAATGTGCTGTTTCCCGGGCAGTCCTGCCAGTGAGCTCACCAGAGCAGTCACAGGAAGTGACCGGGAAAGGGGCACAGCTGAAGCCGGCTTGGGTGTTGTTGTTTTAATTTGGATGTGTGTTCATATTCCATTCTGAGGCAATCGCTCAGCTCCCACGCACAGAGCGCACCGGTGTCTGTCAGTGGGGTAGATTTTTGTATGAGGGGCTGGGACTCTGCTTACTGAGACCCTCGACATTTCCAGAAAGAGACAGAGGTCATCCCTGTGCCACCTCTCACCTAAGCCCCAGAGCCATTCACAACCTGCTGGGGGCAAGAGGTGTTCGGCCACCTAACTCTCGTGCAGGGTCCCATACAGCAGGCAGCCTCTGAACATTCCTGATGGACTGAGCCCCTCAGGTGAGCTCGCACAAACCAGCCAGAGGAGAAGGAACACGCTAACCACCGAGCGATGGCCTAATCTAGTGCGGGGGCGGGGCTCTCAATCTCTCCTGCTGAAGCTGCCCCATTGTGGGTAAATAGCCTCACCTGGGCCAGGAATGCAAGAGAATGACTGGCTAGAGCACAGCCCCAGGATGTGGAGACCCCCTGCTCCAGGCACGATTTACGTATCTATCCACACTGGAGCAGCTTCAGCACAGAGAGACCTCGAGCACCCGCATAGCCCAGTGGTCAGGGCACTCCTCTGAGAGCTGGCACAGCCCTGTTCAGACCCCTTCTCCCTCTTCCACATCTTAGATGAGAACTGGAACCATTGGGCTCAACATGAGGAGTGTGATCCTCCCCCCAACCCCAGCTTCTTGCGACAATGGCAGAGGCACCCAACTCCAAAGCGGGTTCCCTGCTGTGGCTCGCCAGCAGACATAGCAGCTAGCTCCGAGAGGGGGCAGGGCTTCATTCACACCCCTCTCCTCAGCACCTCCTCTTGGCTAGCTTAGGCAGCTCCCTGCCTACTATGTGTGCTTTTCTGAATCACAGTCTAAGGCCCTTCCTCTCCCCAGGCACAGGCTAGGGAACCTCGCTCAGACTTGGGGATCCTGTCTCCTTCTGTGCTAACTCCAGGCTTTCCTCCAGATGGTCCCTTCCCAGCCTCACATGAAGGTCAGAAATGCATCTAACGTCTTCTCTTGCCCTACCAGCGTTCTAAGAACATGGCTTGTCACCTCAGCGTCTCCTTTCCTGGAAGAACCCCCCCCCCCCCAACCCCCTCCCCAGCCATTAGATTAGTGATGGGCCTGGCAGACCCGTTCTGCACTTTGCCCACTCTTTGAAATAAGGGCTCATTTTCCTCACACATAGCGTGGAGCTTGCAAGGAAGCTAGAAAGCATCACTCTATGCCCCATGAATGAGAGACTGTCAGATATCATGCACAGGATGTGCTTTCAGAGAGACAATAAAACTGACCACTTCCTTTGGATGACCAATTGGTCAATGCGAGACACAGATCATCTTCAGCGCAGACACTGCCTGAGCCCTGGGGGGCGGGGAAGCTGGCAAACACCAGCCTTCATTCAGTGACTTCCACAATAGTATCAGAATAGGGACAGGTCTACATTTCAGATGCTGCAGCAGCACAGCTGGAGTGCTTCAGTGAAGACGCTACTACGTGGAGAGCCTCTCCAATTGGAGGAGTTAACCCCCTTCCTCAACAGGCAGTAGCTACGTGGATGGGAGAAGCCCTCCAGTCGACATAGCCCTGTCTAGCCCTATCCGCATCGCTCCAGGGATGGTGGTGGATTTTTTAAATCCGTTACACTGATCTAAGTTTGTAGTGTAGACCTGGCCTAAATTATTCAACCAATACTATTTTCACTACTCATCTGGTTTGCAGAGCTGGGAGAAGAGGTCACAGGGGTATTAGTCTGATCATTTATTCTATTCATTTAATGATACAGTTTGAATAAAATAGTTTCCATTTTATTCCCAGCTCTGCCTAACCATCCTTAGCACACTTCACCCACATGATTTTAGCTTGCCAGAGCCTTTGCTAGGTTAACTTGCTACTGCTTTGATGTAGTGTGCACTACATGGCCCGCCTTCTTCTGCCCTAGCAGTGAAAACAAGGGCAAGAGCCTGAGCTGCAGACAATCCTATTGATTGGTTCTGGTATTGTGTGAGATGAGCTAGAGGTTTTCCAAACACAAATAATGTCCAACCCTGCCCAGAAGACTCTGCTTCCCATCGAATGAGCATCCTCATTCAGCAAGCCCTGCAAATCTGCGGCTCGCCACTGACCGTGTGTGTGGCTTGGACGTGGATTCAGATTTTGTTTGCGCTCAATCAGCCTGGTAGACAGAAAACTTCGTTCTGCCACCTTAGTGTGCTAAAGCCACTTGCTCAGAATGGAGCTGGAGATCTCATTGAAATCAAACTGGAACAGGGAGTGAGCAGCGTCTGTTGGATTTTCAGGGGCTATGGGAGGGAGACTCTTCGCTTTTCATGGAAGTGAAGGGTGAAGGAAGGGAATGTAAGCTAAGGAGGCCAGGGCAGGAAGAAAGAAAACAGCCCTTGACAGGGGAAGGAAGGAATCAATGAAACTTTAAACACCTAAAAAGACTCTTTCTGCCTCAGGGTGAGGTGAGCTGGGACAACTGTCTATTGAAACTGTTCCCTAAGAATGCCCCGTTTATGACTGGGCTCCTCTCCTGAGACATCCCCAGCTTCTGTACTGGAGTGAGGGTTACAGCAGAGTGGGGTCCCACAGACAGGCTCTGCAGCAGGGCCTTTTCCTGGCCTGGTGACCTCTGAATTGGAAGAGGTGTTGAAAGGAGGAAAATGCGGTCAGAGACCTGAGAGGTCACCAGGATGTGGTGAGAGGAGGTCTGAAAGCAGTTTTATAGCCAAGGAAACCTCAATGCGTGCTTTGTAACCAGACTCTTTTCTTTGAATCCTCTCCCCCTTCCATTTCAGACAGTGTTTTTGTGGAGACTAATTGATTCCTTATTTCAAACCCTGTCAATTAAAGTAAGTGCAATGCCAGAAATAATGCAAGAAAAATTAGGCTGCTTTCTAAGTGAGCGCAGCCAAGCAACTAGTGGGGGGAGCTAAGTCTCGGTGACAGACACGTTACAAACAGGTTAGAGCCATTGCCTCCTGCGGAGACTATGACTAGCAAATGAAAGAAACAGCAGCAGCTGCAGTGTGGAGGCAGCACTGCTCCTGGGTATGTGGGGATCCCCCCACGGCAAAGGGGGATCAGGGATGCTCTGTTGAGCAATAAGTGTGGAATTTTCCAAAGCTCTCAGTCCTGGCCTATCTCCTCTCCCTTTCAAATCAATGAGGGTTTTAGCTGGGTCTCCACAGGAGCATTATGAGGCCAACAATGACCGCATTTGCAGCCCCTACCCCTGGTGGAGTTGGGAACATTCACAGACTCTCAGAGGCCAAAGTTTCCTTTGAAGCTTTGGCAGCCAAGTTGTGGGCAAAGAGCTGGAAGTGGAGGTTCATTAGCGCGGGTGGCATTTCAACTCCATTAGACAATACTGCAAAGAAAAGACCATTCTGCTGGAGTGTGGAGGGGAGCACCAGACACAGGCGCTTAGTCAGGGAGTTAAAGAAGCAGCCCCATGGAGCACACGAGCTGGTCGGACATACCTCAGGTGGGGGCTGTGAGAACATGGGCTAGTTCCCCTGCTCCCTCCCTCCTCTTCCCCAGGAATGTAAAGCTGGCCTCCTGTGCACGTGTCTCTCCCAGCACTTCTCGGGAGAACGCCTGCAGTTAAAATGGGGAAGGGGACGCCCGTTCCCAGTCACATCCCCTCTTTCCAGGTGCTGATGACAGCACAGCCTTTGAAATATTCCCTTAGGGTTGAATCATAGAATATCGGGTTTGGAAGGGACCTCAGGAGGTTCTAGTCCAACCCCCTGCTCAAAGCAGGACCAACCCCAACTAAATCATCCCAGCCAGGGCTTTGTCAAGCCAGACCTTAAAAACCTCTAAGGAAGGAGATTCCACCAGCTCCCTAGGGAACCCATTCCAGTGCTTCACCACCCTCCTAGTGAAAAAGTTTTTCCTAATATCTAATCTAAACCTTCCCCTCTGCAACTTGAGACCATTACTCCTTGTTCTGTCATCTGCTACCACTGAGAACAGTCTAGATCCATCCTCTTTGGAACCCCCTTTCAGGTAGTTGAAAGCAGCTATCAAATCTCCCCTCAGTCTTCTCTTCTGTAGACTAAACAATCCCAGTTCTCTCAGCCTCTCCTCATAAGTCATGTGCTCCAGGCCCCTAATCATTTTTGTTGCCTTCCTCTGGACTCTTTCCAAATTTTCCACATTCTTCTTGTAGTGTGGGCCCCAAAACTGGACACAGTACTCCAGATGAGGCCTCACCAATGTCGAATAGAGGGGAACAATCATGTCCCTCGATTTGCTGGCAATGACCCTATTTATACAGCCCAAAATGCCGTTAGCCTTCTTGGCAATAAGGGCACCCTGTTGACTCATATCCAGCTTCTCATCCACTGTGACCCCAGGTCCTTTTCTGCAGAACTGCTGCCTAGCCTGGTCCCTAGTCTGTAGCAGTGCCTGGGATTCTTCCATCTTAAGTGCAGGACTCTGCACTTGTCCTTGCTGAACCTCATCAAATTTCTTTTGGCTCAATCCCTCCTCTAATTTGTCTAGGTCCCTCTGTATCCTATCCCTATCCTCCAGCGTATCTACCACTCCTCCCAGTTTAGTGTCATCTGCAAACTCACTGAGGGTGCAGTCATATCATCCTCCAGATCATTGATAAAGATACTGAACAAAACCGGCTCCAGGACCAACCCTTGGGACACTCCACTTGATACCGGCTGCCAACTAGACATGGAGCCATTGATCATGAGCCATTGAGCCTGACGATCCAGCCACCTTTCTTTCCACCTTATAGTCCATTCATCCAGCCCATACTACTTTAACTTGCTGACAAGAATACTGTGGGAGACCGTATCAAAAGCTTTGCTAAAGTCAAGGAATAACACATCCACTGCTTTCCCCTCCTTCACTGAGGCAGTTATCTGGTTGAGACTTTGCAGGCATGGTCATTAGCTTTAAAGGCAATTCAGCATTTCCTTAGGTGGCCTTTAAAAATCATCCCTGGACCTTCAGTCTTGGTCCATGGCTTGACCCCAATATATTTCTTCCTCTTCACATTGCATGAACACATGGCATGCGCGCGCACACACACACACAGAGTTAAATTTGCTCAATCTGATAACCACTGACCTGACTGTTAACACTTCAAAGTCCATGGAATGGCTACATGCAGAGGAGGCTGGTTAGGTGAGCTGCCTGGAATATCATAATGGCATCACTTGAGAAAGACCTAGGACACTGACCTGACTCTGACTACACTCATAACAATTAGGTGCAGCAGTCATTAGCAATTTTGCCTAATTGCAA
This sequence comes from Dermatemys mawii, assembly GCA_007922305.1. NCBI lineage: Eukaryota > Metazoa > Chordata > Testudines > Dermatemydidae > Dermatemys > Dermatemys mawii. The sequence goes on along the minus strand of ML677376.1, from coordinate 11,959,322 downwards.
CATCAATTCTTCAAATTATTTTAATTCTCAGAGTTTTAAATGCATTTACACTCCATGGGATCCCTTAATGGTTAGTAATGAGCCATTTGTGAGCTAGAGGGACCTATGAAGCATGAGATTAAAACACTGTCTCTTAAAAAATCCTTATTTTCCCATCTTCCTTTAATTTTAACTCATAAACTAATGAACAGAAAATGGCAGCCCCCTGGGTAAAGATTAGCTGTTATAAGTGATTGAAAACAGTCTAATAATGGAAGCTGTTGGGTAATGTTAACAATAGGCATTGCTTCCAGCGCAATCTATAATGTGAAAAGCAACACTTAGCATTTACATAAAGCTTTGCAAACATGAACTAATTCATCCTCATAGCTCCCCTATGAAATAGATAAGGAAGGAGTATCTCCATTTTGTATATGGGGCACATCAGTCAGGCAAAGCCCTGTCAAATGAGCCGTGTTCGTGCTGAGTCCTGTCTCCCATCTTGGTCTGGAGAAGCCAGCCCTGAGAGTATCTGGGCAGTATGGGGAGCGCTCCACTGCACCTTGGGGATATTTGCTGAGATGGCGGTTGATGATTTAGCTCCCTTAGTCCAGTCTGAGGACAAGGTTTCTTCCCTGCAGAACATGAAACAAGGCAGTATGGAGGATGCGGGGAGAGAAAGGGGTGTGGGGGAGCAAGGGGAAATGTTGGAGGTGGGGGAGCAGGGGGCAAGAGGACAGTGAGAGGCTGGGGGCAAGGGAAAGTCTGAGCAGAGCAGGGGGAAGTATGGGGGGAGAGAAGTGTGAAAAGAGGCGGCAAAAGGGAGCATGTTGGGGGCAGAGGGGACTGTGAGAGGAGTTTGGAGGGGGAGGGGAGAAGGATTCTGCAATTTTTAATTTGCAATCTGAAAAATCTGCCACCCAGATGGTTTTAATATTGACTTTCTAACTGTCTAAGGCCAGGCTTTCCCCACTACTGCACACAGAGTTTGTTTTCCTTCCAGCAGGGCACTTTCCCCACCTCTAGCTGGGGTATCACTTACATGCCTCCTGATAAAGGTGAGGAATGTCCTGTTCCGCCTGACTGCTTGTCACCCCCCTTCACATGCAGCCCAAGAGCCCGCCCATTCCTCTCTCCAGACGGGAAGGCCCTTTGCCTCCCTGAGCAGTGTGCCATGCCCAGGGATCGACGGCTCTGTGATTCACAGGCTCTGGGACAGCTGATCCCACCACTTGTTCTGAGAGCAATGGACTCTGCTCATCCACTGCTTGGCTGTAGTTTCTTGGAACACTTTGAACTGGGACATGGGGTTGCTGTGTGGCCATCGTCCTGGGGAATGTTTAAATTGGTGTTAGGCGGTCCTTGCTAGAAGACAAAAGGTTGTACGTTTGTCTCTCCTTTAGAGTGCTGTGGTTTGAATTCTGTAGCATTACATTGCATTTGTTAACCTCAAATTTCATCTGCCGTTGAGCTGTTCGTTCACCTACCACGGCCAGATATAGTGAACAAATATAGTGAATGCTGCTCCAACTATGCTGCCTAGAGGCATCTATTGTTAACCTTTAGTCATGGTGAAAATCAACCATTTATTAAATCAAAGCATTTCATTTGGATTTCAATTCTTTTAAACCTAAACAATAGATGTAACAAGACAATTAATTTCATTTTGAAAGAAACAATCAAAATGTTCCAAAAACATTGAGACATTTTGACATCATCAAAACGGTTCATTTCTTTTTTCCTAAATGAAATTTTGTTGAAATGACATTTTTAAATGTGTCAGTTTTGACAAAAATGTCATTTGTCATCCCAAAACCCACTGAAGACCCAACATTCCAACCAGCTTTACTCCAGACATGGCCGCTGTGGTCAGCAGCACATGGGTCTTATCAGGAAAGAGTGGGGTCCAAGCATAGACGTCCCTTCAGCAATCCCAGTGGCAAAGTGAAGTGGGAAATGTCCATTTATGGTTTGTTTTTTTCAGGCTGCAATAGAAATGTATAATTATTATTACTGTGTATAATATTTTAGTTGCAGTGCATCGGTTTCACAAAGTAATGACTCTCTCCCTGCTGTGTGACAAGAAATCTCTGAATGTGGAGCCCAAAACTGCATTGTTTTTCTCCCTTCCTGCATGTCCACTGCGATGCACTCTCACCTCTAAGTCTGTTGTGGCATCACTGGTCTCTCTTTCTCGCTGGATCTTTGTTCAGTGTCTTTGTCCAGATGTTTTCCCTTGTATTTTTCAGGGTTGCATTTCATTCAGTTATTTACTGCCCATATTTCTAACCATTCTAGGATCCTTAGCAATTAGTTCCCAGTCTCCAATAATCCCCTGCTTCTCTGCATGTCATTCAGTATCCTCTATAAATGTAATTAAAATACTGATTACTCTTCTTCAAGATCTCTAATAAAGATGTTAACCAAGGTCAGAGCTACCATGGAATCCAGTAGCATTTCATTAGAAATCAACAACCAGCTGAATAGATTTCTGCTTATCACTGATTTTTGTTCATGATATTTCAGCCAGTTTTCAGTCTGTCTGAAAATGATCATATCCATGCAACTCAAAATCTCACACAACATGGATTCAATTTGTCACTATGTCAAAAGTCTCATTAAACTACATCGACTACATTTCCTTCTTCCCCTAATTTCGTGCTGAGAACAGAGGAAGTTCTTCTTCTTGAGTTTGTTCTTTGTGAACTCCCAGTGCTGGTTATGTTTGATGGTTCCATTGTCATCTAGGCCCTGATTCTGCAAAGTCTTATGCACATGCTTAACTTTATGCATTGTGGTTCAGCCTGTTGACTTCCCGAATACTTATTCCTTAATCACGAGAAATGCCAGAGTTTACTAGATATTTTTTCTGTGTTTAGAATATCCCATAATTCAACATGGATCTGTAGGAAACACCAGACTGGATCAGAACAGTAGTGCATCTAGTCCAGCTTGTGTTTGACCATGACCAGTGCCAGCTGCTTCACAGGAAGGTTCAAGAAACCCCACAATGGTCAAGTATAATACCTTGCCTCGAGGGGAAGTATCTTTCTAATCCCATAAGTTAGTAGGTGGTATATGCTCAGAAGCAGACGGGTTAATATTTCTTAATTAAACTCCCAAGTCAAATGTAATTGTGAATGTTCTGATTATCCATGTAACTATCAAATACTTCATAAAGTTTCACTGATGAGCTCTAGTGGCAGTGAATTCCACAGGGTAACTATGCTTTGTGTAATGTTCAGTGTCACTGAATGTCCCCTTGTTATTATATTACAGACAAGGGGAAATTGGGGCAGCTGGTTTACATTCCATATATCATTACTTATTTTACATAACCCCTCTGATTCATCTCCTCCCTAAACTAAATGATCCCAGATTGTCAGTCTCTCCTATTCCGAAAATCATTACAGTACTAACCATTTTCTTCACCTGTGTCTGAATCCTTTTTGTTTCTACGATATCCTTTTATAAGAGACGGTGAGAGGCATACCACAGATGTGTACAATAGCAGTGTGATATTTGGTATTGTTCTCCATCTTGTGCCTTATGCATTTCACATATTCGGCTTTGATGAGGCCTCATCTGGAGTACCATGCCCAGTTTTGGGCCCCACACTACAAGAAGGATGTGGAAAAATAGGAAAGAATCCAGCAGAGGGCAACATAAATGATTAGAGCGTTGGAGCACATGACTTACAAGGAGAGGCTGAGGGCACTGGAATTGTTTAGTCTGCAGAAGAGAAGACTGAGGGGGGATTTGATAGCTGCTTTCAACTATCTGAAAGGGGGTTCTAAAGAGGATGGATCTAGACTGTTCTCAGTGGTAACAGATGACAGAACAAGGAGTAATGGTCTCAAGTTGCAGAGGGGGAGGTTTAGGTTGGATATTAGGAAAAACGTTTTCACTAAGAGGGTGGTGAAGCACTGGAATGGGTTACCGAGGAAGGTGGTGGAATCTCCTTCCTTAGAGGTTTTTAAGGTGAGGCTTGACAAAAAACCTGGGGGTTGGGGACTGGTCCTGCTTTAAGCAGGAGGTTGGACTAGATGGCCTCCTGAGGTCCCTTCCAACCCTGATATTCTATGATTCTATATTTCCTTGCTCTTTGGACCACTAACACACATTGAGGAGGGGTTTCCATAGAGCTGAGCATAGTGATTTCCAGATCCTTTTCTTGGGTAGTTATTGTTAATTGAGTCCTCCAGTGTTCATTACTTTGCATTTGTTAACAATGAATTTCCTTTGCCATCATGTTGACCATTCATTTAGCTTGCTTAGGTCCCTTGGAAGTTCCTAAATGGTCTTGGTGTGAACAGGAGCTGAATGAACTTTCCCCTGACATCTCGTGATGACATGGAGGAAAAGACTTCAGGAGCAGACTGTGTTTGCACAGACATGCCCACTCTGCCTAGGTGCACAGAAGATTCAGCTGCTTTGCCAAAATGATCTATTTTAGCTGGAGTGCCCAAGGGTCTGTCCTGGGGCTGGTTTTGTTCAATATCTTTATTAATGATCTGGAGGACGGCGTGTACTGCACCCTCAGCAAGTTTTCAGATGACACTAAACTGGGAGGAGTGGTAGATACACTGGAGGGTAGGGATAGGATACAGAGGGACCTAGACAAATTAGAGGATTGGGCCAAAAGAAATTTGATGAGGTTCAATGAGGACAAGTGCAGAGTCCTGCACTTAGAATCCCATGGACTGCTACAGACTAGGGACCAAATGGCTAGGCAGCAGTTCTGCAGAAAAGGACCTAGGGGTTACAGTGGATGAGAAGCTGGATATGAGCCAACAGTGTGCCCTTGTTGCCAAGAAGGCTAACAGCATTTTGGGTTTTATAAGTAGGGGCATTTCCAGCAGATTGAGGGACATGCTCATTCCTCTCTATTTGGCATTAGTGTGGTCTCAGCTGGAGTACTGTGTCCAGTTTTGGGGTCCACACTACAAGAAGGATGTGGAAAGAGTCCAGCAGAGGGCAACAAAAAATGATTAGGGATCTGGAGCACATGACTTATGAGGAGAGGCTGAGGGAACTGGGATTGTTTAGTCTGCAGAAGAGAAGAAGGAGGGGAGATTTGACAGCTGCTTTCAAGTACCTGAAAGGGGATCCAAAGAGGATGGATCTAGACTGTTCTCGGTGGTACCAGATGACAGAACAAGGAGTAATGGTCTCAAGGTGCAGAGGGGAAGGTTTAGGTTGGATATTAGGAAAAACTTTTTCCCTAGGAGGGTGGCGAAGCACTGGAACGGGTTCCCTAGGGAGGTGGTGGAATCTCCTTCCTTAGAGGCGTTTTAAGGTCAGGCTTGACAAAGCCCTGGCTGGGATGACTTAGTTGGGGGATAGGTCCTGCTTTGAGCAGGGGGTTGGACTAGAGACCTCCTGAGGTCCCTTCCAACCCTGAGATTCTATGATGGCTAACCTGGGTGCTCAGACCGGGGTGAAGTATTCACATAGATTCAGGGTATGACCAAAATGCAAAAAAATAAAAGAAAAGAAAACAGAGCCGAGAGTCTCAGAGCCCAGGGCTACAGACTTGGGCACACGGGTTCATGCTACAGTGCTAAAAATAGCAGTTAAGAGTTTCCTGCTTGGGCTGATGCCCGGCCTCTGAAACCTGGCGAGAGAAAAAGTTCTTGAAATACAACCTCATCAAAACGACCTGCCCTTGGAACATTTCCCAGCTGCTTCCCGCTGCCAGACCCAGAGTTGTTCCCTGGGCGGGGGAAGGCTCCCAAGCGGGGAGGCAGTGGGACACCGCACTCATAGGTGGTGTGTGACTCATGCATTTGGGGACACTGGGTGCAAGCACCGGAAGGTCCCTAGAAGCGGGGGGCCATAGGCGCTCAGAGAATGGCTCTGTCTCCTGCTCTGATCCCACTCAGCCTCCTCCCCACAAGGCCTTACCCGTGCTCAGGGCCAGTGTAACCACTAGGCGAACTAGGCAGCCAAGATTTGGGGGCGCCAAAAAGCGATGCCCAAAATTTTTTTTACACTATTGCTGGAAAACGAATGAATAAAGAAAAGAGAAATGTTGTTGAACGTGCATTTTAACTTGTCATTCTCTCGTCCATTACAGCTATAGCCTACGCCAGCTCAGCCTTGCGGGCACAAGCGTACTGCTTCACTACGGTACAAAGTGGCAATGACATCATTTTTCTCATCGCATGCAGTTGTTACCCATTCTGACAGGCTGTTTATAATGCTAAGTTTACTAGTTTTCAGAGGTTAACTATTTTTGTTGAGTTGTTTCAGATCTAAGACTCTGGCAAGTGCTGCTGCATCATTTTGCTAATACGTTGTGTCAATTGTGTGTGTATGTTAAGTATCTGAGTGTGTATGTTTGTGTGATTATGCATGTGTAGGTTGTTGAAATTTGTCATATTGATATTGTGAGTTGTTGTATGATGGAGTATCCGCCATTCTAATTTTATAAATGTTATTAATAACAATAACTGGATATTCTAAAGTAGAATAAACTGAAGTAGATTTTGATATGAAAGATGAAGTAGACGTGGCTAAGAGGGGTGTATTTTTGAAAGTATTTTGAAAGTTTATAATAAGTGATGCTCCAGGGGAAGGGGGTATTGCGGGGGGGTGGGGCTCCAGGTGGAAGTTTCGCCTAGGGCACAAAATATCCTTGCACTGGCCCTGCCCATGCTCCATCCCCGCTTCGTCCAAGGTCCTGGTCCACTTGGCCCCTTCCCCAGGGGCGCTGGAACAGTTTTTATAATGGGGTGCTGAGAGCCATTGAACCAGACTATAAACTCTGTATATAATGGAAACTACTTCAAACCAGGGGGTGCGGCAGTGCCCCCCAGAACCTATGCTCTTCCCCCGAGCCTCCCCCCCACCCGCTGCTTGCTCCTCTCTGCCCCTTCCCCTGTCACTTGCCCTTAAGTCAGGAAAAAGTGAAGGGGGCCCTGGCCCCCGTGTTCCAGTGCCCATTAGTGGAGTTGCTCCAACACCAGCACAGCAGGAGGAGTCCCACGGCTGGGTCAGTCATGACAGGCAGAACCACTCCTCCTCCTGCTGCTGTGCGCTCCAGCACTGCAGTAACTTGCCTAAGGAGGGGCCAGGCGAGCCATGTGGCCCCATCACTTTTTTCCTTTCTTAAGTGCAAGCACCGAGGGAGGAGGGGGAAGGGCGGAGGGGGGGCAGGAAGTGGTGGAACAAAGGTGGAGTGTCAGGGGACCTGGGTGCAGTGCGGGCGGGGCCATGGGAGAAGAGGCTGAGTGGGGACGGGGTCTCAGGGTAGAGCATGGGCAGGGCCACGGTCAAGGCACTGGTAGCGTCCTCACTTCTCTGGAGAGTATGGTGGTGGCGCTCAAAGGCAGTACGCCTCCCTCCAAAGGCACTGGGCATTTCTTGCCCTGTTCCGGGGAGCTCAGCCTCCCCGTACCTCCTATACCCACCACTCACGACAGTGCGGCTCACCATGGCGATGTGGACAAGCAGGCCCGGCTTGGGCTGGAAAGAGCCATATAGGGTCCATACCTGGATACGTACGCACAGGCTGCAGGTGTGTTTTTACTCTACTCACCTAAGCAGCCTCGCCATTTAAACTGCTGCCCGTACCCGGGCTGGGGGAAGAGCCACATACGTACTCTACACGCTGCCAAAAGGCCTGTGCAGTGTAGTACCGAGCGGCGTTCGCACTGCACTAGCTGTGCTGTGTTACTTCACTCCAGAGCTGGTGCGAGGCATAAGCAAACTAAACAATTGCTTAGGGCCCTGAGCAGCTCAAGCGGCCCCCAATCGCTTTTTATTTTAAGAACTTGCCCATTTTAGTACTGGGGGAGTGGGGGTGTGGGAGGAGGGACAAAAGTATTCCTGCTTAGAGCCCCAGTGCGCTAGCATTGACTCTCTTTCACTCACTTCTCCAAGAGATTTCCTAGGTCTGAATCTGCCAACTTTGTCTATTTGGAACCAAAAGGCCAGGAACTGGTGAAAGCCCGAAACACACAATAGGTTAATTATCCTTGGACACAGCTGTGTCAGACCCTCCCAGTAACTCCACTCACAATGCAGAGAAGCTGGCTTTCCATCTGTTTAGCTAACGTTTAACTGGGATTGGTGCAGTTGCCTTGCATTACTTCACAAATGGCTCTGATCCCCAGCAGTGACACGAGGAAGAGAAAACTGTGCTGATATCTAAGTGCACATGGCAAAGATGAAGGCCTGTTTTCTCCAAGACCAGCCTTTCCTAGAGCTCCAGCTCAGAAGGAGAGAGTTGAGGCAAGGAGATGCCTAATAGAAGATTTTTTTAAAGGTCTATGGATTGAAATGTACGTAAAGTGAAAACTGGATTCAAGCAGCCAACTATTTCAAATTTGCATCAGAGGATGGAGCAGGCCCAAATATCTTGAAGATTTTAGCACCTTTGACCTTTCCCTGGAGATTGAGCTGCATTCCAGGCCAATCTCTCTTTCTGAAACGATATGTTGTATTGTGCTGTTTTTTCCATGTTTACAACATCTTGCATCAGTTAGTGCTTTTTTCCGTGGAAATTTGGCTGATTCCCAGGCTTTCAAGCAGATAACATTTGGAGGTCTGATTTTAGTGGCAAAAGGTTTATACACAAGACATTCATGTGAGAGTTGACATAGCTTCACACCATGACCATAGAGCGAGATTTATAGAAGCCTCGGATAGAGTGTCAGAAAACGACGAGCTCAGGTTTGGGGTGAGGAATCAAAGCATCAGTGTTGTGATGTAGCTTGAAGCAGGACAACTCTGTGCCTTGGGGCACATCTACACTGTGAAGAAAAACCTGTGGTGCCAACTGGGTCAATGGACTGGGGCTCACAGAGCTTAGTCTGTGAAGCTAAAAAAAACAATGGAGATGTTCTTGCTCAGGCTGGAGCCCAGGCTCTGAGACCCACTGAGTGGAGAGCATCTGCCTGGACACTCAGAGACATTAATAACTTTGCTGCCTCCAAAGAGGCAAAGCAAATACACTGCTCTACAGCCAAAATGCTTCTGAAATAAATGTAGTCAAACTTTACTACTTTTGGGTCACTGAGAACGAAAATGATGCTTAAAATTGTTGATTGGCTCTAGTTTTCAAGATATGCTATTGGGTCAGTATATATGACCCTTGACATGGGAATGGCAGAGGATAAGTGAGTTATAAAGGGAAGGGATCTCAATTTAAACCAGAAATGACTAAAATACATCTTTGACTGGATCTATGAATAAATCTGTGACTGGGTTTGGACAGTACTTGCTTTTTAGGCAAAACAATGACTGATGCAATCTGAAGCTGGTATTGCGTCATACATTATATGAATTGCATCATGTTATTCCTAGAAGTCATGGATGATGCAATCATAATGAAGCTTACATCACTCTGCTGAACAAATTGCCCTATATCAGCTCTAGAAATCATACAGTGTCATGCTCTCTTATTTGTCAGTGTTTGATTTTGCAAAGGGACACATTTCTGTTTAGCCAAAGTGAGCAGAGATGCCTCGTACTTGTGTGAACAGTGCAGATAACTTCTGCTATGTTTATGGTGAAGTGACTTTTGCATCACAAAAGCGCAGTATAACCACTATGGTTAAGAAAGCCTATCACCTTTATTTTGGCTGCAAAACTGGAGATCAGGACAAGAGGTGGGCCCCACACATATGCTGCAACACTTGTTCAACCACTGGCGAAGATTTGTTGCACAGGAAAAGGAAATCTATGCCTTTTGCAGTGCCAATGATTTGGAGAGAGCCAATAGATCATACCAGCAATTGTTACTTCTGCATGGTGTCTCCAGTTGGGAAAGGTGTGTCAAAGAAGAAAAAGTGGACTGTGCATTATCCAAACATTCCATCAGCTATACGCCCAATACCACACGGAGAAGGACTGCCGGTTCCTGATGCACCAGAATCATTCTCACTTGAGTCAGACGAGGAAGAGGAAGAGGATGAAACTTCTGGTCCTGAACCAACAATGTCACAGGACCCACATTTTCTCCCATTCTCCTCCTCTGAACCACCCCTCATAACACAAGCTGAACTGAATGACCTTGTCAGGGATTTGGAACTACCCAAGAGTAAGGCAGAGCTGTTGGGCTTCAGACTACAGCAGTGGAATCTCCTGGCAGGTGATGTTAGGGTTTCCATGTTCCGTGACCGTCAAAAGGATCTTGTCCCATTCTTCTTCATGGAAGGTGATCTTGTAGCCTGCAACAACATCGATGGTGTGATGGCAGCCCTCAACATTGTTCACGATCCAGATGAGTGGAGACTCTTCATTGATTCATCGAAGACGAGTCTTAAAGCTGTTTTGCTGCATAATGGCAATGTTTTGCCATCAATTCCAGTTGGTCATGCAGTCCATATGAAGGAAACCTATGACAACATGAAACAACTTTTGAGGTGCATAAACTATGACCAACATCAGTGGCAGCTTTGTGGCAATTTGAAGGTTGTTGCTCTCTTGCTTGGTCTGCAGACTGGATACACAAAGTACTGCTGTTTTCTCTGCGAATGGGATACTCGTGCAAGAGATTCCCGCTACATCAAGAAAGACTGGCCACTCCGACAGTCATTGGAGCCTGGGAAAAAAAGTGTTCAGCATCCACCACCTTTTGAATCAAGGAAGATTTTGTTACCACCCTTACACATCAAGCTGGGTCTGATGAAGAACTTTGTCAAGGCCATTGACAAAACACAAGCAGCTTTCAAGTACCTCCGTGGAAAATTTCCAAGGTTAAGTGAAGCTAAGATAAAGGAAGGTGTCTTTGTTGGTCCTCAGATTTGTGAACTTCTTTGAGATGGTGCATTTGACCATGCACTGCGTGGCAAGGAAAAGACAGCATGGAAAGCCTTCCAGTCAGTGGCAATACATTTTCTCGGAAACAAGGCAGACAACAGGTTGTTGGTGGAAAACCTCCTCAAGGCATACAAAAGCCTTGGTTGCAACATGTCACTAAAGATACATTTTTTGCACTCTCATCTAGATTTTTTTCCACCGAACTGCGGAGCAGTGAGCGATGAGCACGGCGAGCGATTTCACCAGGACATTGCAACAATGGAGAAACGCTATAAGGGCAAATGGAGCCCATCAATGCTTGCAGACTATTGCTGGACAGTGACAAGAGATGTTCCATTTAATGAATACAAGAGACAAGCCAAGAAGTGCCGAGTAGACACTGAATAGGACTAAACTATGTACATAATAGTTTTTTGCCTTTTGTTTCATAATATATTTTATTTATATAACCCTTTTGCTGATTTTTAAAGTGTTACATAAACAGGATAGGTGAAATGTTATCATGTAAAGCAACCATAAACACATGAAAAGACCTAGGTTTACAATTTATGATTAAAACTCTTCTATCTACACAATATACATAGACATAAAATGTAAAAACTTAAATATCTTAGAAACAGTAGCCAATCAGTTGTTTTAATTGTCATATTTGAATTCAGCACATCAAAATACATAATAAATATCACATTTTAGCTCTGAAGCAGACAACTTCTAAAAAATTGTAGACCAGTGGTATCAGCCTGTTAGGTTAGCTGAAGACTCACACTTCACTTTAATATACAGCACCAAGGTGGTTTTGTAATAAAAAAACCCCATGCTTATTAACAAAAAACAGAGATTTAAATGATACTGAGCAAGAGAAAAAGAGACAGGTCTGGTTGCAAACAAACAAAACAAAACAAAACACAAACACGCTGTCTAGAGACTAAATCTTAGTCTTAGCAATCCTGGGGTGCAGGTTCTGTCTCCCAGAGTAATTGTTAAACTGTCTTCTCCTGCTTGTTTTGCTTGATGTTTTGCTTTCCTTACATGTAATTGTGCTTTAATTAAACAAATAACACAAGTATGTAGGGACAAAATTAGAAAGGCCAAGACACATAAGGAGAAGAAACTAGCTAGAGACATAAAGAGGAACAAGAAAACATTTTACAAACACATTACAAGCAAGAGGAAGACCAAGGACAGAGTAGTCCCATTACTCAATGAGGGGGGGAAAACAATACAGAAAATGTGGAAATAAATAAATGTCATGCTTAATAAATTCTTTGTTTCAGTTTTCACCAAGAAGCTTGGTGGTGATTGGACAACTATCATAGTGTCAAGAATCAGAGGGGTAGCCGTGTTAGTCTGGAATTGCAGAAGTGACAAAGAGTCCTGTGGCACCTTAAAGACTAACTAAAATTTTTTTAGAGCATAAGCTTTCGTGGGCTAATACCCACTTCGTCGGATGCATGCAGTGGAAGTATCCAGGGGCAGGTATAA
>ML677376.1:11860465-11946691 GCA_007922305.1 Dermatemys mawii | reverse complement strand
ACAGGACTCTTTGTCACAACTATCATAGTGAATGCCAGTGAAAATGAGGTAGGATCAGAAGCTAAAATAGGGAAAGAACAAAAATTACTTAGACAAGTTAGATGTCTTGAAGTCAACAGGGTCACATAAAATACATCCTAGAATACTCGAGGAAATATCTGAGCCATTAGCAATTATCTCTGAAAAGTCATGGAAGACAGGAAAGATTCCAGAAGACTGGAAAAGGGGAAACACAGTGCCCAATAATGCTGATTATCATTTATTTCAGGCTGTTGCTTGCTTTGCCTCTGCCTCCTCCTCTTCCCGTGGCATCACACGGAGACCCAGTGAAATGGAATTTGGGACATTGCTGCAGCATGAGTGTTTATTTTTGAAAGCATCACATATTTGACCATGTGATCATGTCTGCAGTGACTTTGCCTTTCACTTCTGGGGCCCACCTGAAATAAACTTCAAAGAGAAATGCATTTGGTGACCACCACACTGAAATACATAATAGGAAACAGCGTACTGTAACTGGCCACCTGCTGAAGAGGACACTAGGGCTGAAGTTCCCGGGAGACAGGGCTGGGAAGCCTTGGAACTTGCAGATGAATTACCAGCCATGCTAAACCATAGTTCTTCCCAAATGGTGATGCAAATAAGGCAGACACCTAGGATGGGCTCTTCCACCCATTGACTATCAGTGGGAGTTAGGCATCTAACTCATGCAGGAAATACCACCCCGACGCAGAACTGAGCTGTGAGCCATCCTCCCCAGAGCTCAGCTTACAGTGTGGACAGAGATCCAGTGAGGACACCTCTGGGACACAGAATGGAGAGGCTTGGTGGGTTGGTACTGCCACATTCATAAGACCTTGCCTATCTCAGGGCATTAGTCCTGGCACTTCCTTGAGACACCTTCTGCGTGCTCCGTGGTGGATTTTACCTAGAGAGCTGTTGGCTGTGGTTATATGGGGTGGGGCTATAGGACAATGCTGTTTCAATTCAGTTGGCAGGTAACAGGGTGGGAAGGGAGAATCCTGTTTGAAAACTCTCTTGGGTAAGACCTCAAACAAAAAGAGCCACCAGGGAGTTTGTGTGGATTTGACTAGATATACCATAGTAAACACTGGGTGTGAGTTGTGTGCCCAGGGCAGCCCTCACTGGAAATGCCAAGGTCAGGGCGGGTTGCAAAAGGGAGAGCAGATACTCCCAAGACTAGTGGGTAACACTGAAGTTAAACTCCCCAGTGAGTCACAAACTGTGCTTCTTGATCACCCACACTGGTTATCAAGAAGCAAAAAAGAAATCGCACAGCTCCCTTTATTGCATTCCAGTTCTCTAGCGCCCAATCAGCACCAAGGTCCAGTACAGCGAGAAGTTATTTCAAAAACTCTGTTCACATATACAAAGTGTTCTTCTAACCCTAAAGAGTCAGTCATGTTACTAAGTCAGTATAGGTTTGGATCTCACTCAAAATGCTGCGTCATGCCGCAGAGAGCAGGCAAATTTGACCTGGGAGTTTCACTGGAGATGGGAGGCTTCTTTGGAGGGAAGATACCTGAGGCTGTAACCCGAGCCCAGGACAGGGTTGGGAGAGGTGAGATCTTCTGCCCCGGGAAACTGGACAAAGGCTGGGGAGTGGCTGGAGGGAGGAGGGAGATGCTGCAGATTTTGGGAGTTAGAAGGTGGCTGGGGAAGAGGAAGGAGCCCTAAGTCTGGGGTATAATCTCCTTGCCCCCCAGAAGGATCTGACTGAGGGTTCCTGTTTGTATTTACAAGCTCTGAGTTGGATTGTGTTCCTGGCATCTCAAATAAACCTTCTGTTCTGGCTGACTGAGAGTCACGGTAAATCTCAGGAAGAGGGGTGCAGGGCCCTGACTTCCCCTGCACTCTGTGACAACCACACTGCCAATCAATCCTTTAGTGTCTGAAACTAAAGGTTTATTATAAAAGAAAAAAGAAAGAACAAGAAGTGAGATGTTAAATGATAAAACAGTCACATACAAACAAAGATTCAAAGTCCATCAGATTCCTAGCAGTATTGGTGAGTTTGCTTGGCTGAAAGTCCCTCTGGAAGATATCCACAGCTTTGATAGGTCAGTCAGTGCTTTGTTCAAAGGTTCATTTGTAGAAAGGTTACTTCAGAGGTAAGAAGCAGGACTGAAGGCAAATGGAGAAGGTACAAGCTGCCATTTATAGTATTTTGCCATGCGGCTTGATTTCCTTTATTAGAGTTCTGTCCATAGGCAGGTCCCTGCATGTCTTGCTGAGTCCTAAGGTGTATCCTTTGCCTTCTTTCAATGGGTCAGTTGTACAGCTGATGTCCCTTGATGGGCCATCAAGAAGGCTAGGTAGTGCTAATGCCTAGCTGCCTGGGGGTGTCATTCAGATGCACTGGGTAAGTTTGGAACTACAGACATACTATACATATAAAATTTACAATACAAAGGTGATAAAAACACAAAAATTAGATTATCATACCTGGAAAATTATAACATTTTTGCAGATACATGGCTCATCTGGCATAACTCACTGCAATTTTACACTATTGATATTCAGAATATCCTCAAGTTTCCCCCAGATTCCATACAGTGTCACACTGGGTGGCCTGCACAGAGAGCAGGGACTGTGAAAGGACGTCTTAAAGCAGATCCGTGTGGGGCTGAGGGAGGATGGTGCCATGTAGGTCAGGGATGGGCAAACCAGTGTGGATGGAAAAACAAGCCGGCGGAAACCAGCAACCCTCTCGGAGCCAACCCTGTCAGGAAGAATTGTGTTTTGTTTTCCTTTGCATTTTATTGGCAGCCTCTGCCTGCTTGGGTTCCAGTAGTGACCTGCAGTGGCAGTGCTGAAATCTTATGAGGAAACATTTGCTGCCCCAAATGTTGGGGTTTGCATGAGCCCGTACACTTGTGGGTGAGCTTTTAGGGGCTCTCTCTCTAGCATGGCAAGAGTGAGCAGGAAGGCAGGGGAGCCCATGTGGTGTGTGACATTACTTGCAGGAGCACAGACTGGTTGCTTTGCTGTATGTGTACTGTTTTGTGTTAGGAGCAAGATTTTGTGCAGTCATTTTGGATTTTCCTGAGCCCCTTTTACTATGGAGACAGCAGCACTGGAGCAGTCCTGGACAGCACAATGCCTCCTTGCTACTGGATA
Source organism: Dermatemys mawii (assembly GCA_007922305.1). Classification (NCBI taxonomy): domain Eukaryota; kingdom Metazoa; phylum Chordata; order Testudines; family Dermatemydidae; genus Dermatemys; species Dermatemys mawii. The sequence continues at coordinate 11,943,550 of ML677376.1, read as the reverse complement.
TGGGATACATCACTCTCAGACTCCTGTGTGCTCAGCTGCACTGAGCCTGAGAACTCCAGAAAGGCAGGGGCCACGAGCTGGGGAAGGTTTGTTAGAGTTGGTAGGGAGCCCATAATAAAGCCATTCTGAATTATTTGCCTAACCACAACTGTCTCAGTTCTGTATTTACCTAGGATCGCTGAGCTGAACTAGTGTTTATCCAGGTCCCTAGCTGGGTCTGAGACAAGCAAAGGAAGGCATGTGACTCCCCAGAGATCCCAGAGGGTGTGAGTGATTCACTTTGGATTTGAATCCTGCGCTGTCAAGACTGAATCCCCACCTGGCACTTCAGGTGCAGAAGATGGAGGCCCACAAGGATTTTAAAAATTAATACTGGCCACTCCAGGCTTGTATTATACTCCCAAAGTTACAGCTTTTCTCTGACCTTGGCTTGGTAAACTGCCACCACCCAAATGCAAAAAACCCCACCAACCTTTTAACCCAGGAAGGAGCACTTGGGAATTCCTCCCTGTGGGGTACCCTCAAGCCCCTTCACCCCCCACTCCCGGGAAAAACTGATAAAGAAAACAAAGAAAATTAGCTGGGGCTACAAGCTAATCAAACAGCATTCGCAAACCTCTTAGGACACCAAAAATCCAATCCTGTTCTTAAAAAAGGTAAATTTTATTAGAAACAAAAAGGAAGAAAATACATCTGGAACTTAGGCTTATGCTAGATTTTAAAAGAGCAATTCCAAAAATTAAGTACCACGAATAGCTTTCTTGGGGTCCAGCTTAAAAGTTACAAACAAATGAAAGCACCTGGGGTTTAGTACAGAGGAGATTCCACAAACTGAAATAAACCTGATCGTGTCTATTTAAACATTCCCTGTCCAGTGATTTCTTCTAGGTATGGAAGATGAATTTTCATACCTGGTTCAAGCCTTACACAGCATTCCTGCTTATAGCATTACTGCTCTGGGTCTCCTTCTCCGGGGAACAACAGACAAAGAGGAAGGTTTTCCCCCATTTTAAAAAGCTCTACCTTCCCATTGTTTCTTTCGGTCAGGTGCCCACTCCTTTTCCTTTGCCTGGGGAACTTTGTTAACCCTTTACAGGTAAAGCAAGCAGAGAACAGCCACCAAGAGGAGCTTTATAGCTCAGTGGCTGGCTGCGGGTTCATAAAAGGGAGCTACCTCCCCCCCTCCCGGCTCTTATTTATTACCCCTGAGTTTTCCTAAGCTTCTGCACTGAGCGCTCATTTCTCAGTGCTGCCACTGTCGTCCCCATGGCCCTGATCAACGCTGTGTCCATTGCTTTTCAAGGACACTGAAATCAAGGGGAGTTGGGCTCCTAAATACCTCTGAGGTTCTGGACCACAAAGTCCCTGTGCCAAAGAGTGTCCAGTCTAGCTAGAAATGAGGGAACAATAGGAGACGGAAAAGAAGCTGGCAGAGCATTGAAGGCAGATGGCTTGTGAGTTACTTTGTTTAAATTCAATTTCTCCAATCCCTCCTCCCCTCCTCTGCATAACTGCCCAGCGCCCAGCATTATTGCTGGCCTGATGTATTCTCACTCTGTCCTGCCCACCCCAGAGAGCGAGATGCAAATCAGAAGCTACTGCTGGCAGTGCACGTAGTGACAGCTATCCTTTAAAATGCATCCTGTTAGAGATGATTTAGTTGGGGATTTGGTCCTGCTTTGAGATGACCTCCTAAGGTCCCTTCCAACCCTGATATTCTATGATTCTATAATCAATTCCAGCCACTAAGAACTTTCTCGGAGTGTTATCTTTTGGGCTGCCATTCACTAAACCCCAAGTCAAGGAGTGATATTTTCTGAAATTTTCAACACAGCCATTCACAGCCAAGCACAGAAAAGTTGAAGATGGTTTTTTGGCTAAGAGAAAATGTTGCAACCTTTTTGGACAATTCTAGAGCCTGAGTGGAGGCCGACAGAACACGAAATGTGGCAAGGACAATTGTAGATGGGCCTTTCACTGGTCCAGTAAAAACTGGGCTTGATTTGGCCAAGGTTTAAGGGTTTTTAAAATGTGCTTAGCGCGTGTTCACTGGATTGTGTTACATGATTAAACCAAAGATCTCCCAGTAAAGGTTTGCACTAAAACAATGATATCTCTGGATTGCTTTGGATATGCTCTCAGGTGCCCAACAAATGGAGTGGAATTACTGTTTTCAGCTGTAGGGGTCGCTGGTCTGATCTGTGGCAGTGCATGTGGAAGGACACAGGGCTCTCAAAGGGGCTGGCAGAAGAATTTGGCCTCAGATGCACAAAGCTGATTTGAGCACAAAGCACCTAAGCTGACAAATTCAGAGACAAGTTGCAAATTAACAACCACCATATGGTTTGGGGGTGGGGTTGATGCAGTGCATTGTGGGACAGAAAAGCCTGCAGTAAAAGTGGATGTGTGCGTGGTTGGATTTGGGAGGCATGAGGGCGAAAGAGAGATCGGGATGTCTGACAGGACATCTGATAAACAAAAATTAAACTAAATGCTGAAGCCAATCAATTTTAAAAGCAAAGCCTGAAGTGTGTCCCTGTGCAGAGGCTCAGCAAATGACTTAAACATCATTTAAATCCACCTGAAGACCTCAAAACAGGGCTGAAGCGGGTCTATACTGGCACTTGGAGCTTGTACTGGCCCCATAAAATGTCACTAACGGAATGTACTGAAGCAGATCTGCACAGGTAGCCCCCTCTGGTCTCCTTCCAGGCAGACTCCTCAGAAGTCACAGACGCCATTCCAGAGCTTCTGCTGTCTCCCTGACAGCACATCGCCAGTCACTGCTTGACCATCACGGCCTCATTTCACCAGTTCTATGTGTAAGAGCGTGGAGGTTTAACCCTAAACCCACAGTTTGTAACTAGCCCTCATACCCTGGCCACGACTCCCAGAGCTACTGGAAGTGAGGAGCTATCAGAGCTCTGACCCCTCCCGGGGTACCGTCCTTGAGGACCCTGACTGGGCACCACGACTGGCCCCACTGATTGGCCTGACCATGCTATATGAGCCAGAAGGAGGCACAGAAAATTGTCCGAGCAACGGAGAGACTTCCTGACTGGCTGCTGCACTGGAACTGCCTCTTGCTTGATCTCCGGTTTCTAATTCTGGCTCTGACCCTTGGCTTGGTTCCTGGACCCTGACTGGGGCTCTCAGCCCTGGCTTGGACTCTGTCTCTGACCACTGGGCCCTTCTCTGACCACTAGGTCAGACGTCCCACGCCCTGGTGCTGACAGCTTGCTGAGATAACCCCTTGGAAGGACCGGTGAGGGCAGGCGTGGGTCCAGTGGCGTTCCTCCCACTCTAAGGGCAGCAGCATTGCATGAGCAGGTAGCAATGCTGCTTCGGGCAGACAGCCAAGCAATGTAGGCACAGGGGAGAGAGAGAGAGCAGCCCCATGTAGGGCGAGGAGGTTCCTTTTCGGCCCTGCACCTTTCTCCAGGTGTGTGGTGAAGGCCAACCAAAACCCCCCAAATCCCCTACACGTTACTCACAGCTGCGCTGTTTGTCCGTCTGTCCGTCAGCTGGCAGGAGGCTGTTCCAACATACAGGAAGTGCTCGGTGACCCTGCCTGGGGTGGCAGGAGTTTATAATGTCTTAATGGTTTATTTCACCATGGTTGTAATTGTGTTTACTGAGTGGCTGGGAAGGAGCATTTCAAAAGCGGAAGAATTAAACCATGAGTTAGTTATGTTCAATTGTGCAGCCCTGGCTAGGCTTTCTTTGCTCAACACACGTTATTTTCTGTCCTCGAGACGATAAAGAAGGCCTGTAAAGTGTCTTGGAGAGAAGCACCCGTTCAGTCCATGCAATGAAATCCCGTCTTGCTCCGGACGATGGCATACGTGGGGGATGGCTTTCCCAGGGAGATAAAGAGCGTGTTGGATGAAATCCCAGCTCCTCTCCTGGGTATTTGGTATTTGGGAGAGCTTGGGTCTCAGCTTTGCTGCAATGCAATATTCTCGCCAGCGGTGAGTTCACCCATGAGGCTGCTTCTTACAAAATGGGAAAACAAACACAAGCCAAGCCAAGTTCGCCAGGTCAAGGATGAGATGGGAGCTGTCTGCAGGACAGTGACCAGCAGCTAGGGCTCAAAGGGGGTGCCAGTGCTTGCAGTGGGCTCCCACCAGCAGGAGTTAATGGTATCCAAGGCTATAACAGAGCTTCCTGCCCCTAACATGTGGGTGTTTGGGGGAACAGTCCTCTGGGGCTCAGCACCATCTGAGTCTCTTACAGCTGTGTAACCTTCCAAACAACAGCAAAGGTTCTTTTCTGTGGGAAAGTGTCAGCTTCCTTCAGCCTCCTGCTGACAACCATCCATTGTTTGTCCTCATTCAGTGACCCACGGAAAGACTCTAAGTTGGCAGATCTGAACACCTGGCCTTCCTGGATGCAATGGTATGGGCCAGGCACAATCCATGTTCTGTAGTGTGTGTGCTAAATTCAGGGTTCCAGAATGGGAAGTCTGACCAGCTCAGAGCAGCTCATGGCTCAGCAGCCCATGTGAGGCCGGGTTTGGAACTCATGGTTACAGGTTCTGGCAATTTAAACAAATGGCTTTATATGTGAACATGAGTCCACGGGCCTGAGATCTTTGCAGGTTCTGCTGCCTCATCAGGAAAAGTTTGTTTATGTTACTTATTTCAGGGAGTTTAATGAATAAAAGTCAGGACTCCTGGGTACATTCCTGCTTCCGCCACTGCCGCACAGTGTGACTTTAAGGAAGTCATTCACTTCTCTGTGAAGCTTTCCCATCTGTGGAATGAGGCTAACACCCTCCAGACAGTGCTAGAAGGCTGAATTAATCAACATTCGTAAAATGCCCCTTCGCTGAAGCGGATTTTCATATCCAAGCACTTGGGAGTAACGTCAGGGTTCGCTTCTAAACAGAGTTTAAAACAGGGCCTACATTCCTCTTTGTTTGTTTTGTCTCTAAAAGTAGGTGGCCACTTGGTGTGAACTTTCCCACTAGTTTCATTTGTTGTCCTTCGAATGTTCTATGTAGCATTTTAATGAGAAATCTCTGAACCTGGGCTCTGTCTGAAAATCGTCTTTGCCAGGGCAACTTTTGTTGTTGTCTTGCAGTTCTGAAAACGTGCATAGACCTGACTGTCACTAACAGCCAAATGTGACTTGAGTGTTTGTTTATAACCCAAACAGATGGAGACTTTATTTTGAAATGAAAATGGGGATTTTGGAGGACAAGGCAGCAGCCTGAGAGAAGTGCTGAGGTTTCATACTGCCATTCTCCCACCGGGGATGGGGGCTACTTTTCTGGAAGGGATTGAGAAAGCATGCAGGACCCAGACCCTATAGATGAGAGACCGCCAATACCTGTGCAGTGGGATTTTGTTTTGATTGTGCTATAATATAATATAAAAATCAGCACAATAAAGTTACAATTTTCAGTCAAGTCATATGGAACTGTTTCTGTTTTTTCCAAAACAAACTTTTGGAATTTCATTCAAAGGAGATTTTGAAATTCTAGTTTTCCATTTGGAAAAAATGGAAATTTCCTGCACAAGAGGAATTGTGGATTCCAAGTAGCTCTGATGTAGAGGCATTTCCTCAGGATGCTGGTCTTTTTCCCACCCCCTCTGTGGGGGTTGAGTACATTAGGTAGCTGGCATGAGGTTGTTGCTTTAAAGTGCCCACCTCTTGTACCAGAGTTCTCTCCATTCTGGGACATGTGATAGCAAGAAGGGGAGCAGGCAGGTACAGGCAGAAAGTGAGAGAGGAGGAACATAAGTATGACCATAGTGGGTCAGACCAAAGGTCCATCTAGCCCAGTATCCTGTCTACTGACAGTGGCCAATACCAGGTGCCCCAGAGTGAGTGAACCGAACAGGTAAAGATCAAGTGATCTCTCTCCTGCCATTCATCTCCAGCCTTTGACGAACAGAGACCAGGGACACCATTCCTGACCTATCCCGGCTAATAGCCATTAATGGACTTAACCTCCATGAATTTAACTAGTTCTCTTTTAAACCCTGTTATAGTCCTAGCCTTCACAACATCCTCAGGCAAGGAGTTCCACAGGTTGACTGTGTGCTCTGTGAAGAAGGACTTCCTTTAATTTGTTTTAAACCTACTGCCCATTAATTTCATTTGGTGGCCCCTAGTTCTTATATTATGGGAAGAAGTAAATCACTTTTCCTTATTCATTTTCTCCACACCACTCATGATTTTATACACCTCTATCATACCCCCCTTAGTCTCCTGTTTTCCAAGCTGAAAAGTTCTACCTCTTTAATCTCGACCAGTTCCACCCCCCTAATCATTTTAGTTGCCCTTCTCTGAATCTTTTCTAATGCCAGTATATCTTTTTTTAAGATGAGAGCACATCTGTATGCAGTATTCAAGGTGTGAGCATACCATGGATTTATATAAGGGCAATAAGTTATTCTCCGTCTTATTTTCTATCCCTTTTTGAATGATTCCTAACATCCTGTTTGCTCCTCATAAGTCATGAGCTCCAGGCCCCTTATCATTTTTGTTGCCCTCCTCTGGACTCTCCATTTTTTCCACATCTTTCTTGTAGTGTGTGCCCCAAAACCGGACACAGTACTCCAGATGAGGCCTCATCAATGTCGAATAGAGGGGAACGATCACAACCATCCATCTGCTGGCAATGCTCCTACTTATACAGCCCAAAATGCCGTTAGCCTTCTTGGCAACAAAGGCACATTGTTGACTCATGTCCAGCTTCTCATCCACTGTAACCCCTAGGTCCTTTTCTGCAGAACTGCTGTCTAGCCATTCGGTCACTAGTCTGTAGCAGTGCATGGGATTCTTCTGTCCTAAGTGCAGGACTCTGCACGTGTCCTTGTTGAACGTCATCAGATTTCTTTTGGCTCAATCCTCTAATTTGTCTAGGTCCCTCTGTATCCTGTCCCTACCCTCCAGTGTATCTACCACTCCTCCCAGTTTAGTGTCATCTGCAAACTTGCTGAAGGTGCAGTCCACGCCATTCTCCAGATGAGTCAGATCATTAATGAAGATATTAAACAAAATTGGCCCCAGGACCGACCCACTGTGGCATCCGCTTGATACCAGCTGCCAACTAGACTAGATCACTTCCCGTTGAACCCGATGATCTGGCCATCTTCCTATCCACCTTATAGTCCATTCTTCCAGCCCATACTTCTTTAACTTGCTGCCAAGACCTTCACCACAGACAGTTCCTAGGCAGCCCCTTGGCAGTGATAGGTTTGCATATAAAGTTTCTCTGAACCAGAAGGAACTTACACATACGCAATTGCTTAGCAGAACTCCAGTTAATGAGATGATTAAAATGCTACAAACATGGCTGGAAAAGAGGCTGAACTGAAAGGCCAGTACATTTGAATTCTTTCTCCCTAATTACAAGTGATTGCTTTCTGGCAATCCCTCAACCTGCCAGCACACTGAGGTGTTACACACATTCACATCGGTATTAGATCATTGTTTGGCACTTACTGGCAGCCCCAGTCTGAAGAAAAAACACAGCTTCAGAAAGATCATGGTGAATCGGGTGAAGGTGTTTGCTTTCATGTCACTCACTCACCTACCGTCCCGCAGTGCACAGAGGTGGTGTCCCCACGAGGTCCTCTATTACAGCAGAGCACTCCCACACCCACTGCACTCCTGGGCAGAGATGCTATGCTACCATGGTGCCGTTGGCACCTGCATGTCACTTGCTCACACATCGGTGAACAGATGTGTTCTTTGTCACTAGTGAGCGCTAAGCCAAGACTCCTGCCCATTCTGCAGCTTCGCTGCTGTACACACTGACAAAGTTCCGAGTCTGTATTTGTGGGTCCTGCGCTTCCTGGCAGATTTAGGGCCTCAGAAACTCATCCAGGCCCCAGAGTGACCTCCCTTTCTCAGTAACTAATTAGGGGAGACAGAAAGGGGGGAGCCCGGGCCCCCCCTCTACTCCAGGCTCCAGCCCAGGGACTCTAATAGTATCAGCTAAGATGGCTGACCTTTTAGGCACAAAACACAGTACAGTTCCCTGGGCTACTTCCCCATAGCAGTCCCCTCTTCTTCAGACTCCACTTCACCCTTACCTCAGGGCCTCCTTTCTTCTGGATGATATGTTGTCCACCACTCAGTCTCACCAACAGCATAACTTCCTCTCACAGCTCCTGACACCCACAGCCACCTGACTAACTGGGAGGTTTTTATCTGGTTTCAGCCAGTCCCTGATTGGCTTCAGGTGTCTCAATCAGGCGAGCTGTTTCTACTCCTTTCTAGAAGCTTCCTGATTGGCCTGGAGTAGTCTTTGTTTGGCTATCCAGGGAACAGGGACCTACACATCCTGAGGCTGATATACCTGCCTTCCAGCACTCTCCTATACCCTTCTGGTCTGACTCCGTCACAACACTCATATTTTGCACATGTATTTATTTTGGGTAAAATTTTCAAAAGGGCCTAAGTCCTATTTTCAAAAGTGACTTAGGCATCTGGGGCAGATTTTTAGAGGCACCTGGGTGTTAGATAGCTAGACACTTTTGAAAATCCCACCAGTTGCCCATTTCTAGGTGCCAAAATACCTTGAAAAATCTGTCCCTAAGTCACTTTTGAAAATAGGACTTAGGTGCCTGTATAACTGAGGCATGTTTGAAAGTCTTACCCTTTGGATTTTCAAGCAGTCTGCGGGCACTTTTCTAGTTGTTCCTCCTGCAATATCCTGTTTTTCAATGAAACACATTAACTAGTGGAAACACCCCTCGCCCTGACTTACAGCACTGCCTTGCCAAGCAGTAACAGGGCGCAGTGCATTGACAGCTCATACATTGTTGTTGGTAGCAGTGGTCTTAGTGAAGCACTAGGGACCGCGGCAGCGATGGGGGCCCATGGACTTGGGTGCTGCACAGATGAAGAACCATCATGCTGAGTAGACAAAACTGACAAAGGGCAAGAGGGGGAGTGACTTAGCCAAGGCCATTCAGCAGGTAAGTTGCTGGGCTAGGACTAAAGTCTCATCTACTGACTCCAGTCTGGTGCCCTCTAGACCCAAGCTCTTGCCACTCCCACCAGATATAATTATTATTGCTACATCTAACAGAGCATGGATGGGTTCATTCACTGGCCAATGTCACACAATGAGTCCATGGTGGAGCTGGCATTGCCATGCAGATGGCATGGCTCCCTTGCATTTAAGCCATGGCTATACCACAAACTTTGGTTGACCCAAGTTACACCAGTGTAAAACTGCGCTGTCCGTATATCCCTCATGTACATGCATTCTTGGCTCCTGGCATCAGGGCTGCATATACACATCAGGAGTGCTTGTGTTGATGCACAGTGCAATAGGTATCCCAGCATGAAATTCACCATTTAATCTGCCAAAGAGAAGAGAGAGGGGAAATTTGATAGTAGCCTTCAACTACCTGAAAGGGGGTTCCAGAGAGGATGGATCTAGACTGTTCTCAGTGGTAGCAGAGGACAGGACAAGGAGTAATGGTCTCAAGTTGCAGTGGGGAAGGTTTAGGTTGGATATTAGGAAAAACTCTCTCACTAGAAGGGTGGTGAAGTGCTGGAATGGGTTCCCTAGGGAGGTGGTGGAATCTCCTTCCTTAGAGGTTTTTAAGGTCAGCCTTTTAAGGTCATTCACCACCGATATTCTTTTCATGAAATATAGCAGCAGAAACATGAAAGAGGAACCATCACCACGAGAGCAACCGGCTGCTCAGGGACCAGCAGCCAAGACTTTGCACAGCACGGTACCTAAACCTCCTGAGTTAGATGTAGTATAAACAGGTCACTCCATTTTCAAGCGATTTAACCATCTAAATCACTTACCCTTTGCAATACCGAGCTGGGATGATTTAGTTGGGATTGGTTCTGCTTTGAGCAGGGGATTGGACTAGATACCTCCTGAGATCCCTTCCAACTCTGATATTCTATGATTCTACGATGCCAGGATACTGAGCTAGATGGACCTTTGGTCTGACCCAGTATGACCATTCTTATGTTCTTATTTGTTATGAATCCCACACCCATGCCCAACTCACCTGGCTTCAGGACCAGTCCAAAAGGCAGAGCAGGTTATGCAAGTGACCTTGATACTTATATGACTTCCATGACCATACAAATGTGTTTAATTTATCTTGGAAACAAGTCTGTGAGCTAATATTCCTATTTTACAGAGAGGGAACTGATACAGAAAGACTAGGGCCCAGATCTGTAAAGGTATTTAGGCATTGTTCTGCTCGGTATTGCAAAGGGTAAGTGATTTAGATGGCTAAATCACTTGAAAATGGAGTGACCTGTTTATACTACATCTAACTCAAGAGGTTTAGGTACCGTGCTGTGCAAAGTCTTGGCTGCTGGTCCCTGAGCAGCCAGCTGCTCTCGTGGTGATGGTTCCTCTTTCATGTTTCTGCTGCTATATTTCATGAAAAGAATCAACAGGTCCATTGCATGTAAGCAATTGTTTAAACTGCCCCTAGCCTTGGGAATGGCAGTATCTCTCTGCCACAACATGCCACGTCATGTGAGACATTTTCCATTTTCACAATCACACACACAGGTTTGTTTACCCACTTGCACACAAGCTGGGCTGCCTTAGGACAATGAACTGACCTGGTGGCTCACCAGAACAGTGGCAATGCTGATGGAAAGCAGACCTTTGAAAAGTGAAAGAGTAGTTTATTATTGTGTACACTGCAGGTTGCTACAGGTCACGCTGTTCCCTGGAATGTCCATTCCCAGCACTCCATGCTTTCTTGCATATCCATGGTTAGTTTCAGGACTGCGAGAGAAGTGCTCTGTCTGTAGTGAATAGGAAGGGATGTGGTTGGTGTCACTGTGAATGGGGAGGAGTTCATGAAACAATCTTCCGATTAAAGTGTAATGAAAACGGTTGAGACTCCAGTTCTGAGTCGTGACCTCATGGGGGCCACAGGAAATGCCGTCTCTGTGTAAATTGATCTTGGGGGATATGACTTCTTCAGTCCATCCGATGACGTAATCTTAGTAGCACGGAAATGATGGATTTTGCCCTGCTACAGTCACTTACTATGGCAATGCAGTCCAGTTCTTACAGCCATGTATGAGGAGATGAGGCCTTTGGGCTCTACCCCAGACTCTGCGATTGATTTGCTTGAGGAGCACGAGCAAGTCACTTATGGCTACATTGCCAAATGTGTTCAGTACCCAGCAGCTCCCAGCAGGCACAAGGGAGCATGGCCCCCTCCCCCAACCATTGGGAACAATGGAGAATCCCCCCCACATCCCTAGAACCGGTCAGATTCCCCCTCCTCTCCTCTCTCATAATGGAGCAGATAAGCGCCAGGCACATCAGAAACTCTGGACTTTGGTGCTGAATTTCTCAGGGTGCCCCCTGACATTGCGTGTCTCCATTTTCAGTGTCCAGCGGCTGGGCGGGGACAGGTGACGGAAGGGCCGCAGGGAGGCTGAGTTCTTTAATTCAGCCCTAAGGGGATGGACCCAGCTGCCGCTAAGAGACTGATGGAAGAGCTGATGGAGCTCACGACTCCCCTGGAAATAAAGGCCCCTCCCAGTCAGTGCCCGGGTGAAGGAGCAGGGCAGGCACGCACTGCGCCAATTGGCCCGTCCTTTCCTTCTGATGCCTGCGCTGTGTCCCAGAGTAAAACGCAGCCCAGCTGGCTTCTGGCTCCTGCAGTGACACCGCGACCTGGCCAAGGCAGCACTGGGTTCCCATGGCCTACCAGAAGACCCTTGGCACTCGGCCTCTCCTATACATTTGCAGCAAGACAGTGTGGTTTGAGCTTTGCTGGGGGAGGGGGCAGTTTCCTTTTTTCCCCCCTCAAGGCAGTTGTCCGTGATCTGTTCTCACGAAACGTTGTCACATGTAAACACCAGGGCAGAGCTGTGTTTGTGCACAGCTGGGGCCAGTAACTTGACCAGGGAAGCTCATGTGACACAGACCAAGGACACACACAGATCTAGTGAGCCCTGTTTACACAGCCTGGCAGACAGACCTTCCCTGGTAACCCTCTACTGGCATCATCCCAAAACCCATCATTAGTGGGAGGAAATTCCTCCCGGATGTGGGAGAGGGGGGTGAACCGGCCTCCTCTCTGCAGCGCCCATCGGGGTTTCAAAGCCCGAGCTCCCAGCCAGCAGCACATTGCGTAAAGCCAGGCCCAAAGGAACCTGACCTACTTTGAACAATTTGTGGTAATTGCCAGTTCTTTCCAAACAACAGCAAATCCCTTAATCACCAACAGCTGCTTTGCCCGGCCTTGAAGTCAGTCCGGGAGCCCCTCGCATCAGGGGCTGGAGAGTGTTCTCAGCCCAGGAATGCCAGTGGAAGAGGACCTGCTAGCTAGCTGCAGGAATGGGCAGGAATCCACCCGGGGGCAGTTCCAGCCGGTGTCAGAGGCTGCGGTGAGGATGCCAGAACGAGCACGTGGCAAGATGCGCCAGGCATGGCGAAGATGCTTGTCAGAGATGTGAGAAATGGGGCCTGTGCAGCATGAATCATGTCAGGTGCCCCATGCTAAAGACTCAGAGGATGAGGCCTCCTTCCCTGCCACACAGAGCTGGGAGTGAGCTAGCGAGAGAGGAGCTCTGGAGACCTTGTGCAGCTCTGGTGAGAACAAGGGGGTCTGGAAGTTCAGTATGGGCCTGTGACTCAGTTCTGCCATTGGCTCACTGACTGACCGCAGGCCAGTTGTGTTCCCACTCTGTGCCTCAGTTTCCCTGACTATAGCATGTAGATACTGAACCTGACCTGCCTCAGGTGCAGTGGGGCTGGAGGCACATTTCAGGTACACACCATGGCCCTGTGTGAACAATGGAGCCAGCTGCCCCGAAGCTGAGCCTGCTTTGTCCTGCTGTGGGCTGATTGCCATGTCCTGGCTGCATCGGGTCAGCTAACTTGGCTCCTCACGGTTGCCTCCTGGCAGGTTAAGATGTCAGAGTGAGACAAGGCCTCTGAGTGCAGTATTGGACCATTGTCAGGCCTGAATATGGTGCATTGAGCATTCAGCCTTCCTCTGACGCAGGGTCTTCCAGGGCCCGTCTCCCTGCCCAGCGAGGGACCTGCAGCCCTTGGGGTCCTGTGCACACAAGTTCATACCCTCTTCGCCTCTTTTCCTCTGCCACCCAGATTCACCCTTTTCCTCTCTTCTTACAGGCCGTGTCTTCTCATCCCTCCATGCCGGGCCGGTGGGCGGGAAGGGGTTACTGGTGTGATAGTACCAGATGATGATGAACTGGAATCCTAGAATATATGTGTAATGTATGGTGCAGGGAACAAGCCAAGGGAATAACAGTGCTATGGGGACTTGGCTTCCCATCACTTGGCCAGAGGGATCAGGGATATTCAGTGAGCCCCTGACAGGCATTACCATCAGTTTAAGAATGAGGGGAAACCACAGCAAAGCAATCTGCCTCAGGAGTTGGGGTGGCGAGTGTTCAAACATGGGGTGCTGCTTTCCAAGCCAGGCAGTGGTGTCAGACAGTCATAGAATCATAGAATATTGGGTTTGGAAGGGACCTCAGGAGGTATCTCAGGAGCAGGACCAACCCCAGGACCAATCATCCCAGCCAGGGCTTTGTCAAGCCTGACCTTAAAAACTTCTAAGAAAGGAGATTCCACCACCTCCCTAGGGAACCTATTCCAGTGCTTCACCGCCCTCCTAGGGAAAAAGTTTTTCCTAATATCCAATATCCTAATATTCAGTCATAGGAAATGTGCTGGTGAAGAATTAGGTAGGACATCCCATAAACAACAGGAAGCTCAGAACGGCAGCAACGGGCTCAGGAATCACAGGAGCTGTCTGCACAGCAGCAACTGTGAGATGTAGTTTCCAGCATGGGCAGACAGACCCATGGTAGCTCTGCTCATGGTAGCGCCTAAAAATAGCAGCATGGCTGTGGTAGCGGGTTGGATTAGGTGCCTGCGTTCATATCCAGGAGGTCAGGCGGGATTGTACTGGGGCAGCTAAGCCATGCCGTTGCCACTGGCCCACTGCTCTTTGCAGGTGCTAACCTGAGAAGAGCTAGCTAGTGCATATATGTCTGCTTGCACGGAAATTATGTCTCCTTGCTGCTGTGTAGACACATCCAGAGGCACACAGCCACGGGGACAGGCAGATTATGTATCGAATTGCAGTTCGAACTCTTCCTGCATTTTCTGTTGCAGTAGGGCTGATCTCCAAAGGACCTGTGTCTAAACAAATTGCTGCCTTGGACAGCAGGCGCTGACTCAGGGCTCAGTAGGAGCTTTAAACTAGGCAGGTCTTGGGGAGAAGAGGACTTCCCTGTATCTCCAGTGGTCTGGGGTGTGTTTTTAGAAGCCCGTGTGGGGAAGGAGATGGCAGAGAAGATGCCAGAGAAGATGAAAACAGACTGTGAGCTCTTTGGGGAAGGGGCAGCCTTTTTATTATGTGTGTGTGCAGCTCCTAGCGCTGTGGGGCCCAGACCGTGAGCTGGCCCCGAGGCGCTACCACAATACACATCTTAGTAAGAAAGTAAGACAAGGCCTGGCACAAATGCAGGGAGTGCGGGGACCCAGCAAGACGAGCTGAAGCAGAGGGAAAAGGCCCAGCTGGGGGCAATGATCTGAAACCTCATCCGGGTGGAGCTTGGGTGTCTTGGGTTACTTTGTGGCATTTCATTTTGCACTAGGTGTCTCCAGTGCTGGGCAGAATAAAAGGCCCAGACAGACACATGCCCGGCTGGCAGGGAGCCCTTCAGATGTGACCAGGGTCTCTCTGGCTCGGTAACTCCTCGGTGTCCATCCCACTTTGTCAGTGTCCCAGGTCCTGGTGGGCGCGTACTCCTGTGCCTGCCTCCCTCATGCTGGGCACTGGAGGGCGATGGTCCTGAGCTCTCCTTTTTCAAAGCCCTGGCGTGTGCCAGGCACAGCCACAGGGACAAACAGCGGGTGCTTCACTGTCAAGTTCAAAAACCAGAAAAAAATCACTTCAGGTCCAACTGAAACCAACGTCTCCCCAGTGTTAGCTGCTGCTGCACTGCTGCTAGGAATGAGCGGTTAGTCACTGGACTAGGAAACCCAGCGAGAACGACTCACCCGCCTGATGGCCGCAGCAGTCCCTGCGCGCTCAGGGACCCAGGAGACGTCATTATTTCCCCAAGGGGAACGGCTGCAAGAGGAATGGCTGGAGAAGCTGTTCCCCAGCATATCCCAATGGGGGCTCTGCTCGTGTGGGAGATCCCTGTTCCAATCCCGTCTCTGCAGCAGGCAAAGGGGGAAATTGAGCCGGGGTACCTAACCGCTGGGCTAGAGCCTGAGCGGGAGGCACTGCCTGCTCCTTCGGCAGTGATTCGGGGTCTCTGCCTCGGCTTTGTCAGAATGCCTGAAAGGCCGAGTGAAATGGTGGAGTCGAAACAAAACGTTTGACTTTATGGAAACATTTCCACTCTCTTGGTTCGCTGGGAACTACTTGGCGAACTCAGGAATTCGCGACTTACAGCCAAAAGGCATTTTTCCGCAAAACTATTTGTGCAAAATCTTTCACCTGATTTTACACCGATGCTTTTCTATCACCACATGATTTCCTGGATAGCAGCTGCAAGTACCATCCATCCTATAGCCAGGAGCTGACGGGTGGAGCCGTTCTGGTACCCAGCGTGTCAGCTCCCTGTTTGCCACATGTCCTGCTTTGTGTCCCCACGAGAGATGGCTCACACCAAGGGAATGGGAGCTGCCTTTCTGCCGGCAACTCCCAGGGACTCCAGGAATGCAAGATCAATAGGCCTTCCTTCATTTCACTGAGGTCATGCCCTTTGGCTTGGCCTCAGCCCTTAGTGACTGTTACCTTGGTTTGACTCTCCCATCTCTGGCAGGGAATTCATCTCTGTGCTGCAGCCCTGGGCACCCCGTGCCCCCAGCGAGTCCCCCCAGCGCAGTACAGAGATGGCAGTGGGAAGCTCACATTAGGAGTAGGGGTGCCAACCCTCCAGGATTGTCGTGGAGTCTCCAGGAATTAAAGATTCATCTTATTAGTCCATGTAATGAAACCTCCAGGAATACATCCAACCAAAATTGGCAACCCTAGTTAGGGGACATCGGGGCTGCCCTGGTTTGTCTCTGGGGCCTCAGCCGCAGCAGAATTGGGGAAGTGCAAACAGCCCCACTCAACCCCTGCACTGGCCCTGCATCGCCCTCCCTGAACACTCAGAGCTGTAGGAACCTCTCATTGTCAGCACCCCCTGCCTGGCCCCACACTGCATCCTCGGGCTGCCCTGGTGGGGCTGTGTGCTGGTCACTCGTTCACCATTCGCTCTTCTGTCTTGAGACACACGGGCCACCCTCAGCAAAGCCAGGTCTCTCCCCGGGGCCTGGATCCCACCAGTCACTCAGGCTCTTGTTTGTCCTGCTGGAGCTGTAGCTCCGTTTCTGAGTAGGGGGCCGAGCCAGTGCCCCGGGCCAATAAGCAGCCTGAATGTACGCTGAGTTTGGCAGGTTCCCCTGGCTGGAGGAGTCACCTCCAGGATAATGTCATCTCCCTGCAGCGTCTCTAACCCTACAGCTTCACCTGCGCTTGTCTGGGGGTGGAACAAGCACCATACCACGGCTCTTTCTAATGGAGCCCTTTCTGGGAAAGGTCCTACATTCTCCTGCTGAAGTGAGCCCCGGCCTCCCCGCATTTCTGAGCTCATCTCCAAAATCCAGGATGAGGAAGAGAGTCCCTGTGACTAGGGAGACCAGTTTGCAAAACACATGCTCAGAACAATGTACTGCGAGGGTGGTGTTCCCTCACAAACGAGCGCTGGAAGGCACGGATGGTTCTTGCTAACAGCGGGCTGGCAGACCCAGAAGGGGTTAACCGTCCCAGGCAATCCAGCCCAGGTCAGAGCACTGGCTTGGGCGTGGGGAGTGGAACTAAAATGGCAGCTGTGGGTCTCTCACAATGCTTTCTAATTAGGACTCTTTAACAAAATGGTGTTTTATTCTGTAAGTGCTCAGCATTCCACGGTCGCTGTGTTTAATAAATACAGAGGGGGCTCCTAGGAAACTGAATGGGGCTGAATGAATGAGGTATGTGAGACATCTGAAACCCATTAGTTGGAGCAAACTGTTAGCAAAGCAGGAATTCTTCTCCTTTTAAAAATATTTATACATTTTCCTTTAATGTGAGGCCAACATCTTCTTTGGGGTTATGTTCCACTGGAAGGAAAGGTGTGTCGGGGAAGTGCAGGGGGAGGGGAGGCACATTTTTGGTTCAGTCCCAAAAGGAGCAGAAGGGCCATGTGGTTGCAGAAACATGCCTTTCTTTTGTTCAGTGATCCTGGAGCAGAGGAGTCCGAGAGTCATGGTCTCCTGGCCGTGGGCACTGCCCATCCTGCTAGGAGTGCGGGGAACCAATGTCCACATTCATGTTGTGCAGCCCCCTATGACTTGCCAGGCTGGGGCACATGGAGGTCTCTGCGAGGGGCATTTAGGGATGCCATCCATTAGCGTGTTTCGATCTGGTTTTGATATTTAGCGGGGAATTGTAGGCTAGCAGCCAGCATCGCCTCCAACACACGGACAGCTCTGTGCAAACCACCCAGCACCAAGGGGAGGGCTCTCACACCCATACGTGCTCCCTGATTCAGGGCGGGGGCTGGAACAATGTGTGTAGTGGGGGTGCTGAGAGCCACCGAATCAAATTGTAGCCCACTGCAAGCCCGGGGATGCAGTAGCATCCCCAGAACTCTTAGTTCCAGCACCTATGCTCTGATTTCAGGATCCCTCAGACTCTGTCTGCCCACTGTGAAACAGGCCCCTCCACGTATAGACCCATGGGATTTTGAAATGGACAGAGAACAAAAGTAGAGGGAAGTTGAAAGGACACAGTGATATCGGGCCAGCAGGGGTAAGACACACTCAGGAGCCACCCTCAGCCCCACTCTCAACTCCACTGTGGCCAGATGTTTCTGCTAAAAGGCTCAGTAGTGAACTGGTTACCAATGTCACTGTTTAAAGGCGTTGTCATTGGGGTTCAGAGTTAACGCGGCATCGAGAGTGCCGGAGCAGTTCGCGTCTCGCAGAGCTAATTCCTTCAGTCTGTCTGGCTCAGGACTCAGGGAGCCCAAACAACCCTGGTCACATTCAGAAGGTTTCCTTGGCAACCAGAAGCACTGGAATCTTTTTTTTTTTTAACGACATCTTAAATTCTGCAGGAACGTGGGGCCTCGAGGAAGCTCAGGAATGGTGCAGCAACCGGCTGCACCACAGATCTGTCCCCAGCATGACTCTCACATTGCCAGGGGCCGGAGAGAACCAGGAACATCCAGAGCTGGCCCAGACCTTGAGTTTTCTCCAAAGTTTCTAGTTTGCGGGGGCAGTGCCCAGGCAGTTCCCTCAGGGGAACACCGACTACAAACTGCCCCCAGCTCCAAACTCCAGGCCATGCTGGAGAGCTCACAGGGGGCCTCCCATATCTAGAATAAAATCAGCAAGGCCAAATCCCTTTTGATGCAGCTGGTGGGGCTGTCACTTCTGGGACTGTGCAGGGCACAGAGTGGCCGGCACTGGATCGATGGGCTCGATTCCCTGGCCAACCGCTGGCTAACACAATAGAAGTGACCTCTGTGATGGCAGCCCATAGGCAAAAGCAACTTCAAAGCGTTCTGGCCACGCAGCTTGTGACTGTCCTAGTCAGTGCAATGCCTGTGCCCCACAGCGAGGCCTGTCCTCGGGTGTTTGTCCCCCAGGCTCATTTTAGGGGGACATATGTTTCATTTCACAGGGAAAGCTCTTGCCCAGATCTCAGCCTACTGTGCTGAAGTCCAGGATTTGGGAGATGAGGGACTTCTCCTTTGCAAGCTTGAAGCCCTGCAGCCTGTTCCGTTGCTGGAGTCAGGCTTTGCAAGGGGCTGGTTCCCAGACTGGATCTTCGTGCTGAGGTCCAGGGGGAGAAGGAGAGTCTGACGACATGCACGTGTAGGAGTCGTCTGAGGTATCGTCTGGGGAGTCAGGCCATCGATGCTGCCAGAGAACAGGAAAAAGGGTTTCTTTGTTGTCTCTCTCTCGCAGGAGAGAATTCCTTCCTCTCCCCACCCCCGCCCCTCCTCAGCCTCCTCTCTCCATTGCTGGTGATGTTTAACTCACAGATGTGCCCACGTGCTGCTGCAGACTGGCCAGCACCTTCCTCCCCAGGATGCAGGGTTTGCTCTTCGTGGAATCAGTCTCATTTGGGCTTCAAGGGGCTGGAAACCTGGCTCCAAGCCCCCCGCATAGGCGCAGGGCCCAAAGGCCATTGGCTGAGTAGGCCGAGTCTGCTTTGCCAGCTGCTTCTATTGGCCAAACTGCTCTGAGAGGTACAGCTAGGAACGGGTGTGCTTCAGGGCCCGAGCCACAGTGTCAACGCGCGAGCTGCTCGGCTATTTGCAGAGTGCTAGCACGAGCCCAAGGCGGGGGGGCTTACTGCCACAGGGTGGTGCTGGCTGTGTAGCTGGGATATCCTTATATTTAAGGGGTCTCACTTCAGGAACCCAGGTTGAAAATGTTGCCCCAAAGACCATTCAGGACAAACAGCAGCACACCGGCCCATTGCTGTGTGTCCATAAACTCCTGAGGTAGTGGCCACGTCGCATACTGGCACTTTCAAAAGGTTCGGTGTTGGTCACAGAGAATGCAGTATCTATCCCATTGGTCACTGACTGGAAATTATTCCTGCGGCTCCAGGTTCAGGCCGAGATTTAGGAACCGCTCATTTAGCCCATAATTGTTACAGAACTCCCTGTTCATAGCTTGAGCTGAACTTGTTCTTTTTAAAAAAATTTCTGAGTACCCAGAATGGAAGGATAGGAAACCGAGAAATCATCCAGGTCTCCCATTACTCTGCTACCTCTTAAAACAAAGCATATTGCAGGACAACTCCTCATTGCACAGAAAACGGATGTTTCTCCTGCCTTTGGCACATGCTAGAGGCAACATCTCATCTGCTGTGTATTTAGGGGAAATGAATCCTTTGTGTGTCTCACAGAGTAGCATGTGTGCTCTTTGTATACGCTGCTGCCGCCTGCCTTATATGTCTGAGGTGGGGACTGGCTCTGTTCTTCGGTCATGATGTCCAGTGGTGTTTCTTTTTGCCTTTTGCCCCAACACCGTCTGATAGACTGGATGATTATTTCTGAGTAGTTTTTTGACAACACCTGCTAGTCAGTTCAGAGGAGGCTGTGCTGTGCTGGACAACACTCCAGCCAAGCAATCAGATGGGCTGGTGTGATGGGGTGTACAAATTGCACAGTGGGGAACAGAGGGTTAAGGAGACACTCCGGTCACAGGAGGCTCTGCCCAGTCGTGCCTGCTGGGCATACTCTCAGCAGAAGCAGAGCTTAAAAGGATGAAGCACAGCTCAGTCAGGGCAGTCAGGCAAGGGACCAGAATCCAGTGGGAGCCCCACACCACCTGGAAGCCAACCTCAAACCAGGCCACTGGCCACCACAGAAGAGGCAGTTGTTATTGAGGGGAACGGGAACCTTCATTAAGTATTTGCTTGGCATTACTCCCATCAACTTGTCTTGGTTACAGGTACTCAGCTGTCCAAGTATCTGGCTATTCGTGATATGGGAAAAAACCAAAGTTGTATTTGTAGGTTTTTGTATATTTCAATACAAGAAAAGCTCCATGATTCAGAACCTCACTGGGATATGAGCCTGTTCCACTGGAAGAAGTTATGTACCAGATAAGAACTGAAGTCTATAACTACAAGCCATCTGCATCTGAGACAGCTGCTGCAGAACCGTATCCATCTTTATGGGACAGATTTGGACCTCAGCCCACTTAGCACCTGCTAGCTGCTGAGTAGAGCTGGGTGACATTTTCTGATCAGACATTCAATTTGCTGAAAAGTGCATTTTCAAGGCAACCAAAAGTATTTGCAAATTCAAATAAGTTCAGCAAATAGTTTCAGATGAATAAACAATGGGATGGGGGAGTCAAAATGGTTCATTTTGACATTTTCAAAATGAAACATTTCAACTTCTTGTCTCAGAATGACATTTTGTTTAGAAATGCAGCTAGATTTGTTTTAAACAAATTAAAAAGAACAAAAAGCACCAAAATGAAGCATCCCCCCCAAAAAAGTTGTTTTGAGTGAAACAAAATGTTTAGTTTAAGCAAAACTAATTTTTGTTTTGATTTGTTTTTCATTTCTGCAAGAAAATAAACTCAGTTTTAGTTTGAAACGAACCTCCCCCCCGCAAAAAAACCATCCATTATTTGTTCAGCTCTTGTGCTGAACACTTTGGAAAATCTGCCCATTTATTCTGGTGCCTAAGTGGGAACTCAGCATGCTTGGAAATCTGGCTTTGAATCTAATTTTCTTGATTTCTGCTCATGTCCCCAGTGCATCTGACTGTACTGAACTTGAATCCTGTCTCCTACTGTATTCCCAGCCCCTCCCTGATATGGATCAACCGTAAATTTGATTCCACTCCATCTTCCCCATCATTATAAAAGTGTTAAATCCTGTCAGAAGTAGAGCTGGGATGAACGATCTGGATCAGACACAAGAACAGGCTCAAAATGTAGCCTAGACCACAATCTGAAATTTGCCTGCCCTTACTTTTGGGAAAGCCCTGCTTATTTTTTTATACAGATATTCATGGGTTCCTGTGCTGTGTGATTGTGTCTGGACTTGGAGGTTGAAATATCAAATGAAAGCCTGCTCTCGTATTTCCAGCCTGGATGGAAACCAGAAATACCTGACAGATTTCCAAGCCAGTCTCCAAACCAAAACACTTGAAACATGCTGGATTTTGGATACTTTATCAGATCTGAACCTGAGAATCTTGAGGTTTCCTAATTCCTCCCACAGTGCGAGCGTCCAACACTCACCCCTCTCCACTCCAGCCTCACACTGTCCAATTCACAATTGCTCAATGGTTATTTTTTAAATCTCTTTTGTATCCATTTTACAGGAGCTCCAATTTATCCACATTTCTCTAGTTTCCTTCTGAGACTGATGTTTGGGAACCACATTGAATGCTTTAATGAAGTGGAGCGATAAGTCAGCCGCTTCATTACGCTCCTATAAGAGGGGCAGTTCGTTGGTTTCACATTGTGGTTCTGAAGAACCAACGTTGCCTTATTTTCCGCTGAATGCCTGTAATTTGGCTGATTTGTTAACAGTACTTCCACTTTGCCAGCTATTGAAGTTAAACAGGTGCCATGTCTCACCCCAGAGAATGATGGGGAAAGTGCTTGATCCCCTTGGTTTGCGGGCAGAGCTGGTGATGCCCAGAGTTAAGGTTTCCAAACACTTCCCTTTATAAGATCCTATTTTCAATTTCTTACAGGGATGGGCAAAAATTTTCCATAACAAAATGTGTGTTTCAGCAGTATGATGAAAACAGTTATTAATAATACATTTTTTCTCAGGGAATGTATCTGCTTTCTTTGAATATTTTTTGTCAGTAAAAGGAATACTTGAAAACCAAAATATTTCAGCCAAAACCTGAATTTTTGGGAGGACGAGGGTTTGACAATTTTTGGCCAAAAGTTTTCAATTTTCAGCTGGAATTTTTTGGGTTTTGGTTACTGAAAACAACCAAATTATGTTTTTTTATGCGAATAACATTTCTTTTGACAAAGAGTCAACATTTTCAGCAGAGCACCCTACCCTTACCACCCACTATCTGATCATGTCTACTCATAATGTTTCCAGACTTTAACTGTTCAGGCTGAAATTTTCCAAGCTAGGTGTCCGTCTCAGGCGGATTTTTTTTTTTAAGGTTTCAGCAAAAATAGTTCAGTCACTTCCTTCAACAAAGTTCAGGACAGATATGTTCTTTTGCCCATATTAAAAAGTTCTCAGAACCATTTTGTTTGAGACACTAATATTTCCATGCTTCAGAGCAGGGTCTTGAAATTTGGCAGAGGAATCACCTGGCCAGAGAGGGGCCATTTGCCACTCAGTGAAAATCCACTCAAATTTGGCCACATTATAAGCCTCTGAAAACTACTGTTCAGAGATGCTCAGCAGCTAAATTCTCCAAAGATTCTGCCCTGTGCACCCTCAATCCCATCACAGCTCCTACCTGCTGAATGGCCTGTGTACGTGCAAGCCCTATGGAGTAAGTGAGCGTGCACTATCCTGGGGCTGCAGGGACTAAGCAGGACCTTCCCTACAATTGTTCCTGCCAGCTGCCAGGAGCCACACTCAGCTCTAGCCACCAGAACTGAATTCAGGGAGACTGTGTTTCCTAAGCACTCAGGGGAAAAAAATGGCAAATGAAATTTAATGTGGATAAATGTAAAGTGATGCACACTGGAAAAAATAACCCCAACTAGACATACAATATGATGGGGGCTAAGTTAGCTACAACTACTCAGAAAAAAGATTTTGGAGTCATTGTGGATAGTTCCCTGAAAATATCCACGCAGTGTACAGCAGCAGTCAAAAAATCAAACAGGATGTTAGGAATCATTAAAAAAGGGAAAGAGAATAAGACGGAGAATATCTTATTACCTTTATATAAATCCATGGTGCACCCACATCTTGAATACTGCATAAAGATGTGGTCTCCTCATCTCAAAAAGGATATACTGGCATTAGAAAAGATTCAGAGAAGGGCAACTAAAATGATTAGGGGTTTGGAATGGGTTCCCATATAAGGGAGATTAAAGAGGCTAGGACTTTTCAGCTTGGAAAAGAGGAGACTAAGGGGGGATATGATAGAGGTATATAAAATCATGAGTGGTGTAGAAAAAGTGAATAAGGAAAACTTATTTACTTGTTCCCATAATATAAGAACTAGGGGCCACCAAATGAAATTAATGGGCAGCAGGTTTAAAACAAATAAAAGGAAGTTATTCTTCACACAGCGTACAGTCAACCTGTGGAACTCCTTGCCAGAGGAGATTGTGAAGACTAGGAATATAACAGGGTTTAAAAGAGAACTGGATACATTCATGGAGATTAAGTCCATTAACGTTTATTAGCCAGGATGAGTAAGGAATGGTGTCCCTAGCCTCTGTGTGTCGGATGGTGGTGATGGATGGAAGAAGAGACATCACTTGATCATTACCTGTTAGGTTCACTTACTTCGGGGGACCTGGCATTGGCCACTGTCGGTAGAGAGGATATTGGGCGGGATGGACCTTTGGTCTGACCCAGTATGGCCATTCCTATGTTTCCTGGCAGGCTGTGTTGGAAAGGTCTGTCATCACTAAAGCACACTCCCCGCCAGAACCTTGGAGGATTGGGCCAAAAGAAATCTGATGAGGTTCAGCAAGGACAAGTGCAGAGTCCTGCACTTAGGACTGAAGAATCCCATGCACTGCTACAGACTGGTGACCGACTGGCTCAGTAACAGTTCTGCAGAAAAGGACCTGGGGATTACAGTGGACGAGAAGCTGGATATGAGTCAGCAGTGCGCCCTTGTTGCCAAGAAGGCCAATGATATATTGGACTATATTAGTAGAAGCATTGCCAGCAAATCAGCACTGGTGAGGCTGCTACACCTTGAGTGTTGTGCCCAGTTTTGGTCCCCCCAACTACTGAAGGATTGTGGACAAATGGAGAGAGTCCAGCGGAGGCCAACAAAAATGATTAGGGGGCTGGGGCATATGACTTATGAGGAGAGGCTAAGAGAACTGGGGTTATTTAGTCTACAGAAGAGAAGACTGAGGGGAGATTTAATAGCAGCCTTCAACTATCTGAAAGGGGGTTCTAAAGAGGATGGATCTAGACTGTTCTCAGTGGTAGCAGATGACAGAACAAGGAGCAATGGTCTCATTGCAATGGGGAAGGTTTAGGTTGGATATTAGGAAAAACTTTTTCACTAGGAGGGTGGTGAAGCACTGGAATGGGTTCCCTAGGGAGGAGGTGGAATCTCCTTCCTTAGAGGTTTTTAAGGTCAGGCTTGACAAAGCCCTGGCTGAGATGATTTATTTGGGGTTGGTCCTGCTTTGAGCAGGGGGTTGGACTAGACACCTCCTGTGATCTCTTCCAACTCTAATATTGTATGATTCTATGAAGGGCTGAAATTGCTTTGAATCAAACAGCAGGTAAAACATGTCACTGCAGATGGGGCTCCTTGCCCAGCACCTGGGATGCTTAACTGATACTGCTTACACCATCTAACAGACCCAAGTGATCCCAGAAATGGCTACTAGGCAGAACTGAGGAGAGCAAGGGCTGGAGAAGATTATCTTCTCATCCAGAACAGCTGGATTCTGTGACCATCACCAAACACAACAAACAAATCTTGCTCTACACAGCTCAAAAATGAGCCCTAATAAAAGCCATGGAAATGTAGGACTATTTATTTAAAATGCAGGCATGCTCCACACATTCTCTGTTTGTTTATGTGAGGGGTATTTCCATGCATGATGGGGATTAGCCTGCAAGCCTTCCTGTGTACGTGTGGGCCAACCTAAGAATAATGGAGACTAGGGGGTCTTACAGTAACATGTGACCATGTCACATGACGCTGGAATCCCTCATAATCCTTGTACTTTTCTATTGTTGAGGCAGGGGTGGGGACAAGCAGGAACAGAGGATTCTTGCCTTGTGCCAAAGCTATAAAAGCAAGTGGAGCAGGACAAAAGGGGCTGCCAGTCATAAGAAAACCCCTGCTTACCACCTGAGATGTCTGCTGGATCTAACAAAGACTGTACCAGGGAAAAGATTGGGCCCAGACTGTGAAAGAAGCTTATTGGACCATCTTTAAGGTGAGATATTACCTATATTCCGCTGCTTAATGTATTAGGCTTAGACATACATGTTTTCTTTTATTTTTCTTTGTGACTTACTTTGTTTTGGCTGAAACTTGAAAAATCCCACTTTTTATACTTAATAAAATCACTTTTGTTTAATAATAATTCCAAAATAAGTGATTAATACCTGGGGGAGCAAACAGATGCGCATCTCTCTCTATCAGTGACATAGAGGGTGATCAGTTTATGAATTTACCCTGTATAAGCTTTATACAGAGTAAAATGGATTTATTTGGGGTTTGGATCCCATTGAGAGCTGAATTTCTGGGTGCTGGAGACAGGTAACCCACTGAGTTGTTTTTAGTTAAAATCTGCAGCTTGGGGACGTGGTTCAGACCCTGGGTCTGTGTTGCAGCAGGCTAGCATGTCTGGCTCAACAAGGCAGGGTTCTGGCATCCCAAGCTGGCAGGGAAAATGGGCTCAGAGGTCACTTCAGCACATCAGGTGACAGGCCCAAGGGGATCTCTGTGACCAACCCCATCACACCCAATATGCCCTGAACTTTGGGTGAGGGGCTGGGTAAGCCCCAGAATTTTGCAGCTGGTCCCTTTGTCAGTTCGGAGTTGAACCAAAATCCCAGATTAGAGCTGCCTTGAGTCTGGGGGACTCAGCTCGGAATGCATGTTGCAGCATCAGCCCTTGTTCTTGGGGAATCTGACTGAAATGTCCCAGAGGATCCAGACAGCTCCATGGGCCACTCTTTTTCCTTACAGGCATTTTGTCTGGGTCACATTCCCAGAGCATTTAGCATGGTTCCAGCTCTATCCACAAAACAAAGTGAAATCCCCACAGGTTAAGGATGTATTTTTCTCTGTGCCAACCATTCTGGTCAGCTTAAACAATTTTTTCTGGGTACTGTTTCTGCAAAGCCTGATCTGGCTCACTTAGGGCAAATCTGCTGCCTGAAGTGTCAAGGGAAACTGAGGAAGCCTAAACCATGGCTAGCACAGGAGCACCCATCTCACGATGCTCTAAGCAGTGCCTCCTTTGCAAGGTGAGAGCTACAACCACCAAAGCTGGTGCTGCCCAGCAGTGTAATTGTGGTGGCATTTCAGCAGTGCAAAGCCCCTTCTGAATTGTCACTTTGGGAGAACAGTATGGGGCAGAGGGTGCAGTCACTGGGTGTTAAGTGTAACAGGTAATTAAAATATTCAGTCTACCTGTGGCCCAACCTTCAAACATCCTGTTGCTCTGACAGTCTTCTGCTGGAGAAAGAGTCTGACCCAGTCCTCAAGGAGTAAATAGTTACCATGCCGCAGGCACTATGTTGTTATGTGAAGTATTTGGGGGGAGGGGGGAGAAGAGAGAGATCAGCTTCAACGGGACATTAATGGGAGTTTGGGGTGGCAGTTTCCTGCTGCTAGGCTGAAAGCATTCCTCTTCCTCTCCACTCCTCTCAAGAGCCAGTGTCATGGTTAAAAAAGGCTTTTGGAAAACATCCAAGGGAGATAAAATCCTAGAGAATTCTTAAAAATACAGCAAACACCCCATGCTAGGGTTTCTGTAGCCAACCAGCATCAGTGATTTTGCACCAAAACAAGACTGCTCTGGAGTACAGCTGACACACAAGAAGAGCAAGGTGGGTTCCCTGGTGCCAAGAACACCCACCACAACACTTTGGTGCTCCCAATTCACACTGTGATGGCAGATTTTAAATCTATGCACCACAGCACTTTCCTTCATTTCCCGAATCCAATCGAGCATTAAACGTGAGCTCTCAAGTTACTTGTGCCTTAGCTCCTGGCACTTGTCACTTTTGCTCACGTGATCATGGGGGTCAGAGCAGGAAGGTCTCCCAGGTCACCATGTCCTTTGCCCCAGTGCAGGTTTAGCCCAGGATTTCTTCTGACAAGTGTGTTATCTAATCTGCTTTGGAATGTTTCCATTCAGGAGGCCAGAGCAGTTTCCATCAGTATGTGATCCACTTCCGACGCGAACAAACTGGTAGAAAGATTTCCTTCTATCCAATGGAAGGATGCCCTTCTTTGGGATAAAGCCCTTGTTCCTTGCAAAGGAAGCCTGTTCTCTGAGTCGTTTACACTAAGGTTGGACACAGCACAGAAGGCAGGTCTGTAAGGAACAATTCTGTCTGGTTCATGGACAATGGTTCTATAGATCTCATCATGGACCAGCTGAAAAAAAGTCTATTCCATGTTTTGTATTATTTCTTCTCTGGGGAGTATAATCCTTCCCAGTCCTGTATTTCTTTGAGCTACTGGAATTAGGTTCCTTCATCTTTATGTTCATTTACAGTTTGAAAGGACAGATGGATGGATTTACAATGGGGAAGAACCTGACCTGAAAAAGAGGCTTGAAAATAATATTTACCCCTTATTTAAGAATTAGTGAAAGGGGAATGCAGCTCCCACTCCGGGTTAATCTGGCACTTTTCATTTTTTGGTGTCCTTCATTTTCAGCATTCTGAACGCCTCTCGCCATGTCTCTGATAGCTGTCAGGGCACTGGGGCTTCCTGGCTCGTGAGATGTTCTGCTTCTCTCCTAGTGGAATGTCCTTGGATTTCCTTGCCCAATGACCAAGAACCAGTGCCAAATTGACTCCTTACAGACCAGCCTCCTGCCTTGCTGTGAATAACACAAAGACCAGGGCATCCAGGGCAAGAGGTTATGACGTTCACCTAAAGAAAGGCAGCTGAGAAGAGATTATAGGAAATCGTCATTCTCAGGGGAGAAAGGGTGTTCTGTGACATACTCCTTTTTTTTAAATACTTGATTTCTCTCCTCCAATGCTGAGACATTCAGTAGCCTGGTGTCAGTAAATCTATCCGGGGAGAGCCACGCTCTCTCCTGCAACGATGGTCAGTTAAGTCCAACTTCTACTGAAATCCCTGCCTTAACTGCAATTTTGTCAACCTGGATACTGCAGAGACACTAAAAGACAGAAAGACAGAACGAAAGAACGAAAGAAAGAAAGATGTTTTAAATCAATAAGAGAGCACAGATATAATATAGTCAAGTGCTTTAAACAAGATGTGGAAATCAGCTCCTCCTTCAGTCACCTGCTGAAACCTGAGTTCAAGATTTTGTTACAAAACCTGCTGGCAGAACAAGAGAGCATTTCCCTTCAGACACGACTAACTGAGCTGCAGTTTCTGGTGTCTCAGGTAGAGAGAGAAGAGCCCCAAGCACAGGCAGGTAGGCCAAGGGGAAACTGTTTTTCAAATATTTTATGTTGAAAATGCAAATGCATTTGTTATCTTTATATCTACTGGAATACGATAGACTAGAGGAGTCCCAGAGTGGTGTCTGTCACTGGTCTTTCCTCAGTACTGCTTACCACCCTGCCAGGGTGACCAGATGTTCTGTTTTTATAGGGACAGTCCCAATTTTGGGGTTTTTTTCCTATATAGGCTCCTATTACCCCCAGACCTCGTCCTGATTTTTCACAGTTGCTGTCTGGTCCACCCTACTAATCTGTGTGCCATCTGCAAACGTTATCAGCAGTGATTTCATAGCTCTATTTGCAGATCACTGAACAAAACGATGAATAGCAACAGGCTTATTACTGATTGCTGTGGAACCCAGCGGGGAGGACCAACGCATGGGCAGTCACACCTACTGGTCTGAGCCGGGAGCCAGGAAATAGAGCCCGGGGGTCACAACTGGAAATGGGGTCAGGAGTCAAGACCAGAGTCAGAGTCGGTGTCAAGACAGAGTCATGGGTACGGCAGAGGAGCAGGGACTTGGAGCAAGACAGGAAAACAGGAACCAGGAGCTGAGGAAGATCTGGGATAAGGAGGGAAGGAGCCAGGAGCAAGCGGGAAAGCAAAGCTCAGGGTCCAAAGTGGCAGCCAGCCAGGGACTCACCTACCTGCTCAGCCAACTTCCTGTGCCTCTTTCTGGTTGAAGTTGTCCATTTGAGTCAGATCTTACCCCGTCAGGAACTTCGTGGGCAGAGCCATAGGCACTGACTTTCTCGCTACCCAGGGGGTGTTTGATTCCCCCTCCGCCCCAGGCCTGCCCCCCTCCACCCCTTCCCCAAAGCGCCCACCTCTACTCTGCCCCCATCCCCAAGGACCCACCCCCAATCTGCCTCTTCCTGCCCCCCTCCCCACTCCTCCCGCTCCCTCCCAGTGTCTCTGCACCCGTGGAACAGCTGATTACAGTGTGCAGAGTGCTGGGAGGGAGCTAAAGGAGTTCATCAGTGGCGTTGTGGGTGGGTAGGAAGAGGGAGGGAGGGAGGCAACTGGCTGCCAGTGGGTGCTAAGCACCCACCAACCTTTTTCTATGGGTGCTCCAGCCCTGGAGCCCCCTCCTCTTCCTGAGTCCATGCCTATGGGCAGAGCCCTTAGTGAGCTAGAGCTCCATTAGCCCCTTTTCCCACCAGTTCCCGTGAGATGCTGGGTGCGGTCATGGTGTGAGCACTCTCTCAAGACCTGTAATCCCTCACACCACAAGACCCCCCCCCCCCCAAATCTGGGAACCATTCCCCATTGAGGTCTGTCAGTCAGCCAGTCCTCAATCCACTCAACAGGTGTCCCCCTCCCCCAACTGACTCAGTTGCACCACTTAACCCAGGGACATTTTATGGTGCTCATTTTATTGGCAGAATGTCACGTGATGCTAAGTCAAATGTCTTACACAACACATTGCTCACATTATTACATTCCATCTGTGCTGTTCCCTTTATCCACTGATCATCAGAGAGTGAAATCAGGTTTGTTTGACTAGACCTATTTCCATAAAGCCAGGTTGACTGGCATTAATTATATTCCTCTCCTTTAAGTCTTTATCAATTGAATCTACACACACCTCCCACAAAGAACACAGAGACTAGCACGGCACTGCCATTTGCTCTGCATTATCCAGGAGGTCACATAAATGATCATAATGGTCCTTTCTCGGCTGAAAATCTCTGACTCTGTGAGAGGTGCTGACTGTCCCACCAAGGGATAGAGACTCCATGGAACGAACTCAGGGCATGCTAGAGTTGTTGCCTTCATGCGAAGCTCCCCACACCACTCGGCAAGGCTTTGCCGCTCCCAGGCCTCGCACCCAGATGTGCCGTTCACATCATCTCTCAGTCGGGAGGTAAGTAGCGTCAAGTGCCTCATAGCTGGCAATCGGTCAAATTCTTGGGGAAAAGACCAAGGGTGAAATGGGGAGAAAGACACCTGGGGAGGCAGGGAGTTGCAAAGTAACAGCTAGCCCATTAGACATTCAGAGGAAACGGATTTGCTGCTGGCATTTGATGTATTCTCTCATTACATTAAACAGGAAAAAAAAGAGAGACCCTGAAGGTGACGGGCTAAAGACAGTCAAGTCACTACTGGCCAAAAAACAATGACATCAGCTGACAGATAACTCCCAGCCAAGCTGAATGGTGGCTTGCTCATGAGAAGAGTCTGCAACCAGCCAAGACAATAAAAGGAAAAGTCTATTTCCAGCTGAACAAAAATATTAATACCAATCACAAGAGGACACAAGAATGATGCAGATCCCTGCGGGCGGTGAGGGAACTCCTGCCAAACAGCCCATGACTCGGAGACATCTGCTCTGTGTGTTTGTCCTGAGCAGGCCGCAAGCTGGACTGCGTTCCTACTCCACAGAGTTAAAGCCAAGAACCCTGCCTCCCTGCACTGCCTGAGGATTTGGAAATGGCTGCTGGCATTAAATGCCTTGCTGGACACGGGTCCATTCTTGCCACAGCTGACCTCTGTATGTTTTGCTGGAGTATTTCAGACAACAAATTGCTTTCTTTGAGATTCCTGCTTGAGTTAGGGCCCTTCCTTTTCACTTTTCATTCCATTTCATTTTTCCTGAGAATTGATCGGGGTTTATTAGCCCAACAACAAAACCAGTTGAAAATCACTGCAAAATACTATTCATATTTTTTCTGAGTAAATATCGGGTTTATTTTGGTGGATGGAAAGACAGGGGAAAGAAAATGTTCAGTGGATGAATGCTTTCAATTTCATTCATCAAGGTGACTTGCTGCAGAACTAAAATAACTCAGAACACAATTGACAAAGAATCCTGTGGCACCTTAGAACACAATGCTACCTCTGAGTTTAAGAAAACAATATATCTCTTATCCCCAAATGAAACTTTTCATTTGAATAAATGGTTTACTGTTGTAGATTTAGGACAATTAGCTTATAAATATTTACATTTAATAATTGGGCCACACCATTTGCAGCGCATACATTCAACTTCATCCTTTTCTCCTGTTTTTGTTTTTGTTTTTAAACTTTTGAATACTTCCTTGTGTTCTGAAACTTATTCACAGGATCATAGAATAAGGGTTGGAAGGAGACTCAGAAGATATCTAGTCCAACCCCCTGCTCAAAGCAGGACCAGTCCTCAACTAAATCTGATACAGATTTTCATTTTCTTCCCATTTTAGCGTGTAAGATCTTTAAACCATTATCTGCTAATAACTTGAAATGTGTACATGGTAGGATGAGATTCATAAGTACGTTCAGATGCGCACACACATCAGAGTTTGTGTGAGTGCCTGTTTGTTTACTGTGTGTATCTTCTAGGCTAATATGTAGCTTTACTTCAACAGGCAGCTTTGCATATACACCCATACCATGCAATGTATTGTACTTTCCTAATAAAACAAGTTATTTTTATATATTTGAATGATACAAAAGTAGGGTGAAAATCTGAAAAAACCTGAATAATACTTTTTGTAAAATCTGGAAATTTTTCTGTAAAAATCGGTTTAACTAAAACGAAGGGGCTTAGTTTGATTATAGACAATGGTTACTTTTGGCTTGAACATCCTTCTGGAGGTATGGCATTAAGCATGGAAAGCTAAGCAGTCACTTTGCCATTCTTTCTGTTATGTTCATGGCATATACCCAGAGACATTAGATAAAAACATAAATCTTCTTGCTGGAAGGTTGCAGCGTAACATGATTTTCTTTCTTTGAATCCAGAATCTTAAAACACAAGACCCAATGACAGAGTGAGACAAAGCAGGCTGCTCCTTAAGGCTGAGAGGCACAGCTCACCACACCTGCTTTAGGCTGGCTCGTCGCAAACTGACTCCTGAAACCATAGGCACCAATTTTTCCTTTTCCCCAGGGATGCTTCATCCCAGCTCTGCCTGAGGCCCTGCCCCCACTCCATCCCTTCTCACAAGGCCCCACCCTTGCTCTGCCTCCCTCCCCCAAGGCCCTGCCCTCACTCAGCTTCTTCCCGCCCCCCCTCTCCACCCCTGCCCGAAGACCCCAGCCTGCCCTCCACTCTCTGGTCTCATCCCTCCCCCAACCCCACGCCCCCGGAGCTGCCAAACAGCTGTTTGATGGTGCCCCCAATTAGCTGATTGAGGGTGCTGCTGAACAGCTGTGACTGGTGAGTACTAAGCACCCACCTTTTTCTTCCATGGGTGTTCCAGCCCTGGAGTGCCCATGAAGTGAGCGCCTATGGCTGAGACCCAAACTACACACCTCCCTACAGAGCGCCCTAGTCTTCAAGCAGAGCCAGGAAACCCCTTACACTTAAAAGTGATAGCTTGTAATTTTAATAGTTTTTGGTACACCATACACTTTGTAGTTTAACATCCAAACAGCAAAAAGTTTGCAGTTTATTGGGGAGATAAAACTGAGCTTAATTTGCTGTTAAAGAAAATATATATCTTTGTTTGCTAGTCTGAGTTATGCATGGGGTGGGAAGGAATTATGGTGGCTCTCCACTGACTGGCCCTAATGCAGACAAAGCCATTTGGTCACAAGTTTTATCCCTAATTTGCAGCCACATCTGCTAACCCAGCCCTGCGCTACCACTCACCAAAGACTCTCACTCATGTCTGATTGGGCGCTGGTTTTGTGATGTGGACAAATGTCCCATAAGCCAGGGGTTCTCAACCTCTCTCTTTCTGAGGTGCTCTCACCATGCTATAAAAGCTCCACAGCCCAGCTATGCCACAACAACTATTTTTCTGCATATAAAAGCGAGGGCTGGCGTTACGGGGTAGCAAGCAAGGCAATTGCCCAGGGCCCCATGCCAGTAGAGACACTGCAAAGCTAAATTGCTCAGGGTTCGGCTTTTGCCGCGGGTGGTGGGCTTGTGGCCCCAGGCTGCAGCCCTGCATGGTGAGGCTTTAGTTTCTGCTCTGGGCCCTAGCGAGTCTAACATTAGCTTGGTGAACCCCCTGAAACCTGCTTGCAGCCCCTCAGGGGGCACCCTACCTCTGGTTGAGCACCACTACCCTAAGGTCTCTGGTGAGACCATCCAACTGAGTCTACCCGTGAGACAATTTCATCTGAACACTAGAACAAAACATTCCCTGTCCCCTTCCGTTGCTGAGCATCCTCAGCTTCCCCTGTCTGCGCCCCCACGCCTCCTGGTTAGTTCTGGTTTAAGTTCAAATCTGATTTTGTTAAGCCTTCTTCACAATCACCAGCTGTGCTCTCACTCACTTGCCTTTACTGAATTTTGTAAGTGCTCGGAGATTTTCTGAACAGGGTTTGTATCATGTTTTCTATGGTAGTAAACAGATGGGACACTGACACGGGTCAGATGGTGGACATAAGAGCTGGATGTGCAGAGACCGAACAGTGAATTCCCCTAGTCCCTCTGTACATAGTTAGATGGATGGGGGAGGCAACCTAGTGACAGAGGATGTGGAGAAAGCAAATGTACTCAATGCTTTTTTTGCCTCTGTCTTCACAGACAAGGTCAGCTCCCAGACTACTGCACTGGGCAGCACGGTATGGGGAGTAGGTGAGCAGCCCTCAGTGGTGAAAAAACAGGTTGTCACGTTACTGAAATTATCTGGGACCATATAGATCATTGGTGCAACTAAGGTCCTGTAGGGGCACCAAATCTTAGATAAAGGGGGTCATATAAGGTGTCTACAATCAGGTTATGGTCTGCTGATTATGAATATGCTA
The DNA here is from genome assembly GCA_007922305.1 of Dermatemys mawii. Lineage (NCBI taxonomy): Eukaryota > Metazoa > Chordata > Testudines > Dermatemydidae > Dermatemys > Dermatemys mawii. The sequence goes on along the minus strand of ML677376.1, from coordinate 11,909,023 downwards.
TCTATATGTGTGCATCATTTTTGTACTTGAAGTTATAAATATTGACTCTGTACTGTCTGTCTTTCCAAATATTGTGCTATGCTGTTGGGGACATTTCAGAGCCCTTGGTGTTAAGTGTTGCTCGCCAAGCTTGATGGCCCCTTAAGGACTATCAGTGATCCAATGGACCCATTAAGGGAAGGCAGACACATCCTGTGTCTTAGCAAGGGGGGCAGGAATTGCCCAACTGACTCAAATTCCATTTTGCTGTAAGTTTCCACAGCGAAGGACAAAGAACATTCCTGCACCTGGGAAGGATATAAAAGGGTGGTATCCCATCCGCATTTCGTCTTTAATCTCCAGTCTCCAGCCTCCAGCCTGGCTCCTACTTCTGGATGGGACTTTGCTGCAAAGGGGCAGTCTGGCCAAAGGATTGATGACCCATTCCTCCTAGGAATGTATTCCAGAGACTCTGATTTGAACCTGCAGTTATTCTACAACTGATGCAAGCCATTACTGCATGGATTTGATTTCCTTTAACCATTCCTAATCCTCACCTATATCTTTTTCCTTGTATAATAAACCTTTAGATTTTAGATTCTAAAGGATTGGCTACAGTGTGATTTGTGGGTAAGATCCGATTTGTATATTTACCTGGGTCTGGGGCCTGATTCTTTGGAACTGGGAAGAACTGTTTTCTTTTATTGGGGTATTGGTTTTTACAACCATTAGTCCCCAGGACAGGTGGCTGCTGGTGGTGATACTGGGAAGCTGGAGTGTCTAAGAAAATTGCTTGTGTGACTTGTGGCTAGCCAGTGGGGCGAAACCAAAGTCTTTTCTGTGTGGCTGGTTTGGTAACCCTTTAGGGTGGGGAAACCCCAGCTTTGGGCTGTAATTGCCCCTTGTGAAGCAATTTGTCCTGATCTGACACTCTCAGTGGGTCACACCAGGAACAGCCCCGTCACACAGGTTAAGAACTATTTAGAAAAGCTGGACATACATAAGTCCATGGGTCCAGATCTAATGCATCCGAGGATGCTGAGGGAGCTGGCGGATGTGATTGCAGAGCCACTGGCCATTATCTTTGAAAATTTGTGGCGATCAGGAGTGGTTCCAGATGACTGGAAAAAGGCAAATGTTTTGCCCATATTTAAAAAAGGGAAGAAAGAGAGCCCAGGGAGCTACAGACCGGACAGTCCCTTGCAAAATCATGGAGCAGGTCCTCAAGGAATCCATTTTGAAGCATTTGGAGGAGAGGAAGGTGATCAGGAACAGTCAGCATGGATTCACCAAGGGCAAGTCATGCCTGACCAACCTAATTGCATTCTACGATGAGATAACTGGCTCTCTGAATATGGGGAAAGCAGTGGATGTGATATATCTTGACTGAAGGCTGGCTTTATTGTCGGGCTTAATGGGTAGTGATCAATGGCTCGATGTCTAGTTGGCAGCCATATTAAGCAGAGTACCCCTGGGGTTGGTCCCGGGGCCGGCTTTGTTCAACATCTTTATTAATGATTTGGATGATGGGATGAATTGCACCCTCAGCAAGTTTGCAGATAACTCTAAGCTGGGAGGAGTGATAGACACGCTGGAGGGTGGGGATAGGATACAGAGGGCCCTAGACAAATTAGAGGATTGGGCCAAAAGAAATCTGATGAGGTTCAACAAGGACAAGTGCAGAGTCCTGCATTTAGGATGGAAGAATCCCATTCACTGCTATAGGCTGGGGACTGACTGACTAAGCAATAGTCCTGCAGAAAAGGACCTAGGGATTACAGTGGACAAAAAACTGGATATGAGTCAGCAGTGCGCTGTTGTTGCAAGAAGGCCAACAGCATATTGGCCTATATTAGTAGAAGGATTGCCAGCAAATTGAGGGAAGTGATTATTCCCCACTATTCGGCCACACCTGGAGTATTGTGTCCAGTTTTGGTCCCCACACTAAAGAAGGGATGTGGACAAATTGGGGAGAATCCAGCGGAGGGCAATGAAAATGATTAGGGGGCTGGGGCACTTGACTTATGAGGAGAAGCTGAGGTAACTGGGGTTATTTAGTCTGCAGAAGAGAAGAGTGACGGGGGATTTGATAGCAGCCTTCAACTACCTGAAGCAGGGGGCTCCAAAGAGGATGGATCTAGACCGTTCTCAGTGGTACCAGATGACAGAACAAGGAGTAATGGTCTCAAGTTGCAGTGGGGGAGGTTTAGGTTGGATATTAGGAAACACTATTTCACTAAGAGGGTGGTGAAGCACTGGAATGAGTTCCCTAGGGAGGTAGTGGAATCTCCTTCCTTAGAGGCTTTTAAGGCCCAGCTTGACAACACCCTGGCTGGGATGATTTAGTCAGGAATTGGTCCTGCTTTGAGCAGGGGGTTGGACTAGATACCTCCTGAGGTCCCTTCCAACCCTGACAGTCTATGATTCTATAGGATTTGGGCTCAGTTACAAACCTTGAGTAGGCGGAGATGAGTTCTTCCCCCTGTGCTGAAAAGAATGGGCTGTTCTGCTTATTGCCTTTCATCTCAAAGGACTCCAATGCATAGTACAATGGGGTGTTTTAGTAGATATTAAAATGTAGCTTCAGCTGGGGTGGAACAAAGCAGCTATGTAACAAATCAGAACAATACTACTTTAAAGTTTAGGACAAAAGTTGAGCCTGGATGGGCTGTTTAGATGATCAGAATGGAAATACCCAAGCTGGGAAATTGCAAGGGATACTACTGACATAGGGACACTTTTAGGAACATACAGATTGCTATATGGGATCAGGTCAGCTATATCTGGGGGGAGGGATAGCTCAGTGGTTTAAGCATTGGCCTGTTAAACCAAGGGTTATGAGCTCAATCCTTTAGGGGTATAGGACAAAAATGGAGATTAGTCTTGCTTTGAGCAGGGAGTTGAACTAGATGAGCCTCTGAGGTCCCTTCTAACTGTGACATTGTATGATTCTATATCAGTCCATCTACTTGGGTATCCTTTCTCTAGCAGTGACCAGTATGAGAAGCAATAGAAAACAGTGCTAGAATCTCAAAGGACAGTTATGGAATAAGCTGCCTATGTCAAAGTTTCCTCATAATACTTGGCACATGTCTACACTTTGAGCCAGGGTGTGAGTCCCAGCTCAATCCTGCCTGGGATATACTCAGGGCAGCTAGATGGCTGCAGTGCTATTTTTAACTTCATAGTTCAATCAGCACTAGCATAGGTATGTCTCTTCCAGCTGGAAATTAAACCCCAGTTTGAAGTGTAGTTATATTCTTAATGATTGGCTCATACCTTAAACTCGCCTATAGTTTTCATCCTATCTAGTATAATGTTGACTATTCTCATTACCCTTCTTTGAACTCTAATAATCATTTTACCTCCCTGATCCTGTATCAGTGAGTTCCACAGATTTGCTGTGCAAAACAGGTATTCTTAATCAATTTTAAATGTGTTGCCTTTCAGTTTCAGTAGAAGACCTCAGTTCTTGTGTATGAGTAATAGGAGCACACAATATATCTTCTCTCTAACATCATTATTTCCCATGCCTGGAGTATGTCTCTCTTATTTTTCTGCCCTCCAAACAGTCTGGCACTGGTCAAAACTCAGAATTTCCATTCTAAGAAAAATTCTGACATTTCAAAATTTACTTTCATCTCAGATCAGAACAAAATATCAGAATTTCAATATTTGCAGTGAAATGAAAATTCTGAAAAAAATTAGGACATTTTCAGTAAAGTTGTTTCATTTCGACTATAGTATAGTATAGTATAGTATAGTATAGTATAGTATAAAACTATAAATGATCAAATTGAAACAAAATGCCTCAACCTTATCAGTGTGTCAACCTAACTGAAATGAAATGTTTTGATAATCAAAAATGTAAACTAATTGAATACATTCCTGTGAGAGATTTCCATTTTATCGAATCAATTTTGTATAACAGAAAACTGTTACATCTGAAATTTTTCAACCCACTCTGATTCTAACCTTTTGTTTGTCACTTTCAGTAGGACTGCACAATGGGCAGAATTTTTTCACTGAACTATCAGGGCACCCATCTACTTACCCCGGTTAAGTTAATAAGCTGTTGTGAGCTTCTGGATCTTTGGAGAAACAAAGGAGAGGACTGGATATAGCAGAACACACACTCTGGGGAAATTCGGGACTGGGAGTGGGTTGGGGTCACCCTACTGGTTATGACTGTGGCTGGTGGAAGCCAGAGAGGGGATGCAGACAGGCTGCTGGGCTCAGAGCTGTTGGCCCAGGGCTGTTGAACACACACAGTCAGTGTGTGACAAGCTTTCTGGTAGGTTGGCTGTGAGTGTCAGACGTTGAGAGGTACAGCAGCTCAGGGGTACAACTCCTCACTGGTGTGAATTGCACCCTGAACCCTGTGACAGCCTGGATACATGTTTTGGAGTTGGGAACAGAGATGACCGGGCAGACAGTGAGCATGCTAATGTCTGCAGGAAAGGAAGTACGGTTGGGTTGCCAGGGTGCTGGAGAAGGAAGGACGGAGGATGGAATCGGTTGGAAGGGGAAGCATTTCCCCATGGCAGATCTTGCATGAGGCACGTTCTCCAGAGGTATGAGGTGATGTCCTCCAGATCTAAACAGGAGGTGGCTGAGGGCAGTGGGGTTTGAATTTGCTCCTCCTACTTGTCTGGCAGAGCCTAGGACTCTTGGTCTTCAGGACGCATTGCCAGGCCATGGCTCAGGCTTCTACCAAGTGCATGGCTGGAAGAGGCATTAGCTATGCTTGGGAGGGGCCCTTCTGGGGGCCTGTGGAGTGGGGTGCTGGTGGAGACCCAGGACTGGAGAGGGATCCAGTGCTGTTTTAGCCTTTGCACAGTACTCTGCACAACCCTGCGCTTTAGATTTCCTTTCAAAAGCGCTTGACAAACACACACTATTAACCAGCCAGCAGCTCCAGTACTTAGCCAGCGTGCTGGGGCTGCTGATCTCAGGAGATCCTCTTCTGGGTGAGACTTCCCAGATTTTCTGGTTTCAGAGAGGCCAGAAATAGTCTGCAGTTTGGAAATTCCAGTCCCAGCCAACATGGAGAAGTGTGGAGCGGTTCACAGTGAGGTTCAGGTCACAGTTTGGATCCCATCCCTCATCTGGGGTTCCTGAGTGGTGACTGATTTGTGCTGCATAATTCAAGACATCGCCTAGTTTTGTAAAACAAATCTTTGCAGCCCCGCTGGCCCCAAGAAAGCTGCAGTTGCTTTGTCTGTTGAGAAAGGAAAACAAAATCTAGCACAAAGCATTGCCCGGGGAAAGACTAGATGAGCTCATGGGTCTTTTCCTCTGGGAAGGCTCCACTGAATGAAAACATGTCGCTGACATGTGGGGGAAAGTTCTGTTCTCCAGATAAGTAATGCTGAACTTCGTTGCTGGGTAACTGGACTCTTGTTAACTGTTCCTGCCTCCAGGGCCGGCTCTAGGTTTTTTGCTGCCCCAAGCAAAAAAGATTTGGCTGCCTCCCACCCCAGCCTTGGGCTCCCCCCTTCCACACCTCCCTACTGCCCCAGCCCTGGGTCACCGGTAACTCGCTCCCAGGGTGGGTTATTCAGCAGGAATTTGGGATGTACACAGAACACAGACAGGGCTGGTTCCCATATGGTTACAGAACTGCAGTAAAGTGGAACAATTTTCAGCTTGTGTGATTGGAGGCTATCTGGATGCATATTATAAGACTGTCCTACATAAATGAGGAAAAGTTGAGGTGCCTTTATTATTCTTCTGTTCCACTCTTTGTTACTATGGGGAATTTGCCAATGCAATATCACTGTTTTCCTTTTAAACAAATAAAACTAAAAAAAAAAATAAAAAAAAATAGGGCAATGGCTGTTGAAAATAACAATTCCAGTCCTAATAACCACGGGGAAGCATTTCTTGCTCACTTTCATCCTACTTTTTCTACAGCAAGTTACAGTGGATCAGTATATTTGATTTGGGAGAAATGAAGTAACAGCTGCCCAAATTGAGCTTGAGCCTCCTGAATTTTGAGGGTGTTCAAATTTGGAAGGCAGGTGCTAGATTCCCTTTCGGAATATTACGTAAAGCTGGAAAGAAAAAGTCAATTTCTGCTTCCATGGCTCAGAATCCTCCTAGGTGGAATCCTCCTAGGTGCCTGGTATTGTACCTAACGCTGCCCAGGTCCTGGCCTTCCCTCACTTACTTTTCATTTTAAATTCTAGTGGGATCCATGTACCTCCCTTGCTAGGCTTCAGATATGCACTGTCCATTTAGTCCCCCCAATTCCTTCTTTGGGGGCTGCAAGGTGAGGTCACACCAGTATCCCTAATCCAGTCTGGGGAAGTCTTCTGAAGGGAATGTCTGGGTCAAAGCCTTCTATTTCTTGGGCATACTTGTTCCCCATTCACTGGGCCATCCCCTTTGAGAGCAGCCAGCTCTCCATCCACAGCAAATTGCAGCATGGGGTCTCAGCTTCCTCACTCCCTCCCGTTCCCCTCTATTCGACATCAGTGAGGCCTCATCTGGAGTACTGTGTCCAGTTTTTGGGCCCACACTACAAGAAGGATGTGGAAAAATTGGAAAGAATCCAGAGGAGGGCAACAAAAATGATTAGGGGCCTGGAGCACATGACTTATGAGGAGAGGCTGAGGGAACTGGGATTGTTTAGTCTGCGGAAGAGAAGAATGAGTGGAGATTTGATAGCTGCTTTCAACTACCTGAAAGGGGGTTCCAAAGAGGATGGATCTAGACTGTTCTCAGTGGTACCAGATGACAGAACAAGGAGTCATGGTCTCAAGTTGCAGAGGGGGAGGTTTAGGTTGGATGTTAGGAAAAACTTTTTCACTAGGAGGGTGGTGAAGCACTGGAATGGGTTACCTAAGAAGGTGGTGGATTCTCCTTCCTTCGAGGTTTTTAAGGTCAGGCTTGACAGACCCCTGGCTGGGATGATTTAGTTGGGGGTTGGTCCTGCTTTGAGCAGGGAGTTGGACTAGACACCTCCTGAGGTCCCTTCTAACCCCAATATTCTATGATTCTATTATTCCTGTTGAGCGCTGCCAGGTGAATGCTGGGAAATGTAATTCCTACCCTGCTCCAGGGCTGGTTCTATAGGCAGGGAGCTAGCCAAAGAACTACAGCTCCCAGGGCCCCCTGTAGGTTCTCATCTCCCAATGTGGATCCCTGCACTCTGTGGCTCTGCTTCTGCAGTGCTGCAAGAGGGGGAGAAGTGAGTATTATGGGGTGCTGTGGCCAAAAAAAAAAAAAAGGATGGCCCGAATGCCGCCCCTGCAAAGGGGGCCGCCCCCAAGCACCTGCCAAGCTCTTGCCCCTAAGCACTTGCCGCCCCCAAGCACCTGATTGTTTGGCTGGTGTCTAGAGCCGGCCCTACCTGCTTCTGGAGAGGGAATTTGGAAGGCAACTGGATGGAAGCAAAATGAGTTTGGGATCCACAACCAAAGAAACATGTCTGCCAAACAAGGCAGCACAATGCAGTTTGGTGGCAGGCCCAGCACAAAGCAGAAGCTGAGGCACTGCAGGGCTAAACTATTTTGTTAGCGCTCATTACGGGCACAGCACAGGGGCTGCAGCTTATAAAGAGGTGTCTTGGCAGGGCGTGGGGGGACTTGTGGCTGTCCGCAGTATGGTCCCAGGTGCACTGGCAGAATTCTATGGGAGGCATTAGCGGAAAGTCGCTGGCTTAATCGGCATCCAGTACTATGAGTTCTTGACTTCTGTGAGTACTACGTTTACTGCAAGGAAGAAAGATAATGAAGAGTCAAGAAGACAAGGCCAGTACTGGGATCGGCTTTAACTAAATTGCTGCGAATGGACCAGACTCTGAACAAAGTGACTCAGTAGTTCAGAGGAGTTTCCAGAGGGCTCCTGGCAGCAGGAGAGGAATGTGAGGTGCTTGACTTCATGAAAGATGCACATAAATATGTTTCAAAGACTCAAATGTTTTCCATACATTTTCTGAGGAGGGAGAGCAGCTGGATATTACAGCCCTCAATTCACTAAGGCACTGAACATGTGCTCACTTCCATCTCTACTACACAAGCACCTTTCCGATTAGGCAGATACTCAAGTGCTTTTCTGAGTGGGGGCTGTATGCTGATTTGATCTGACCCTCCCTAAAACTTTTGAACATGCAAGCTGTATGGAAAATGTATATAAGCCAGCTCCATTGCCACCTACCAGAAGAACTGGGTTACAAACAAGCAACCAAAAAAACCCACCACAACAACCTTGGCTGCTTCTGTGAATAGAAATTTTCACAAAAACATCTTGATTTTTTTTCTGAATTTTATTTTAAACATTTTTGTTTCTCATTTATCATTTTGCTTTTATCAGGGGTCGCTTCTGATATGCAGTGGAGTTTGCCTTGGGACTTGATTTGCAGTACATTTTTTGCACTGCCAATTTTGATCAGTTTTTACAAAATTATGAATTTTCATTTTAAAAAATTACCAATTTCAAAAATGAAAAAAATTGATTAAAATATTCCACAGGAAACTCAAAAATGGAAAAAGAAAAAAAATGGGAACCTTCGGGACAGAAGCATTTTAGACACTTTCAAAATCCACACCACCCACTTTGACCTGTCCTGCTTCCATCTGTTCTCTCAAAGCGTAATGGACAAACATGTCCCATGCCTCTTGGCTAGTACAGGATGTCCAGTAGAAATGGAAATTAATCACAAAACTCTCTTGCTACTTGGAAAGAGCATTAGGTGCCACCAAAACCACATCCTTCACCCTGTTGTGGCAACTGAAGCATCTGATCTGGCCGCCTGTGATGCCCCCTGGGGTACCCTGGCTTCTGAGGCACCTCACTACCACCTGCCCTTAGTCTTGTCTGGGCCTGCTGGGGGCTCTGCTCCCTGAACCCCCTCCCCTCCGCCTCTGGCAGCACAAGCCCCGCCCTCCAGGCCCCCGCAGGCCTCGCTCTCTCTGTAAGGTAGGGACAGACACACACCGACTCCTGAGTGCTCCCAGCATCCCCTGCAGTGTCCAGCCCCTTATCCACTGACCGCTCACAGGATTAGCAGGCCGGCTGGTCCCAAGGGAACAGAACACACCAGCTGTAGGATTCAGCTCGGCCAGCTCTGAGCTAGACTTACAGGGAAACACGACGACGTTTATGATCAAAGAACAGAGATTCGAGTAAGAGTATTGCAAACAAGGGCTGCGTATAAAACACAGTCATAACAGGGCTTTCTAGAGACTAAGCTTACTAACAGGGTAACCTCCTGTCTAAAGTTTGCTCTCGCCCAAAGTTCTCTTCACCACGTTTTCAGCCAAGCCTGGCTGAGACCCCTATTTACTGTCCTTTTACTTCCACAGTGCAGGGTGCCTGGTATCTTCTCTACTCCCCAAATATAGTTAAGCAAACCTCTAAAGTGCACCCTTTAGAGCGGGTCCCTCCACACGCTGCTTTTCCCTTCCTGTTAGATTTTTCCTCTGATGTCCTTACAATCCTTCATTTGCATTCGGTTCAGACTGGTTATAGGTGACCCATTTTGAATGGGGCAACACTCAGTGTGCCTGTAAACAGGTGAATAAACGTCTCTTGTCTGACAGAAACCTCTCTCCTGTCTCTGCTGGTGACCAGTTCCAACAGACGTTAAGACCATTTTTTCACTAAACATGCACAACTGTATATACATCATTTCACAATGCTACTGATAACCACTGTGACACCAGCTTTTAGTTGAGGCCTCAGGTGACATTCTTTGGTGAACCAGAATGCACAGACCAGACTGAGGAGTTTCTTGTAGCCCCTCTGCATTAAGAAAGTCGTGGGTCACAGAACCTCCGGGAGAGACATCTCAATAGATAATGTGGAACGACTTTGGGAAAACACCTAAAATCATCTAATCAAAGTCATGCAGAAAAGTGCCCTGTGTGTCTGGACTTTGGACCCTCGTGTGAATTTTGCTTGGAGAACTGGACTCTTGTTCACTGTGGTTTGAGTTGACTCAAGATTCTGTTATTCTGAGTTGTTTGTTTGGGTGAACTAATCCTCTCATCAAGCTACCGCCCTGTCAGATGGGAAGTCTAACAAGGACACACAAAGTCACTCTTCCGAGTGATTCTCTCTGGGCTGGATTCTCAGTGGTGCCTTTTCAGTCTGAGGCCCAATGAAAGTGGGGTGAGAGGAGCAAAAATACTCTTGTGCCCTCTGATTCTGGCTCTGGTTCCTGCCCCCAGCCGACGGGCTGTTTAAAGTACACAGGCTGGCTCTGGCCCTAAGGGGCATTTCATCAGGAGGGCACACCTGGAGAGCAGTAGCGCTGGGGCCATACCCTCCTGGGGGAATGGGGGTGTCTGGCATAGCAACTAGACCAGTCAGCAAGTGTGAAAAATCAGGACAGGGGTTGAGAGATAATAGGAGCCTATATAAGAAAAAGACCCATAATCAGAACTGTCCCTATAAAATCAGGACATCTGGTCATTCTAATAGCAGCTGATTATGTTGACCGTATGTCATCTGCAGGTTGGGGGCATGGCCAGGTGAGAGAACTGGCAGCTTTCCACCACTGCACTACCACTATGTTCTCCCTGGCTCTGCTGTGGGGACGGTGAGTCATTTTCCTTGTTTGCCAGGGCCAGCCTTTCCTGCAGCCACGTTCTGCTTTAGACACATGCCCCATTTTACCGTCCAGCTGCCATGCTCATGCAGACTACGTAGACAGTGTGATCTAGTGTCTAGGGCACTGCACCGGCTCTATTTGTGGTTCTGCCACTGACCTGTTGTGTGACCTAAGACAATCATCTCCCTCCCATCCATTGTCTGTTGACACTGCAAGCCCTTCAGGGCAGGAATTGTTTCATCCTGTGTTTGTACCACGCGCAGCACAATGGGGCCCTGATCTTGACTTGGCCTGCTGGTGCTACTGGAATGCAAATAATAATTATATATAAAAAATATGTTAACAATCCGTTAAGATTGCAAAGTCGAGCACTGGAAAGTTAGGAAACGCCAGATTTACGACCGTCAGTGACACCTTAGCTCGCATCCCCTTGTGGGAGCATTCCAAAGGTGCTGTCAACATCCCGAGGTGCCAGCGTCTCATTTCAGAGCGGGGCTGTTCTTGCCTATCGTGTTATCGAAAATGAGGTAATCATGGTTACAGTGGGAAACGTACATTTTCTGTGGTTTCTTTTCCAGCCTCTCACAACTCAGTCACGGCTGTGCAGTCACTTGGTGCTTTTGATGCAACCAGAACTTCCCAGCATTAAGCAGCTGCTTTAGAGTTAGATGAGTCTGGAGGACTTGCATAGTCCCTGCATGTGTTTCTTCTCCCAGCCAGTCCACTTGCATTACAGTGAATAACATGGATATTTCACCTCCCACCACAATCTGGAGAATGGGTTCAATTCACACCTTGGCCAGCATGGCATTTGCTGAGCATAGAGGAAGAGAATGTGGCCAGCCCCCCTGTGGCCACAGACTGCAGCCCTCCACTAGCCTCTGAACAGGGACTTCTCAGGTTTTTGACTTGCATGCGTCGGCCTCTCCAAAAAGGTAGGCAGGAGGCGGGGCCATTGGAGCTAGCTGATGATGGAAGAGAGCGTATTCTGCCTATCCTAAGGTAAGGACAGTGCTTCCCTCCCCCCCACTCATGTTGGGCGCGGGAGCAGTGCAGCCTGCAGCAGAAAAGGCTAGGTAAAGATGGGAGCTAGTGTCCAGAACTGGGGTGTGTATCTGAGCCAACTCCAAACTTTTCTGGGTTTGCCCATTGCTTCTGAACAGTGGATCTGATTCTGGTCCCTGGCTCCACCCCCTTTGCACTGCTCCAGTGGTAAGTTACCTGGGAATTCCTCCTGCAGGCGTCGTGGGTTTCATGGGGGCTGGGTTGTGGTCCCTAGGAATAATTCTAACTGGTGTAACTTAGAGCTGGGGGCAGGTTCAGCCCTCAGGGAGCCCCAGGATGAAAGAATTTGAAAGGTGGCTGTGTGAACGCAACTCATCTGGACCCTGGCCCTGGTTCACTGTCTCCATTGCGATCTGAGTATTTCTGTGCTATGCAGTTCTGCACAAACAGAAAAAGGACTTTTCAACTAGGGGGTCAGGTAGTAGCGTGGGGCAGTTGTGCATTCAGAGCAGAGGCAAGGGAATACCAAAGAGAGGGTCACTCTTGGGGGATGAAGAGGAACTCTAAGCAAGAACCAGGGTGTGGCTGGCTGTTTTTCACCCTTTCAGTTGGCCTCTGATTTAGAATGTTAGAATATCAGGGTTGGAGGGAACCTCAGGAGGTATCTAGTCTAACCCCCTACTCAAAGCAGGACCAATCCCCAACTAAATCATTCAACAGGTTTTTGTCCCAGATCCCTAAATGGCCCCCTCAAGGGCTAAACTCACAACCCTGGGTTTAGCAGGTCAATGCTCAAACCACCGAGCTATCCTTCCCCGCTTCTTACTTGGGAGGTAGGACAATGCATCTCCCCGGCTGTAGTGAGGAAGGCTGTCGTATAGTCCAGATAGAAACGTGATCTGCCCTTGTATGGACAGCGGGAAGGTATTCATCCTGAGATTGAAATTTCACAGGAAATGGAGCGATTTCCTTACTTCTGGCAGCACAAAGAGGCAATTTTCATTCTAAATCAGGCAGCTCCCATGTCAAAGATTCCACAGTGAAATCCCACTGAATTCACGGCATGGCTTTTTATGAATCAAATCTTAATAAATGTCCAGTGCCTGATTTTTTGCAGCAGACTTCGCCAGGCTTTGATCTGGACTTGCCTGAGCTCAACATAGCTGCTGCTGCCTGCCAAGCTAAAGAGAAAAAATGTTATTTTCCTTAGGTTTGAAATAAAAGGGTTTTTTTAAAAGGCTTGGCTGTGGAGCTGCATGTTATTCATCATTGCCTCAGCCCAGTGCCTTTGCTCTCATTCAGAGCACACACGGAAACAATTTCCCTGTGGTTTCCCTCCTCGGTGGAGTCAGATTCCTAGAAAACAAAAGGAATGTCGCAACAGTGAGCAGCAGCTTGGAGGCAAGGCCAGTGGCCTGGGGTTTTTGGGCCCCACACCATGGACACAACTGTCTGCCAAGCATGGTGCCCTCACAGCCCTCACTGCTGCCTTGAGCTGGCGAAGGTGTTTGGGGTCTGATTCTGGGGCCTGGCATCAGTCATTGAATTGTTCTCCATAGGAGATGTGCTCTTCTCAATGTGCTCCATTGCATTTCCCATGGACACACCAGAATCCTATTACATGCTGCCTCAGACACATGCACAGAATTAGGGAAATATTCTGACATCATAGGAAAGGCTGAAAACACTCAGCAGATCTGATAATCTTCCTAGAAACCGCTGCAGAGCTTGCTACAGAACCGCCATCCTTTCTATGCATCCCCTTCCGTTCTTCTCTTCACACCTCATCGCCTTCCCATGGAGCCTTCCAAGCCATGGAGTGACACAGCCTCTTCTGAGACAGGGACACTCCAAGCCCTTGGAAATCAGGATGGACTCTGATACAAAGAAATCCAAACCGAGCTGTGGAACAGTCAGCATGGATCCACCAAGGACAAGTCATGCCTGACTAAGTCAATTGGCTGCTATGATGAGATAACTGGCTCTGTGGATGAGGGGAAAGCAGTGGACGTGCTATTCCTTGACTTTAGCAAAGCTTTTGATACGGTCTCCCACAGTATTCTTGTCAGCAAGTTAAAGAAGTATGGGCTGGATGAATGGACTATAAGGTGGATAGAAAGCTGGCTGGATCATCGGGCTCAATGGGTCGTGATCAATGGCTCTATGTCTAGTTGGCAGCCGGTATCAAGTGGAGTGCCCCAAGGGTCGGTCGTGGGGCTGATTTTGTTTAATATCTTCATTAATGATCTGGAGGACGGCGTGGATTTCACCCTCAGCAAGTTTGCAGATGACACTAAACTGGGAGGAGTGGCAGATACGCTGGAGGGTAGGGATAGGATACAGAGGGACCTGGACAAAGTAGAGGATTGGGCCAAAAAAAATTTGATGAGGTTCAACAAGGACAAGTGCAGAGTTCTGCCCTTAGGACAGAAGAATCCCATGTACTGCTACAGACTAGGGACCAAATGGCTAGGCAGCAGTTATGCAGAAAAGGACCTATGGGTTACAGTGGATGAGAAGCTGGACTTGAGTCAGTAGTGTGCCCTTGTTGCCAAGAAGGCTAACGGCATTTTGGGCTGTATAAGTAGGGACATTGCCAGCAGATCGAGGGACATGATTGTTCCCCTCTATTCAGCATTGGTAAAGCATCATCTGGAGTACAGTGTCCAGTTTTGTGGCCCACACTACAAGAAAGATGTGGAAAAACTGGAAAGAGTCCAGAGGAGGGCAACAAAAATGATTAGTGGCCTGGAGCACTGACTTATGAGGAGAGGCTGAGGGAACTGGGATTGTTTAATCTACAGAAGAGAAGACTGAGGGGAGATTTGATAGCTGCTTTCAACTACCTGAAAGGGGGTTCCAAAGAGGATGGATCTAGACTGTTCTCAGTGGTACCAGATGACAGAACAAGGAGCAATGGTCTCAAGTTGCAGTGGGGGAGGTTTAGGTTGGATATTAGAAAAAACATTTTCCCTAGGAGGGTGGTGAAGCACTGGAATGGGTTCCCTAGGGAGCTGGTGGATTCTTCTTCCTTAGACATTTTTAAGGTCAGTATTGACAAAGCCCTGGCTGGGATGATTTAGTTGGGGTTAGTCCTGCTTTGAGCAGGGGGTTGGACCAGATACCCCCTGAGGTCCCTTCAACCCTGATATTCTGTGATTCTATGAAATAGCTGTGGGCCCGCACCACGCTGAGAACAGGGCAGGCTGCTGGGAGTGGGGAGTCCCTGGCACAGCTAGGAAAGCTGTGAGCCAGAATTCCACGAAGAGCAGCGCAAACTCAGAGGGGTAAGGGAGCTGAGTAAACACCTGCAGAGGGTCCCAGATGGGAGTGAAGCAATCCTGGGGGAGTCTGGATGTTCAGGCTGAGGAAAGGTGTCACTTAGTCTGTGGGGTTGGGATGGTCATTTCAGATGTAATTAAACAAATTGAAGGGTTGGAGAACTACAGCTGCAGCTTTGTAAGGGGCCAGGTGTGACACAAAGCTTGGCTGTATTCACACCCTACATACTAGTGTAGTAATCTTTGTACATGCCTTGTGGGGTATATTTGAATATATCTGAATATGGTATATGTGAATACTAATAATTCAGTGATCACTAATATTCTTAAGTGATGTATGTATATAGTGAGGAATAGCAGGTATGGATATGTGCTAGAATTATGGCTCAAGTGTGTTTAAAAGAGGCATGTCCGGGGGAGCCGCTAAACAGGTTTGCTTACACAAATGACTGTGTATTTGCCGATCTTCAGGCAGACAACAAAGATAAAACAGGGTTTATATATTAGGTAAACAAAGCTATTAAACTACCAAGTGGAGCAAGAAAGAGCAGGGAGCTTCCTTCCCCAACAGACCTTCATGTGACCTGCCTTACAGCTTGAATACACTTTACTTTGAGGGATAACTGTCAAAAGAATCAATTTCAAAAGTTTTCTGGTCTGTAAAGTCTGGAGGGGAGGGGATGGCTGAACCTTAAGTGATAAGCAGTTGAATCAACTGGTTGTATAGAATATTACTGTCTTATAAAAGTGTATGGAGTGAGATCCTACTAGAAAGCTAATGACACATATATTTTGTGAAATGTGCGTGTTAACAGTATACGAGGAAATAGGAATACTTAATGATATTAAGTTTCTAGTCTGTGGCCAAACAAAGGGAAAACATAGGAATGGCCATACTGGGTCAGACCAAAGGTCCATTCAACCCAGTATCCTCTTTACCGACACTGGCCAATGCCAGGTGCCCTGGAGTGAGTGAATCTAACAGGTAATGACCAAGTGATCTCTCTCTCCTCCCATCCATTACCACCCTCTGACAAACAGAGGCTAGCGACACCATTCCTTATCCATCCTGGCTAATAGACTTTAATGGATTTACCCTCCATGAATTTATCCAGTTCTCTTTTAACCCTGTTATAGTCCTAGCCTTCACAACCTCCTCAGGCCAGGAATTCCACAGGTTGATGGTGTGCTGTGTGAAGAACTTTATTTGTTTTAGACCTACTGCCCATTAATTTCATTTGGTGGCCCCTAGTTCTTCTATTATGGGAACAAGTAAATAACTTTTCCTTAATCACTTTCTGTATATCACTCATGATTTTATATACCTCTATCATATCCCCCTTCAGTCTCCTGTTTTCCAAACTCAAAAGTCCTGCTTTTTTAATCTCACCCCATATGAGACCTGTGCAACCCCCTAATCATTTTAATTGCCCTTCTGTGAATGTTTTCTAATGCCAGTATATCTTTTTTGAGATGAGACCACATCTGTGTGCAGTATTCAAGATGTGGGAGCACCATGGATTTATACAAGGGTAATAAGATATTCTCTGTCTTGTTCTCTATCCCTTTTTTAATGATTCCTAATATCCTGTTTGCTTTTTTGACTGCTGCTGCACACTGCATGGACATCTTTAGAGAACTATCCACGATGACTTCAAGATCTTTTTCCTGATTAGTTGTAGTTAAATTAGCCCCATCATATTGTATGTATAGTTGGGGTTATTTTTTCCAATGCACAAAGGAACAGGCTTTCACCCAGAATGAAGGGAAGACAGCTATCCCCTGTCTCCAATGACATTAAGCAAGGTGTGCTCAGAAACAATGGAAGATCCATTTACAAAGAAAGCAGTGGGGGTGGGGAATGGAAAGCCCTCAGGAAGGGGAAAATTTTCTACCTCTTGAAATAAAGGCACTAAACTTTGGAAGATATAAGCAAAGACAGAAGCCATCTTTGGCATCCATCACTAGATGGACACAATGGAACAGAGCTTTTGAAAAGTTGAGAAAGATGGGTTCTTTAACTAAAGGGAGGGTTGAAGTCTCTGGAAACTGAATATATGTGAGAAACCATCTTGAACAAAGCCTGCATCTTGTCAGATTAAGTTGTAGATGTTTAGATGTACTTTTTCACTTTTGTTTGCTTGTAACCTTTCTAACTTTATTTCTTTTACTTACCATCACTTAATGGTGGGCAAACTACAGACCACGGGCCACATCCAGCCCATGGGCTTGTCCTGTCTGGTCCCTGAGCTCCCGGCAGGGGAGGCTTCTCCCAGCCCCTCCTCCACCTTTCCCTTTCCCTGGAGCCTTGCTGCCAGGTGGGCAGCACTCTGTGGGGCGAGGCTGCGTGCTCCTCCAGGAGAACAGTGCCGCATGTCTGGCTCCAGCTGTTGAAATCAAGGTGGAATTCCTCAAGGGCTTCTTTCCCATGGGTCCAGATGATGAAGATGTCATCAATGTAGCGCAAGTAGAGTAGAGGCATTAGGGGATGAGAGTTAAGGAAGAATTGTTCTAAGTCTGCCATAAAAATGTTGGCATACTGTGGGGCAATGCGGGTACTCATAGCAGTTCCGCTGACTTAAAGGTATATATTGTATATACTATATTCTATTTACTACCCAAGATCCACAAACCTGGAAATCCTGGAAGCCCCATCGTCTCATGCATTGGCACCCTAACAGCAGGATTGTCTGGCTATGTGGACTCTCTCCTCAGGCCCTACGCTACCAGCACTCCCAGCCACTGATTTCCAGAGGAAACTACAATCCGTCAGTGATCTTCCAGAAAACACCATCCTGGCCACTATG
Source organism: Dermatemys mawii (assembly GCA_007922305.1). Taxonomy (NCBI): domain Eukaryota; kingdom Metazoa; phylum Chordata; order Testudines; family Dermatemydidae; genus Dermatemys; species Dermatemys mawii. The sequence goes on along the minus strand of ML677376.1, from coordinate 11,891,390 downwards.
GATGTAGAAGCCCTCTACACCAACATTCTACACAAAGATGGACTACACGCTATCAAGAACAGTATCCCTGACACTGTCACGGCAAACCTGGTGGTTGAACTTTGTGACTTTGTCCTCACCCGCAACTATTTCACCTTTGGAGACAATATATACCTCCAAGTCAGCGGAACTGCTATGGGTACCCGCATGGCCCCACAGTATGCCAACATTTTTACGGCAGACTTAGAACAATTCTTCCTTAACTCTCATCCCCTAATGCCTCTACTCTACTTGCGCTACATTGATGACATCTTCATCATCTGGACCCATGGGAAAGAAGCCCTTGAGGAATTCCACCATGATTTCAACAATTTCCATCCCACCATCACCCTCAGCCTGGACCAGTCCACACAAGCGGTCCATTTCCTAGACACAGCTGTGCTAATAAATGATGGGCACATACACACCACCCTATATCAGAACCTACTGACCGCTACATTTACCTACATGCCTCCAGCTTCCATCGAGGACACACCACTTGATCCATTGTCTACAGCCAAGCTCTAAGATACAACTGCATTTGCTCCAATCCCTCAGACAGAGACAAACACCTACAAGATCTCTACCAAACATTCTTAAAACTACAATACCCACCTGGGGAAGTGAAAACACAGATTGACAGAGCCAGAAGAGTACCCAGGAGCCACCTACTACAGGACAGGCCCAACAAAGACAAAAACAGAACACCATTAGCCATCACCTTCAGCCCCCAACTTAAGCCTCTCCAACGCATCATCAAAGACCTACAGCCTATCCTGAAAGATGATCCCTCACTCTCACAGATCTTGGGAGACAGACCAGTCCTCGCTTACAGACAGCCCCCCAACCTGAAACAAATACTCACCAGCAACTGCACACCACACAACAAAAACAGTAACCCAGGTACCTACCCTTGTAACAAAGCCCAGTGCCAACTCTGTCCACATATCCATTCAACTGACACCATCATAGGACCTAATCACATCAGCCACACCATCAGAGGCTCATTCACCTGCACATCTTCCAATGTCATATATGCCATCATGTGCCAGCAATGTCCCTCTGCTATGTACATTAGCCAAATCGGACAGTCTTTACGCAAAAGATTAAATGGACACAAATCTGACATCAGGAATCATAACATTCAAAAACCAGTAGGAGAATACTTCAATCTTCCTGGCCATTCCATTAAAGACTTGATGGTGTCAATTTTGAAACAGAAAAACTTCCAAAACAGACTCCAACGAGAAACTGAGGAACTGGAATTAATTTTCAAGTTGGACACAATAAACCAAGGGCTAAATAGAACTTGTGAATGGTTCTCTCATTACACTAATTGATTGCATTTCCCTGGTTAATTTACCTTCAATAGTTGTTATCTCCTATCAGACACAGAGATCCACTTCAAAAGGTATTTTTTTCTCCTGCTGATAATGGCCCATCCAAACTAAACAGCCTCTTAGAATTGGTATGCTAATGTACAACTTTTTTTTGCTTTCTGTATATATAAATACATGTTACTTCTGTTCCATTCTGTGCATCTGATGAAGTGGGCTATAGCCCACGAAAGCTTATGCTGAAATAAACTGGTTAGTCTCTAAGGTGCTAAAAAGTCTTCCTCATCTTATTTATGGATACAGACTAACACGGCTGCTAATCTTAAACCAATGGATTGTAGTTTCCTCGGGAAATCAGTGATGTCTCGAAGATAGCTGTGAGTGCTGGTAGCATAGGGCCTGAGGAGAGAGTCCACACAGCCAGACAGTCCTGCTGTTAGGGTGTCAAAGCCTGAGACGATGGGGCGTCCAGAATTTCTAGGTTTGTGGATCTTGGGTAATGAATAGAATACCCCAGGTCGGGGTTCTAGGCATGTGTCTGTATAGATCTGTTCCTGTGCTTTTTCAGGGAGTTTCCTGAATAAATGTTGTAGGTTTTTTTTGGTAATTCTCAGTGGGATCAGAGGATAATGGCCTGTAGAATGTGGAATTAGAGAGATATTTAACACTGAGCTCTTCAGTCTCACAGCGAAAGGTCTAACGTGATCCAATGGCTGGAAGTTAAAGCTAGACAAATTCAGACTGGAAATGAGGTGTGAATGTTTAGCAGTTAGAGTAATTAACCATTGGAACATTGTGGATTTTCCCTCACTGACAATTTTTGAATCAAGCATAGATGCTTTTCTCGAAGGTATGTTCTAGGAATTATTTTCGGGCCGTTCTCTGGAGTGTGCTACACAGGAGGGCAGTCTAGACCAGGAGTAGGCAATCTATGGCACGCGTGCCGAAGGTGGCACACCAGCGGATTTTCAATGGCACTCTACCTGGGTCCTAGACACCGGTCTGGGGTGGCTCTGCATTTTAATTTAATTTTAAATGAAGCTTCTTAAACATTTCAAAAATCTTATTCACTTTACATACAACAGTAGTTTAGTTCTATATTACGGACTTATAGAAAGAGACCTTCTAAAAATGTTAAAATGTATTACTGGCACATGGAACCTTAAATTAGAGTGAATAAAATGAAGACTCAGCACACCACTTCTGAAAGGATGTGGTCTGGTCTGGACGATCTCAGTGGTCCCTTCTGGCCTTGGAATCTAGGAATGTATGATAAAGTTACTTTATATTTAACTGTCTGGGATAGTTTAGTATGGGGTGTGATGACAATGCAGCACAAAGGGACAGTTTTGGAATAAATCTTGCCATCAAGGTCACATGTAGCAAGTGGCCAAATTTTGAAATGAACTGTTCAGGGTCTTCCAAGGGCAGACATTTGTCAAGGGAAAGGAATTGTAGAGGCTGTCCAGAAGAGCGGGCAAGTCTGACCCAATTCCGGATACAGCTGAGGGGACTGAGTGTCACTCAGCTTTGGATGGGGAAAGAGATAGTTGGGATATGCCCTCACCACTCCCCAGCTGGAAAAGAGTTGGGAGAAAGTTGGTGCCACCCTCCTGGTTCCTCCCCCAGCTCTTGTGCTGCTATAAATTTAAGTTGGATGCAAACATCAGAGGTAGATAACGTGCTGTAGGTCTTTGTTTATCTTCCGTGCTGTGTCTGATTGTAGTTGTGATTCTGGGGTATAACTTATTGCAAACAACAACCTCCCAAATGCTGAGCTGTGATTTTGATGTATTGCAAACAATACCAACCCAAACGCACCAAACAGACCATCGTCTGGGGGAATAGATGAGGATTCAGAAAAATATACACAAATGGTAGCAATTTCTTGCTGCTGGTAATAAGCATTTGATGACCAGCCCTTGCCCTGTGATGGATAGTGGGAGGGTTGAACAAGGCGTTGGTGTCTTGCTGGGATGCCCCTGTTCTGGTGTTTACTGTTCTATAATCGCAAACAGCTGTGCTGAAAAGCTTTAACACTGAAAAACAGGGAACAAGCTAAAACAGGAAGATTTACATATGTTAGGTGGATTAAAATACTTCTTAACCATCCATACTGAAATGTAAAGAAAAATACATTCCTGCTGTGTATAGGGCTGCATCTCACTGTCTGGTGCTGGGAGAGACTCCTCAGACAGAAAAGTGTCAATTTAACATGCTTGATTTCAGGGATCAGTTAAATGTAAATTAACAGAGACATCACATAGTGTTGGAGTCCAGCATAGGCGACACACAGGAGTAGCCATCTTCCATTACAAGGCACAGTCCTTCACTTGATGTCTCTACTCCAAACTCACAGCAGGACAGGCAGGAGTAAAAGCCTAAAAAACAATGTTGAAAAGACAATTAATTAATTACAAGTCCACAGGAAATTCCCCTGGTAAGAGGAAGGGAAGGAAAGAAAAAACACACCACAAATGCTAGTCACCTTGCTTAATGCCGGCCCTTAGGGCCCAATTTTCAAAGGGATTTAGGTGTCTGGAGATGCAGATAGGCACCTAGTGGGCTCTTCAGAAGTGCCCTTGGTGTCTAACTCACATTGATTTCTCTGGGAATTTGGTGCCTAGGTGCTTCTGAATATTATTCTAGGCACCTATCTGCATCTTTAGATGCTTATATCCTTTAACAATCTGTCCCCTCGAAACCATGGTGATGAGCACAGTGTAAGAACCAGAATAGAATAGACTAGAATAGAATAGAGAGTCTCCTACAACTGCAATTGGTCCTAACTTGCTTAGCCCTTGAGAAAAAGAAACATTGAATCCCTTGTCCCTTCACTATCGCACTGCACAGTGTTATGGCCCATTCCTGCTGTTCTTCCTTAAGCAAAATGCCCACTAACTTCAGTGGGATTAAAGCTTGCAAGGTTGGGCCCCCCATAAAAGGTCTAAGACCTTGTAAAGCATGAAAAGCTGCCGCAGAAAGAGCAAGGTTCCATGAACTGCCCTGCTGCTGACTGCTCCTGGGAGTTGGGTCTGTGTGTCCCCCTCTCTCCACACAAGTTTGCTGTTAATTAGGCTAAGCATCATTTTGACTTCTGTAAAGCTGGCAGGGGGGTGATTACTGGGAGAGAAAAGAACAAAGGAGACAGCAAGGAGATTTCAAAGAGAGGCAGAAGAAGGGAAAAGGAGCTGCAGTCACCCAGTCTGCCTGGGATTTGTCAAGAGAATTTCAACACCTCTGTGCATTGATCCAAGCTTTGCAGCTGAACTTCGTACACAGGGTGTAAAAGGGTAACAGAGCAGGGGGCAGATGGGCTCTTTGGACAATAGAAAGCCCCTCACATCACTGTGTGCTTTGTGCACAAGTTTTTAGGGCTCCTTTTGATTCAGTTCAGTTAGACATCCAACACGCAGCTGCTTTTCTGGAGTTTATCAGAACCTCTTTGGCCAGGAACCTAGTCTGTACTGGGCTTTCTGGGGAGATTTCTGGTATTTCCTGACTACGCAGTATTGGTGTCGTCTAGTTCCTGGAAATACCCAGGGTGTGCAGAGACCTACATGAAACGAGTCAGGGGCGTGTGTATCTGTGTGCACATGCTTTTTATTTTTCTTTTCAAGAGAAGAAATCAATAATAATTATTGAAACAAGATGGAGAGGAAACATCCATTGTGCACTGCAAGCAAAACCAGATCATGAACTGGTGTGTGAGGAAAAGAAAGATCTAATTTTAAAACCATTTAAAATACTATTTTTAATTGATTAATTCAAATAATTACATTAATAAAAATGTTTTGAAATCTCAAAAATTGTTTTGGGGGTAGGTGAGAGGGGCTAGTGGGACTTTTGGGTTTGATATCTCAGAGTTGGATCACTTCCCTCCAACCCACCTGCCCTTCCCTGATTCTCCCTGATCAACTGCAGTAAAACATCTGGCAGGAAAAGTCTCTTTGACTTTCTCCTTTCACTCACTTTAATATGGGGCTCTTTTTTTCCAGAAAGAAGCATTAAGTAACCCCCAAATTGAGAGTGGATTCTTTCCCCCTGAGTCCTTTGATGTGAAGTCATTGTTATTAATTTTCTTCTACCTCCTGCTGCTTCTGCCTAAAGCTGGGACCAGCAGCCAGTCCATGGAGCTGTACTGAGTGTGTTCAGCAATGAAGTGAACCGAATGGGTCCTCAGCACACGAGGAATGGTTAGGTGATAATCATGTCTGCATTCAAATGTCTCTTGCTAAACCCAACCTCTCCCCCTACCCCTCCTTGAAGTGAAAAACTTTTGGCTCAAGAATGCAGTAGGGTTGTTCTCCTGTTCCTCCCACTCCTCCTGCACCCCTTCTCCCGCAACAAGGCCCTCCCCCTCTCCAATCTGGATTAGGCTGTACCTTTTTTCCTTCCTTCAGGGGTGAGGGTTTTATTCCCTTCTTTTCTGCCCAGATCTCCACTAAACAAAGGAGCTCTGGGCACATCACCAGTTCCAGGACCTAAAGGTATTTAAACCAATTCAAACTAAATCCAAACTCTATAAATAGCTAAGGGGCTGATTTCTTTCTCTTTATTTCAAAGCTAGTTTGCAATTGTTCACTGCCATTTTTCAAGTTTTTTTTTTTTTTTTAGCATTTTTCCTTCTGTTTAGTTCTGACACTTAATGCCACAGATTGAAATGTCTTTCCTGCTCCCCTGAAATTTGCCAATCTGTTTTAGCTCAGATTTAATGATTGATTCTCTCTCTCTCTCTCTCTCCCCCTTTCCCTTTGTCAATGTTGATTTCTTACAAAGAACGTTTGGTGGAATTTCTTAGAGCTGCAGATAATTTTTGAGCTTTTTTTAACTCTCTTCAGATGGTGTAAATTACTTTTCCATATTTTCTTAGCAGAACTTTAGTGTTAACGCTTTCAAGGGTACGTGCCTGTATATTGATCATTGTTGTGATTCTAATTTCACTGTGATTAAAGGAGCCACTTATAATCCCCTCAGTTGAAATCTCTTCTTGAGAGCTTGGAAACTTCCTAGTGTAAAAAAATCTTTGCTTTCTGTGACCACTTTTCCATGTGTGTGTTACTTTGAAAACTCTAAGAACTATCCTCCTTTTGTCTAGCTGGAGATAATAATGTCCTAACCTTCAGCAAACAGACGTGGAGCAAAGTAGCAGAGTTTTGCAAGGCACTGCAGGGAGGGCAGTTTCTTTGTCTCTTCCTTTGCTTCTGCTCCCAGCCCGGTTTGCGCCTTCCCACTCTCTGTCTTTCTCGTTCACTGGATTTGAAATATTAGAGCCTGAAGAAGCACGTCCTTTAGAGCTGAGAAATTCTGACCAGGGACACTGCTCTGGAGCTGTGAGTTTTGGAATGGTTTGAACACATTTTCTGCCTTGTGTGTGCTGCTTTTTGCCTGCTTTTGGGCTGCTCTGGAATTGGAAAGTGCTTCTATGGGACAGCATGGGGGACATTTAGGGGCAGCTCAGGGTCCTATGCCTCCAAGCAGGAGTGCTCAGGGCTCTGCCTCTTTCAGAAGCAGCAGTCATTTTCATTTTGGGGAGGGGGGAACCTCTGGGGTCTCAGGGTGAAAAATGCACTCTGGCCCTCCTCTGAGGAGGGCTGCAAGCCCGGTTCTTCTGGGGACTGGAGTGAGGGGGTTGGTAACAGAGCAGCTGGATGTCTGCATGTGCCAGTGTAAGGCCAGGGGATTTGGGGAATGGGGAGCGGGGTTGGGGAAGGAATGAGCCTTGAGGGGGAGCTGAGGGAGGGGGGATGGGTAAGGATAAAACATCTCAAATTTACCACACTTTGCCTGCCCCATGGCCTCCGCCGGGCAGCCATCCTCCGGCCCTGCCTTCCATCACATGCGCCCTGAGACCAAGCCCAGCCATACCCTTGTCCTACACCCAGACCTCCACCCTCAGCCCTCCCCTAGCTTAGAGTCTGCGCCTTTCTCCCCTGCAGCCCTGCTCACGCCTGGCCTCACTTCCACGGCCTCACTTCCACTCCCGGGGCCTGCTTGTCCCACCCCGTTTGCCTGAGACCCTGTGAGTCCCTGGTGCCAGGCCCCAGGCAGAGTCCTGCAGGCTTGATGCTAAAGGCACTGGGGTGAGTGCAGTATCTTTGGCACCAAAATAAACCAACTCGGGAGGTCTCCCACAGGCCCCACAGGCCATGATGACGTGAACTGAAACCCTCCCTCCATGAGTTCCCCACTCCACAGCCCCCAGTGACACGATCCACAACCCTCCCCATGGACACGATCCAGATCCCTCTCTCCCTCCCATCCACGGCCATAGCCCCCATACACACGAACCAGATCCCTCCCTCCACCCCTGGCCACAGCCCCCAGTGACACGATCCAGAACCCTCCCTCCCCCCAACCACAGCCCCCAGTAACACGATCTAGATCCCTCCCCAGGGACACGATCCAGATCCCTCCCTCCCCCCAACCATGGCCACAGCCCCCATAGACACGAACCAGATCCCTCCCTCCACCCCCGGCCACAGCCCCCAGTGACACGATCCAGAACCCTCCCTTCCCCCGACCACAGCCCCACAGTAACATGATCCAGATCCCTCCCTCCCCCCGACCATCGCCCCCAGTGACACGATCCAGAACCCTCTCTCCCTCCCAGCCACGGCCCCCCAGTGGCGCAATCCAGATCCCTCCCTCCCTCCATGGGCTCCCCCTGACCCCAGCACCATGAACAGAATCCCTCCCTCTCTCTCTCCCTCCAACTATGGCCCCCCAGGGGCTCCTCCCCACCACAGCTCCAGTGATCCCCATTGGCTCCCCCTGACCACGGCCCCCAGTGACATGAGCCGGATCCCTCCCGCCAGGCTCAAGGGTTCCCGAGTCCACGGCCCCCCCAGTGGCACAAGCCTAATCCCTCCATCCGGGAGTTCCCCTGACCACGGCCCTCAGTGACGCCCATTGCCTCCCTCTGACCACAGTCCCCAGTGATACGAGCCGGATCCCTCCTCCCAGGCCCAGAAGTCCCCCATTTCACAGCCCCTGGCGATAGGAGCCTAATTCCTCCATCCCTCCCTTCCCCCAACCACGGCCCCAGTGACATGAGGCAGATGCCTCCCCCCAAGTGCTCCCCACAACCACGGCCCTCAGAGCACAAGCCAAATCCCCTGCCCCCAGGCCGAGCGGTACCCCAGGCCATGGCCGCTAGATCCCTCCCCCAATGGGCTCCCCCACCTATGGGCCCCTGTGACCATGGCCTCCAGTGACACAAGCCAGATCTCTCCCCCCACAGCCCTCAATGACCCCCATGGGCTCCCCTGACCACAAAGCCCCCAGTGACCCCCAATGGGTTCCACCCGCCCCAGCCCTAATGACACGAGCTGAGTCCCTCCCCGCACACGAGCAGCCTAGTGGCGAGAGGTGCTGAGCCTCCTCTCATCGCTCTGCGGACTCCCCAGGCAGCGTCCTCCCCTTGGAAGGCGTCTGGGTTTAATTTTCATTATTCACTGACACAGACGCTCGGCCAAGTGACCCGGGGCCGTGGGCTGTGTCTGGGGATGCGCCCGTGTTTTGGCTCCCACAGGCCACAGCACAGGTTGACACAGTGATGCTAAGCAGCCGGTCCAGGATTGAGGGCAGACGCTCTGACACTGGCCTCCTGTTTGCAGATCCCTGTGCCTACCCCTGAGCTACAACTTGCTGAAGCTAAGGGATATCCAGGGCCTGCTCCTGTCCCCAGCACCAGCATAACAATCCACCGCCCCACCCCGCGCGACCCAGCCTTTCACACCAAATCACATAAACTTCCTTCAGGCCTGGCCCAGCTCAAAGGCTCTCCCCTGTCACCCCATCCCCTGCTTGTGCTCACACCAGCCCCCAGTATGGCCTGAAGACATGACACAATCTCACCAGACCCCACACAAATACCAGCCCACACCTAACACATCACATTTATCCTCCTCTCCCTTGTCCTGGTATAGTACCTGTGATTCAGCCCCATGCAACCCTCCCCACTCCTCCATCACTGGGCTGAGCCCCCTCCAACCCCTGGGCTCCTGGACTCCCCGCGACCCACTGGGAAATGGAGGGGATTTCAAAGGGAATCCCAGGAGCTGGAAACACTGTTTTCAGGGCAGTGTACTCCCCATGCCCCTCCCTCCCTCACCCCAGTCCTCACTCCTCCTGGTCTGACCGGCACATGGGGCTGGGAGGGCAGAGCTGGTGAATTTAGCAAGGGAGCCCACAAATAGCTTCCCCTGGGAAACCACTGTCCTGAGTAGGGTGACTGGACAGCAAATGTGAAAAATCAGGATGGGGGTGGGGGGAAATAGGAGCCTACATAAGAAAAAGACCTATAAAATTGGGACATCTGGTCACCCTAGTCCTGAGTGCATCTTCTCTGGCCCCATAGCCCTGCTTCTTGAATTGCTGCTCTGAATCCTGGAGCTCCTTCAGGGTATGATAGGCCAGCAGCTACCAAACCCCAGGGCATGTTACACTTGATGCACTAATTGGGGGCCCTTTATGTTTCCAAATACTCTGGAAGGACAGAGTGGAGGGAAGAGAGTATCTCCACTCCAGAGGGAGCAGCCTCTATCCGTTCCTACCTCTTGGGAAAGGAATTCTTTGGCAATGTCTGTGTGGTGTGAGTTCGTGAGCTTGTTAGCTGGATTATGCCAGGGAGCCAAAGTCAGTGTGATGTTATGACCTCACTCTGTTAATGCTGGGGAAGCGGGGGTGTGAGGTGAATGATCATTTTAAAAATGCAAAAGCCCTTAAGAATATTTGTGTCTCCTCTGTCCTGTCTCTGCTTCTAGCCTCAGAAAGAGACTGTCAGGACGGCAGCTTGGCATTCAGTCCATCCTCCACCAGGGCAGCAAGGCCCCTCCAGCTGGAAGAGGCTTTCAGGGCAGCAGAGGGAATCAAGGAATCCTTGCCGTCATGGGGTTATTATGGCTGGCCAAATTCATGCTAGGATGTACAGCACTTTTGTACATGGAACAAGCCCAGGGCCAATATGAAGGGGACTTTCAGACAGACAGATTTGCAGGCTATGAAGAAAGACAGCCAGCAAACAGAGTGAGAAGAAGAGGCCAAGACACTTTACGAGGGTACGTTTAATGTTCATTTTTCTTTTATGGTACAGAACATGGGTTGTTAATGGAGCACAGAGTCTGAAGACCAGACCTGCTTTTCAAACTGACTTTTCTGTATTATGTGTGAGGTCAGCAAAAATTCTGTCCTGCAGCCTTTTCTAGAGGTCCCCTTAGGAGAACAAGCTGATTCCACAGGGGAATTCAGTGTCTGAGGGCACATAGAGAGCTCTGTGTGTTACTCAGTCACACCTGCTGCAAACCTGAGCAGGGCACAGGAATCAGGTGAGGAGACGTGATTACTCAGCTGCCCTCCCTTGGGTTAGAGTGTCCCAGCCACAGGGTATGGAGCTTTTCATGTCCAGCTCTCCAATGCCAGTCCAGACCTGGGGCTGTGTTGTCTACAAGACCTTATTGTGTGGTGGCTACTCTGATCTGATGGCTTTGTGCAGCCTCTTGGTGGTTCTCAGTGGACAGGAACCCACATCACAAAAGTTCATCATGGTCATGGGCTCTTATTGGCAGACTCATCCAAGGATCAAATGGGCTTAAAAACTGAACCGCCAGGCAGCCGGAGTGGGGGGCTCCACGGGAGGGTTAGGGCAGAGTGGCAGGCCACTGTATGGGGAGCTGGTACTGCTGCCCGTGCTGTAGCTGCGTTGTCAGCCTGGCACCTTCTGCCATCACTACATGGTCTCCAGTGTATTCTGAGTCTGTCTGTCTGCGAAAGCTTTCCTGTGTCGAAGTGGAGAATCGGAGCAGCTCCCAGGCCATTCCAGAGGCAATGTTCCCCCCATGCTTGCCTGGGAAGGCTTCTCTCATGGGCTTACATTTTCTGAATGCAGTGCCTTCGGCACAAACATGGCCACACAAGCAGCACCTGAATTGGAGGGAGCTGGAGCACAGAGGCCAGCGATGGCAGCTGAGGACCAACAGCCAAGGGTGGGCCCTAGGGCTGCCTGGACTCATTCCTGGAGTTTAGACATCCATGGTCACTTGCTTCTGCCGTTTGGAGATTTTGAAACGATGGACGTCAGCTATGGCGGGCTGCGTTTGGAGTGGGTTCGTTTTTTAAAAGTGAGCCACCAAAGGCAGCCCTGAGTTGCTCATTCCCACAGAAGAGCAGGGGAGCTCGCCTCCTCTAGAAACGCTAATGCGTTCAGACATTTTCCAGTGCATCCTTCACATAACTTCTTAATACTGCTGCTAATCACCGACAGGGAAGTCGAGGGAAGGGAGAGCGTGCAGGGCCATGTTTGGAAAGGAGGAAGGTAGCATGGAGTCCTGGGCCAAAGTCCCTCAAGAACTCAGGTGTGGATTCCTAGGGTTCTGCATGAAGGATTGCTAAGCTCAGGGTGAAGGCTGGGTTTGCTGACACACTAACTGCAGCATTAGCATCTAACTCAGCATCTCATGGAGTGCTCTGCTGTACCTGAGAGTGAGGAGGCAACATGCTGTAGTGAAACTCTCATTGAGTTGAATGGCGGGTGAAATCGCCTGCACTACAGATGGAATTTTTTAATTGTTGGGGTTTTTTTGTTTTTTTTTCTGTTTTTTTGCCAACCGCGTAAAGCTGAATTCACGCGTGTTAAATGTGCCTAAGATGCGACTCGCCTGTATAAGGTGGATAGAAAGCTGGCTCAATCGTTGGGCTCAACGGGTAGTGATCGATGGCTCCATGTCTAGTTGGCAGCCAGTATCAAGTGGAGTCCCCCAGGGGTCGGTCCTGGGGCCAATTTTTGTTCAATATCTTCATTAATGATCTGGAGGATGGCATGGACTGCACCCTCAGCAAGTTTGCAGATGACACTAAACTGGGAGGAGTGGTAGATATGCTGGAGGGTAGGGACAGGATACAGAGGGACCTAGACAAATTGGAGGATTGGACCAAAAGAATTCTGATGAGGTTCAACAAGGACAAGTGCAGAGTCCTGCACTTAGGATGGAAGAATCCCATGCACTGCTACAGACTAGGGACCGAATGGCTAGGCAGCAGTTATGCAGAAAAGGACCAAGAAGTCACAGTGGACAAGAAGCTGGATATGAGTCAACAGTGTGTCCTTGTTGCCAAGAAAGCTAGCAGCATTTTGGGCTGTATAAGTAGGGGCATTTCCAGCAGATCGAGGGATGTGATCATTCCCCTCTATTCAGAATTGCTGAGGCCTCATCTGGAGTACTGTGTCCAGTTTTGGGCCCCACACTACAAGAAGGATGTGGATAAAGTGGAAAGAGTCCAGCAGAGGGCAACATAAATGATCAGGGGGCTGGAGCACATGAGTTTGAGGCGAGGCTGAGGGAACTGGGATTGTTTAATCTACAGAAGAGAAGAACGAGGGGGGATTTGATAGCTGCTTTCAACTACCTGAAAGGGGGTTGGATGGATCTAGACTGTTCTCAGGGGTACTCGATGACAGAACAAGGAGTAATGGTCTCAAGTTGCAGTGTGGGAGGTCTAGGTTGGATATTAGGAAACACTATTTCACTAGGAGGATGGTGAAGCACTGATGGGCTACCTAGGGATGTGGTGGAATCTCCTTCCTTAGAGGCTTTCAGGGCAGCAGAGGGAATCAAGGAATCCTTGTCGTCATTTTTAAGGTCAAGCTTGACAAAACCCTGGCTGGGATGATTTAGTTGAAGAATGGTCCTGCTTTGAGTGGGAGGTTGGACTAAATGCCTCCTGAGGTCCCTTCCAACCCTAATCTTCTATGATTCACCTGCCTCACGGCACCCTGGGACGGAAGGCAGGTGTTGTTATTGGTTGATTTAGGACAAAATATTCAGAAGCACCTTCGTGATTTAGAAGCCAAGGGCCTATTTTCAAAAGTGACTTAGGGGGCTGAATTCCACTGATTTACAATGAGACTTCAGCTCCCCCCTGCTTAAGTGACTTTTGAAAATGAAACTTAGAGGCCTCTAAGTTTCACCTGGAGGCTTTGGAAAATGTATTGTAAGGGCTCTCTTTTATTGTAGCTTGCAAAATAAATACACTGATACCTATTTTTCAGTTTTTGAACTATTAAAGACACACAGTGAGTTTGTGGTAGCATCAGGGAGAGAGATGAGGGTTGTTGGCTCCATGTCCCTTGCTGGGAGCACTGCACCACACAGACATCTCTGTGAGTGTTTATTCTGTTTTACTTAATAGACTTTGAAGTGCTCTCTGTAGGATGAGAGAGGGCCAGGTTGGGGTAAATGCCAGCTCTGTTCGGAAAAGCCTGTGGAACTGCAAATTAAGACACTCAGACGTGGGAATCATTATTTCTTGGTTTTCAGGCAAAATGATGCAGAATATACAGGTGTAAATAGCATTTTGGCAAACCAGAGAACATACGCAGCTTCTTCCCAAAGACAGTTTGTGAGCTTTGCATCCAGTGACCCAGATCAAGTGTCTTGTTCCAGCGTCCCAGCTTCTCCTTCAGAATATCCTGCTCTCTTACAGTCCAAGTCTTTAAGGTCATTTGTCTCTGCCAGTTTCATCAGAAGCAAACCTCTAAAGCGGTCTGAGATCAGAAACAGACTAGAAAGCATCATCTCACTAGGCCTGGCAAATGCTTAGCAGTACCACTGTATGGGATTACATAGCTAAAGTAGGGCTGTACCAAAAGAGACCATCTAATCCAGTGTCGCACCTCCTACAATGGCCTCTTCTAGATTTTTCATAAGAAAGTGTCACCCCCAACACTTCATTCTGACCAGAGAAATGTGCAGCACTACAGCATGGGGGAAAACCTCTTCGAGAGCCAGCTTTTGATGCGGGGTGGGCAGCTCAGGCGTTTGAGCAGTAGCCTGCTAAATTTAGGATTGTGAGCTCAATCCTTGAGGGGGCCAGTTAGGGATCTGGGGCAAAAATCTGCTCGGTGATTTAGCTGGGGGATTGGTCCTGCTTTATGCAGGGGGCTGGACTTAGATGACCTCCTGAGGTCCCTTATAACCCTGATATTCTATGAATATATATCCTTAAGCCTCAGGATCAATAACTGTTGCCATTTCTAACAGATGCTGTTCTTATTCAGAAGAATCAACTCTAGTTCTGAGTCACAGTGATAACATGAGAACTACCATACTGAGTCAGACCAATAGTCCATCTAGCCCAGTTCCTATTTCCTGACAGTGGCCAATGCCAGGTGCTTCAGAGGGAGTGAACAGAACAGGGAATCATCCAGTGATCCATCCCCTGTCATCCACTCCCAGCTTCTGGAAAACAGAGGCTAGGGACACCCAGAGGATGAGGTTACATCCTTGACCATCTTGGCTGATAGCCTTTGATGGAGCTATCCATGGATCAAGTATCCATGGAACTTTAGTTCTTTTTTTAAATTCAGTTACAGTTTTGGCCTTCACAACATCCCCTGGCAACAAGTTCCACAGGTGACTGTGCATTGTGTGAAGAAATACTTCCTTTTGTTTATTTTAAACCCACTGCCTATTAATTTAATCTCATGACCCCTGGTTCTTGTGTTATGTGAAGGAGTAAATAACACTTCCTTAGTCACTTTCTCCACGTCATTCACAATTTTAAAGAATTCTATCATATCCCCCTCTTAGTCATCTCTTTTGCAAGATGAATAGTCCCAATCTTATTAATCTCTCCTCATACAGAAGCTGTCCCATACCATTAATCACCTTTGTTGCCCTTGTCTGTATCTTTTCCAATTCTAATATATCTTTTTATATGGGGTGACAAGAACTGCACTCGGTATTCAAGGTTTGAGCATGTTATGGATTTTTACAGTGGCATTATGATATTTTCTCTCTTATTATCTATCTCTTTCCTAATGGTTCCTAATATTCTGTTCCTTTTTTTGACTGCTGCTGCTCATTGAGCAGATGTTTTCAGAGAACTATTGATGACTCCAAGATCTCTTTCTTGGGTGGCAAAAGCTAAGTTAGAGCCCATCATTTTGTTTGTATAGTTGGGATTATCTTTTCCAATGTTCATTACTTTGCATTTATCAACATTTCATCTGACATTTTGTTATCCAGTCACCCAGTTTAGTGAGATCCCTTTGTAACTCTTTGCAGTCTGCTTTGTAACTCATCGTAGTATAATGGCTGGTCTTCACTCAAGCCTGTACCAAAACCACAAAAGAAATGAATGAAAAGTTATTTTGTTTAGTTATTTTGGTGCAAGGTGCATGCAGACCAGCTTAGAGCAAGAGAACAGGCATTTGAGCGTCTTCAAGTGCTTTTTGTGGGGTAGGGTAAAACAGGTCATGTGAGTGGACTGTTCTGTACTATCTACTCTCATTTGTCCTCGTAGCCTGCATCGTCTCATTGCCAGACTAAGGTCGGATCCTGTGAACACTTTCACACATAAGTAGCTTTACTCACGTTAGTAGTCCCTATAACACAATAAAGTGTGCAGCCTCATTCTGTTTACTCTCTCTATTTATGGAAGTTGCCTGCCCAGTGCTGGTTGGAAAATGGAGAAAATGCAGAAAATTTTGTTTTTTTGACAAAAATTTTAATACCAAAATTTTTTGCTGAAAAATTAAATATTTTGATTCAGCTATGGTGCATTATGGGAGATGTAGTCCTGCTGTGGAGCCCAGCCCATTACGGAGTGTGGGGACAAGAGGAAACCAACTTACAACCCCCATGAGTCACTACAGCAACATTTCCAGAATAAAATATTTTATTTTTCATTCAAAAATATTTCAGTTTTCAGGCCTTTGGTTTTTTGATGAAAATTCAGAATTTCCTATGGAAAGCAGATACTCGCCAGAAAAAAAAAAAAAAGGCTTTGTGGGAAAACCACTTTTTTTGTCAGGAAAAATTTTTATCAATGGAAATTTTTTGACCAGTGCTGGTCATGCACCATCAGAGCACTCCAACCATTTTGCTTGTATGAATTTTATAAACAATATTTTCCCTTTTTACATTACATTTCGCACCTTTCACCCTGACGGATCGCAAAGCATTTTGTAAAGTTACCACACTGTTCACAGTGTTCACTTCATCCATTACAGAAATGCTGCTACCTCTGGGGTGGAACACAACAAGGGAAACAGTATACAGTGACAGTATAGGACACAAAGTAAGAACATAAGAAAGGCTGTACTGGGTCAGACCAAAGGTCCATCTACCCCAGTATCCTGTCTACCGACAGTGGCCAATACCAGGTGCCCTGGAGTGAGTAAATCTAACAGATCAAGTGATCTCTCTCCTGCCATCCATTACCACCCTCTGACAAACAGAGGCTAGGGACACCATTCCTTACCCATCCTGGCTAATAGCCATTAATGGACTTAACCTCTGTGAATTTATCCAGTTCTCTTTTAAACCCTGTTATAGTCCTAGCCTTCACAGCCTCCTCAGGCAAGGAGTTCCACAGGTTGACTGTGCGCTGTGTGAAGAAGAACTTCCTTTTATTTGTTTTAAACCTGCTACCCACTAATTTCATTGGATGTTCCCTAGTTCTGCTATTATGGGAACAAGTAAATAACTCTTCCTTATTCACTTTCTCCACACCACTCATAATTTTATATACCTCTATCATATCCCCCCTTAGTCTCCTCTTTTCCAAGCTAAAAAGTCCTAGCCTCTTTAATCTCTCCTCATATGGGACCCATTCCAAACCCCTAATCATTTTAGTTGCCTTTTCTAATGCCAGTATATCCTTTTTGAGATGAGGAGACCACATTTGTACACAGTATTCAAGATGTGGGCGCACCATGGATTTGTATAAGGGCAATAAGATATTCTCCGTCTTATTCTCTATCCCTTTTTAAATGATTCCTAACATCCTGTTTGCTTTTTTGACTGCCGCTGCACACTGCATGGACATCTTCAGAGAACTATCCACGATGACTCCAAGATCTTTTTCCTGATTAGTTGTAGCTAAATTAGCCCCCATCATATTGTATGTCTAGTTGAGGTTATTTTTTCCAAAGTGCATTACTTTACATTTATCCACATTACATTTCATTTGCCATTTTGTTGCCCAATCATTTAGTTTCGTGAGATCTTTTTGAAGTTCTTCACAGTCTCCTTGGGTCTTGACTATTTTGAGCAGTTTAGTATCATCTGCAGAGTTTAGCAACGTGCCTTATCGCATGGAGTTTAGGAAACAGGAGGTAGTTACTTTTATCCTGGATTGGCAGAGAGAGGGTCTAGATCAGGGGTCTCCAAACTTTTTTGATCATACGGATAAAATTTTGAACCCCCCCCCCCATGGGGGAAGCCCAACCCCCATCCACTCCCTCCCACTTCCTGCCCCCTACTGCCCCCCTCAGAACCCTCCCTCCTTGTCCTCTGACTGCTCCCTCCTGGGACCCCCACCCCTGACTGCCCCCCAGGACCCCACTGCCTATATAAGCCTCCCTGATCCTTGTCCCCTGACTGCCCCCTGGGGCTGGTCCCCGCCCCAGCGCCCAGCTCCTGGGGCCGGAGCCACTGCGGCCCCCCTGAGTGGTCTTGCGCACCCCAGGGGGTGCACACCCCCCAGTTTGCAGACCACTGGTCTAGATAACTGAGTAGCTCTTCTCTGGCTCTGACTTTCCTGAATTGGAATTTGAGCATGATACAGGGATTCTGCCCTAATTCCTCTGAAAAGTGCCCTGGGATTTTTAATGACCCCCAGGATTGCACCTTATTGGAAGAACAGTACAATGCGTCCCATGCAGCACAGTGGCCTTTAACAACATGCTGGAATATTAACTGCAAGTGGAACTTCTGAAGGCTCCAGAAGGTGTCCAACACTCATTAGCACTTTAGGTTCCAATCTCCCATAGGCTCTTTCAGAAAGCCCACTACGCATATTCATGCAGAGGGAAGAGCTCTGCCTATTGGCTCCCTGCTCTACTTCCTGCAGCACAATGACTTCCCCTTGGAGGTCTCCCATAAAAGCCCTGGTGCAGCCCCCAGTAGATCTTAGCTTGTGTTCTGTGATGGGGATTACATATCCCAAGGTAGTGTGGCTGCAGTCTCAGCTCCTGATCTGCTCTCCCTTAGGACTGAGTCCCTTTGGGTATGTGCACTCAGTACATCGGTACCAGTACAAATATACCGAACTCTTCTGTGTCATAGGATTTAATGCAGGACATGTCTCTTTTATTATTCCCCCTGTGATCCATGCTAGTGCTCAATGCTTAGGTCTTTAGTCAATGGAGAATAGCTAAAAACAGCTGAATCTAGAATAGCTAGACTAGAGGAGTCAGGGTGTTTAGGGAATAGGGGGCATGGCTGTAGAAATACAGGAAAGGAGATGACTAATATTTCTCCTGGCAATACAATATCGTGCTCTGTGCCCCTTCACAACTCTGCTTTGCAAAATTCCTCTGATACAAGGAGAGACTCCGCAAAAGAAATGAGCCCCTTATTCACAAATTACTTTACAGTACTAGCTAATAAAGCAAGAAGTGGCCATAAATCATTCCCAAAGCAGCACAGTCTGTCCTAAAATTCATTACAGTAGAAGACAATTTAATATGACTAACTCCTTCAGGCACAGCACTTGACAAATCCATTTGCAACACAGGATCTTAAAAGGATTATTACGTTAATGAACTATTTAATGGTTTTCAACAGCAAGAATGGGTTTAAGGGGGCGGGGGGGAGAAAGGGTCATTAGAGCGTCTGCAGCCCAGCTGAGCCCTGCACTGGAAATGCTCTTTCCTCTGAGCTAATGGCTGCTTATTTTCACCTATCTATCAGAATGAAGGATCGGCTACAGACTTAATTTGAAAACGACTAATTATGCCATGTCTGTTAGTTATTAAACAGGGTCTGCAGTCAGATGAAGGGAAGGGGCCATTTGGGGAGAAAAAGCATTTCTCAGAGCCCTGGATTCCTTCGGATTGAAGAGGGAAGAAGGGTTCCTTACAGATGGGTGCCAAGGAAGCCAATGGAGAGAACCAGTGGCTGGGTGCCCTGGCCGAGCTGGCACGTTCAAATGACAAGGGGATCGGGGTGTGCCTGACTCAGAGCAGCGCGGGTTGGAGCCCACCTGCAGGTAGCCCCAGGGCGCTGGCGAGTTCACAGACTGCCGCCCTACACAATTTTTATTGGCATCTTTTGAGTCACCTCAGAAGGGAGGGAATGGGAGTTGACTGGACTGCAAAGTGAAAGTGTAGTGAGGGCCACCCGCAGCTGCTAGGCCTCCTGACCCCGATGTACTATGGAGGGGCAGCCAAAGGGAGATGGCTGCAGCTCTTTGATTTAGGACTGCTTGGCCCCAGCACAAGGCACAGCAGGAGGGGCCGCGGTGCTGGCAGAGACTTGGGCATAGCGGAGTTCAGCTCCATCCTGCCCCCAGCTCACCCTGGTCCATTCCAAGTCCCCCCAGTACCCTTCTTACACTGCTGTAAGGGCCTGGTAGGAGACATGTTTATGCCACCTTTGCCAGCTCCATACCAGTGGTTCTCTGGCTGGTTCAAGGCCCATGTGCACATAACGTGGAAACAGCAAAAAGTGGCCTTAGCAGAGCTGAGAATCTGGGCCCCTGAGCTTAAAAAAATCCTTGTGCACAAAGGCAACATGATTGATTAGGATATCGACTCCTCCATTGGAAGCTAAAGTGCATTCTTACTATTGCCTGCCCATGGCTGCATACAAGGGAGGCAGAGATGTAATCGGGGCAGTTTAAAGGAATCTGGGCTGTTGTAAAATGGGAAATGCTGCCCTCTGTGCTCCTTTAGGTCCTGTTCCCACCTCCCTCACTTCCTCTCTGTGCACCAAGGTCCTATTCAGAAAACAGGGATCATGATATTTCCCTGCACCCCGGATGTTGTCAGACTTGTTCAACGCACATAAAACCCAGTGAGAGGGACCAACTAGTGCTATCACTAGGTAACTGATCGGTCTGCAAATGGGGAATCATCATATGTTGAGTGTATTCTCAGTGGGGTCCAGCAGGGATTGTTTTTGGACCTCTGCTATTAACATTTTTATTAATGACCTGGAAAGAAACATAAAATCATCCCTGGTAAAGTCTGCAGATGGCACAAAAACTGGGGGAGTGGTAAATACTGAAGAGGACAGGTTTCTGATACAGAGCGATCTGGATCATTTGGTAAACTGGGTGCAAGCAAACAATCTCTATTTTAATGAAGTTAAATATACCTGTATACATCTAGGCCATACGTACACAACGAGGGGGACTCTATCCTGGGAGGCAGAAACTCTGGAAGAGATTTGGGGGTTGTGGTGGCTAATCAGCTAGCTGAACATGAGGGCGATTGTGATCCTTGGATGCCTGTAGAGGGGAATCTGGAGTAAGAGTAGAGAGATTATTTGACCTCTGTATGTGGCATGCGTGTGGCCGCTGTGGGAATCCTGTGTCCAGTTCTGGTGCCTGCAATGCAAGAAGGATGTTGGAGAGGGTTGAGAGAGGGGCCATCTGCCGTACTGACGATAGACTCAAGGAGTTCTACGGGTGAAGGTGATATGATCGCAATCTGTAAGTACCGACTGTCATGGAGTCCCCGGGGCGATGGTCTGGACCTGCTCCTTAAGAAGCCAGTCAGGAATCTGGGGGGAAGCTTCTTCTCCGTAAACAGCCTGTCTCCAAGGCTAGGAGCTTCACAGCTTCCACCTTCCTGGGTCTGACCTCAGAGCATTCAGCACCTTCTGTCCCTCCGTGCGCTTCCCCCAGCGAGCCCGCCCAGGCGGGGTCCCGGGGAAGCGCGTGGGTCTGCACCCCAACTCCACAGTCAGACGTGACTCTCAGCCAGCCAGTAAAACAGAGGTTTATTAGTCGACAGGAACATGATTTAACACAGAGCTTGTGGATACAGCGAACCGGACCCCTCAGCTGGATCCATTTTGGGGGTCCATGGAGGCCAGACCCTATCTGGGCCTCCCTGCCCTTCCTTAGCCAGCTGCAGACTGAAAATCACTCCCCAGCTCCTCCCCTGCTTCCTTTGTCTCCTTCCCGGGCAGGAGGTCAGGTGACCTCTTCCCCCCACCTGGAGTCAAGTTACAGCTTCAGGCATGGACCCCTTCCCACAATAGTCAGAGGAGCCATTGAGAGCATTTCTATTCCCTCACACCGACATAAGGAACAACTATTTGATAATGGGCTCTTCAGTCTAGCAGAAAGGGTATAACTTGATCCAGTGGCTGGAAGCTGAAGCTAGACAAATTCAGACTGGAAATAAGGTGTAAGGTTTTAACAGTGAGAGTAATTAACCACTGGGACAGGAGTCTGGAGTACACATCAGCTGTGGAATTGGTTCATTAAAAATTCAATCTGACCTGTTTTCTGTGGTCAGAATATGTCAAAAGCCCCCCCCCCCCCCCCCCCCCCGCACACACACCTTTAACAGATCAAGACAGCTCCCTGGCTAGTGTACTCCTCACACGTGACCCCTGTTGTAAAGACTGAGATCAGAGTATTACCAACAATGGCAGTAGGAACAAATGTGAAGGCAACAAATGGAGGTTTTTAACTCTTATTTCCCCAACATTTCTTTGGTGCCTTGATTTATATTGTGTAGACAGTTGAGCTTGGACCTCTGAGTTAAACTGATTTGTCTTGTTACCGGCAGCAAATGCAGAAGACAAGGTTTTGCATGGCAGACCTTGATCTGGAATGGACATTAGTAGGTTATGTGGGCTTTAATCAAACGTTTTAAGAACTGGTTTTGAAGTTTTGATTTGTTTCAGAGGTTTAAGGAAAAACATATGGAAGAGTTGGTGGTACTACTTTCCAAATGATGCTCTTGTGAAATTCCTGGAAATACGTTACATTTTTAGTCTGTTTTCAAAGAAAATTCCTCCTTGTGGTTGGTTCCTTTGCTGATATATGGGGTTTTTAACATAATTTTGCCCAAATCAAATTTGACTTTACTTACCCTTATTTGAAAAAGATCCAAAAAGGTACAAATAACGGAACTGAAAGGAAGCAAGTAGATTAACTAGCAAAGAGAGGGCGCACAACTGAAGATTTTATAGAAACTCACTGCTAAAAAAAGCTGCAACTTTACTGCGTTTGAACTGTGAACTAAGCAAAGCAATCTGAATCCAAAAACAAGTAAGGATTTTTTAAAAGATTGTTCTCTGCATTTTTCCTCATTCCTTTTATGATTTTACAAATATTTTCCCATTTTAAAAAATTATTTCACTTGCTCTCTTTAATCTTGATTTGCTGTTCAACTTGCTAAAGAGACAAACTCTGAGACAGTGTCTGTAATGATGAAATGTTGGAAAGGCATTAGAGGGGCTCATTGTGATGAGGATAGAGCGATAATCCTGCAAATACTTATATATACTCACTGAGAAAGACAGGGCTGCTTAGAGTAGAAGAGTTGGTGTTCCTGGTGACTTATTACTGTTTACTTTATCAGTTTGTTCTAAAACCTCTTCTCTTGACACCTCAGTGTGGGACAGGACTTCCAATTTGGCACCCAAAAAGGATTGCTCTGAGCAGGGATCTCCCCCACATCCTCTGCAGTGAAAACCAAGGCAAAAAATTCATTTAGCTTTTCTGCAACAGCCTTGTCTTCCTTGAGTGCTCCTTTAATACCTTCATTGTCTAGTCAGTGGTCCCACTGCCTCTGCAGGCTTCCTGCTTCCAATGTTCTTTAAAAAATTCTTACTGTTATTTTTTTTCCAAATCTAGCTGGAATCAGAACTAACAAAGTCCGACTCAAAGTATATCTAATTGACTTGATTTTCCCCCTGTTGAATAGTTAGGGAGTACAAGCTGGATATAACTTATCACAGGATCCTTGATTGTCAGGATTATCTGAGAGCCTGACTGCTATCAGGGACTTTTGGTGGGTTGGTTTTTTACTGCTATATTTACATATGTAATGCGAATAGTTCTGGGGTGGGTGTTAGAACTCAGTTTTCTTTAAGGTAGAGCCTCTAGCTGCTGGAAGGGAATCTGATGTGGTTAAGAGATTTAGATTACAGCAACATCTCAAAAAATTTTCAGCACAGTCTTACTCAAACGCCCTCTAGAGTAGTGGCCAGCCACATTCTGGTGGCTCTCATTTTAGTCTTTTGATTTATGAAGCCTTATTGGTAGCCACCAAACTAGAAGCGATTACAGGTCCAATTCTTTGATCACATCCTCCAGATTTACATCAGTATGATTTGGCTAATTTAATTGCAGTTACTCCTGATTTATGCTGGGGTAAGTGAGTGGAGAATCAGGCCCTGCGGCTTGCCCTGAAGCCTTGTTTTCAGGATCTGTAACACATATTTCTATTGTAGTAAAGTAGAAGGAATATTTTTCATTTTGCCATCAATACTAGCATGATGAGAATCCTTTACTCCACATACGCTGTTATGTCCAGACTTCCGGTGACTGTAATTTTCAGATCCCCAGCCAGGCTTCAGGAGATCACAGTGACATTATCTTGGGATCCAGCTCCCATGACTGAGCAGAGAACTGGACAATAATATTCCATCAAAACTTTTTTTCAAGGAAAATTAGTTTGACAAAATGCAAGTTTTCATGAAAAGTCTCTGCTTTTCGTAGGAAATTTCATTTTTTCTTTGAAAAATGGAATGTCTGAAAATGAAAATATTTCAGTTTGGGAAAGCTGCTGCAATGCCTCATGAGATTTGTAGTTTGGTTCCCTCATTTGCCCATTCTCCTCTATGGGGCTAAACTCCCTGGTGGACTACATCTCCCATGTTGCACCCTCACCAGAAACTCCGACAGTACACTCCCTCCACCACCAAGATTATTTTAGTTTTTGGACATTTTTAGGTGTAGGATGAACTTTTTTCTTTTTAATTTGAATTTCTGCAAAAAAAAACCCTCAAAATTTTCTGTGGTGGAAAAGATTTTTTTTTTACCTGCTCTACTGAAAGCTTCCACAGAACTTGGAGGCTTTAGCTTGGGCCTGGGTAGAACGCCTCACCCTGTAGAAACAACTAGCACATTCTCCAGGCCAAGCACCAGCAGAAGGCCAGGCAAATGGCTCGAGGAAGAACGATGCGGCCTGGCAGAGAGCACTGAGATGCATCATCACTCACTCCCAGCCTTGCCTTCTCCCACTTGTGACCTAGAAGAGCCACGCATTGCCAGGACCTCAGCCAGATGTCTCATCCCACCAGAGGCAGACCGAGAGAAGCTGTGCACAGACCTACATGGCCTGAAACAACATTTGATTTGATATTTTTAAACTGGTGGTAAATTGTCCCTTGTCTAGACGCCAGACCTGCTTTCTGAGTCATGTTTTAATTCAGTAAAATGGCCACTCCTTGAAAGGCTGCCACTCCCCTTTTACTTGCGTTTGAGAGAATCACTGTTCACTAGACCCTAAACTGGCTAGACGTCTGGGTCAGGCCACATTGTAAAGCAGTTCTGAGTCTGTTTTACAAAAGCCATTTGCCACTTTGCAGCCATCTAGCAGTGCTTGATAGATTGCTGCAAAGTGGCAAATGGCTTCTGTAAAACAGACTCAGAACTGCTTTACAATCTTACTTTAACTAGGCCAGAGCTGAGGTTTTCTCTTCGAGTCGTACACTTGTAGCTGCTGCATCTAGCCGTTCTGTGACTCAACTCAGCGCATCCAAAACCCAGAAAAACCCATATATTTTCTTGGCAATGTTATAGCAGTAGAGAGAAAACTAGAAAATTAAAGACCAGGTCAAAATAAGTGTGACTCATTGGAATACAACCAAAAGAGTTGCTTTAAATGTTTAACGGTGACCTGCAAAAAGGAGAAACAATGGTGTTTGGGCTTCAATTGTCTTTGCTTTTTTCCCATATGTGAAGATGGTCTGTCAGAATGAGAAGGTAATTCCACCATATCAGGGTAACTCCAGCAACTGCAGAAAGTGAGCTTCTGAGCCAAGTTCATCTCTAGGGACTGACGTCAGTGGAGTTACAGCAGCCTGGAATCTGGCCCATTGTCTCCTACAGGGAACTTGAGTTTAACCCTCTGCTGCAAGAGATCTTCTCATATCTATTTGGGAGGCTGGGGGAGTCTCACAAGATCACCGGGCAGCAACAGCACTGAAGGTTTCTCTCCTTGTTAGTCCCTCTGTCAGCAGTGAGAGTTGTGTGGGCTTCCCTGTCCATGCCTGAGGCTAGGGTGACCAGACAGCAAGTGTAAAAAATCAGGACAGACAGTGAGAGGTAATAGGAGCCTATATAAGAAAAAGCCCCCAAAATCAGGACTGTCCCTACAAAATCGGGACATCTGGTCACCCTACCTGAGGCCAGCCTGCCGCACAATTCATGTGTATGCTGGTTATTGTTTTAGGACTAGAATTGTAATTTCCCATCCTCTTGTCTTCCTTGCAGTCAGCTAGTCCAGGAACAGGGAATCTCCTCTCACTTTATTCTGATTTCTCGGTCTCTTGGAGGAAGGCAGCCACAGCTGGATCTAACGCAGCGCACGGATCTCTGTCTTTAAGAGTTCCAGGGCTGACAGGCAGGCTAGCCGTAGTGTCCTGAAACTACATGGCTGGCTGGAATAACTGTTCCATTATAGTATCAGAGGGGGATTCGTGTTAGTCTGGATCTGCAAAAGCGACAGAGTCTTGTAGCACCTTATAGACTAACAGATCTTAGGGATCATGAGCTTTCGTGGGCTAAGACCCACTTCATCAGATGAATGTTGTGGAAATCTCCAGAGGCAGGTATAAATATGCAGGCAAGAAAGCAAGGTAAATTCAATGGCGGGGGAGGTGAGGCCCACTTCCAACTTCATCTGGAGTTGTGAATACCGAGAGAGGAGAAACTGCTTTTGTAATTGGCGAGCCACTCACAGTCAATATTAAGTCCAGACCTGATGGTGTCGAATTTGCAGATGAACTGGAGCTCAGCAGTTTCTCTTTGAAGTCTGGTCTTGACGTTTTTTTTGCTGCAATATGGCTGTCTTTAAATCTGCTATTGTATGTTGAAGTGCTCTCCTACAAGCTTTTGTATATTACCATTCCTAATATCTGATTTGTGTCCGTTTATCCTTTTACGTAGGGATTGTCCAGTTTGGCCAATGTACATAGCAGAGGGGCATTGTTGGCACATGATGGCGTATATTATACTGGTAGAAGTGCAGGTGAATGAACCAATGATGGTGTGGCTGATCTGGTTAGGTCCTGTGATGGTGTTGCTGGTGTAGATATGTGGGCAGAGTTGGCATCGAGGTTTGTTGCATGGATTGGTTCCTGAGTTAGAGTTGCTATGGTGCAGTGTGTGCTTGCTGGTGAGAATCTGCTTCAGGTTGGCAGGTTGTCTCTGGGCAAGGACTGGCCTGCCTCCCAAGGCCTGTGAAAGTGAGGGATCGTTGTCCAGGATGGGTTGTAGATCACTGATGATGTGTTGGAGAGGTTTTAACTGAGGACTGTAGGTGATGGCCAGTGGTGGTCTGTTGGTTTCTTTCTTGGGTTTGTCTTGCAGCAGGAGGCTTCTGGGTACACGTCTGGCTCTGTTAATCTGGTTCCTTACCTCCTCATGCGGGTATTCCAGTTTTAAGAATGCTTGGTGAAGATCTTGTAAGTGTTGGTCTCTGCCTGAGGGGTTGGAGCAAATGCGGTTGTACCTCAGTGCTTGGCTGTAGACAATGGAGCGTGTATTGTGTCCGGGATGGAAGCTGGAGGCATGAAGGTAGGCGAAGCGGTCAGTAGGTTTTCAGTATAGGGTGGTGTTTATGTGACTGTTACTTATTTGTACCATGGTGTCCAGGAAGTGGACCTCTCGTGTAGACTGCTCCAGGCTGAGGTTGATGGTGGGGTGGAAGCTATTGAAATCGTGGTGGGATTCTTCCAGAGTTTCCTTCCCATAGGTCCAGATGATGAAGATGTCATCAATGTAGCGTAGGTAGAGAAGGGGGCGAGTGGGCGAGAGCTGAGGAAGCATTGTTCCAGGTCAGCCATAAAGATGTTGGCATACTGTGAGGCCATGCGGGTGCCCATAGCGGTGCCACTGGTCTGGAGGTATAGGTTGTCACCAAATTTGAAATAATTGTGCATGAGTAGAAAGTCACAGAGCTCAGCAACCAGTTGTGCTGTAGCATCATCAGGGATACTGTTCCTGACAGCGTGTATTCCATCACTGTGTGGGATGTTTGTGTAGAGAGCCTCTACATTCATGGTGGCTAGGATGGTGTTTTCTGGAAGGTCACCAATGCATTGTAGTTTTCTCAAGAAGTCAGTGGTGTCACAGAGGTAGCTGGGAGTGCTGGTGGCGTAGGATCTGAGTAGAGAGTCCACATACCCAGACAGTCTTTCAGTGAGAGTGCCAATGCCCGACATGATGGGGCACCCAGGATTTCCAGGTTTGTGGATCTTGGGTAGTAGATAGAAAAACCCCGGTCGGACCTCTAAGGGTATGTTGATTTGTTCCTGTGCTTGTGTAGGGAGTGTCCTGAGCAGATGGCGCAGTTTCTTAGTGTACTCCTCAGTGGGATCTGAGGAAGGTGGCCTGTAGAATTTGGTATTGGAGAGTTGTCTGGCAGCCTCCCTTTGGTACTCAGACCTATTCATGATGACAACAGCGCCTCCTTTATCAGCCTCTTTGATTATAATGTCAGGGTTGTTTCTAAGGCTGTGGATGGCATTGCGTTCTGCATGACTGAGGTTATGAGGTAAGCGATGTTGTTTTACAATTTCTGCCTGTGCACGTCAGCAGAAGCATTCTATGTTTAGGTCCAGATCAGCTGCTGGAAGTGGGCCTCATCCCCCCAGTTGAATTTACTTTGCTTTCTTACCTGCATATTTATACCTGCCTCTGGAGATTTCCACAACATTCATCTGATGAAGTGGGTCTTAGCCCACGAAAGCTCGTGATCCCTAAGAACTGTTAGTTTATAAGGTACTACAAGACTCTTTGTTCCATTATAGCTCTTCTGCAGTGAGCAACCATACAGAGAGCTATTCTGGAAGAGTTGTAGTGCTCCAAATTCACATTGTCTCTTACTCTGGAGTGATTTGGCCCTGGAGACAAGCCCTAAGAGATTGCTGGCAAGCTTCAGGAGTGTGTTTATTAGCCAGCACACTCTGAGGGCCAAGTTCTGGCCTTACTGTCATAAGGTGCTGTAAGTTAAGGGGCAGAGTGGCACATCTCAGCTCTGAGTGACTCTGCATACGTGGGGCAGGATGGCTGAGGAACTGAGATGCTCCCTAATACATCTCCCAGTGTCATGGAATCCCTGGGGCGATGGTCTGGAACTGCTCCCTATGAAGCCAGTCAGGACTCTGGGGGAAGCTTCCTCTCTGTGAACAGCCTGTCTCCAGGGCGAGGAGCTTCACTGCTTACAGCTTCCACCTTCCTGGATCTGACCTCGGAGCATTCGGCATCTTCTGCCCCTTTGTACGCTTCCCATGGTGAGCCCGCCCAGGTAGGGTCCTGGGACAGCCCGTGGGTCCTGCACCCGAACTCTGCAGTCAGATGTGACTCTCAGCCAGCCAGTAAAGCAGAGGTTTATTAGTAGAAAGGAACATGATCTAAAACAGAGCTTGTAGGTATAAAGAACTGGACCCCTCAGCCAGATCCATTTTGGGGGGCCAGAAAGGCCAGACCATGTCTGTGCCTCCCTGCCTTTCCCCAGACAGCTCCAGACTCCCTCCAGCCCCTCCTCTGCTTTTCCTTTGTCTCTTTCCTGGACCAGGAGGTCACCTGATCCCTTTGTTCTCCAACACTTCCAGTTAACACCTTATGTGGGGGAAGGGCCTAGGCCATCAGTTGCCTGCAGGCAGGGCATTGGCCACTCATTTCTACTGGTCCTTTGCTCTGCAACAATCTCAGCCCTTATCCCACCACCTAGAGAGACTTAAGAAATGCATAGGGGAAACTGAGGCACTCACACAGTATCCAGAGAGACCATTAAGAACATTCCCACTCCATCACACCCAGTAAATACCTGTTGCTGGCAGGATGGCAGGGATTTAGCCTGTTCCCATGTGGCTTCTCACGTCTCTGGAGTGCCACTGGGCTCCTTGCCTTGTGCTCATTCATACCTGTGTAGTGGTGGTGGCGGGGGTCACACTGAATTGTTTGTGATTTACACCTGGTGAATGAGATCAGTTTCAGGCCTTAGAAATGTGCAGTTTGTTTTTTAAAAGGCTCACAAAGTTCAGTTTATAGAATCCCATCCAGCCCTAATGTACAATACCACCCATCCCCCTCTGTCGTCCCCCCTGCATTCCCAGCACCCCTAAGGCAAGTCAAAGGAGAGGGAGGGTTACAAGCAAAGTCAAATGTTGGCTCCTCTGGACTCTCAGAGAGCCTCAGACAGACTATGGAGTCACGGGTCAGCAGAGCAGATCCTAGGTCTGGCATTGCAGTTCTGCTGCTGTAGTACCATAGTGTAGACGCTTCCTACATCAATAGAAGCAGTTTCTCTATCATGGTAGTTAATCCACCGCTCTGAGAGGCGATAGCTAGGTCCATTGATCTAGCTATGTCAGCCTAACTCACATTTCTCAGGAGTGAGAATTTTTCATACCCCTGAATGACGTAGCTAGGGCAACCTAAGTGTTAGGTGTAGACAAGGCCTCAGACTTGGGAAGATGTGTGGGCAACAGGTCAAACTCTGCCCTCACTCACACCAGTGTCACTCTCAGTGTCACCTCATCTATACATATAAAATGATGGGGTCTAAATCAGCTGACAGAGATCTTGGAGTCATTGTGGCTAGTTCTTTGAAAATATCTACTCAATGTGTAGCAGCTGTTAAAAAAGTGAACAGAATGTTGGGAAACGTTAGGAAAGGGATAGAAAATAAGACAGAAAATATCATGTTGCCTCTATTTAAATCCATGGTACGTCCACACCTTGGCTATCGCGTGCAGATCTGGTTGCCTCATCTCAGCCAGATGCTGCTGGGGTTGGTGCCTGTAGAGATCCTGCACGTAGGGGCCTGTGCAGTGTGGGTACCAGCGGGGGTCCTGCTGGTGCTGACACAGCCTCTCCTACCTGGGCCTCTGCCTGGAGGAGCCCAGGTTTCACTTCCATCTCCCCTAGGGATCAGGGAGAGCTCAGGTGTTTCAAGTAAATGTGGTAACTCTGACTGTCCCTTTCCACAGTGCAGAGTCATGGGTCTGCTCTAGTAAAATGGCTCCTGTTGGTGCCTGTTGAGTCTCCAGTGGAGCCTGGCTGCTCATCAGGGTTTGTTGGAAAAACGTGTTTCCTTTGTCTGATAGAACTGTCCTGGTGTATCTATTCCCTCCACTGACAGAAATAACTATATACCACATCTATGACCACGTTCACAGTAGGGGATGTATTGCTTTAACGTTACCAATTTCAAATGTATGAGGCATTTGTGAATTGTGTTCTGACATGGTTAAGAACTGGAGTACGTCACCTGGGGTCAGTGCTGGAGAACGTTAGCCGGGCTCAGTGCTGGGCTGGGTCACCCGGGGTCAATCTTGGGCTGGGTTACCCGGGATCAGTCGTGGGCTGGGTCACCTGGGATCAGTCCTGGGCTGGGTCACCCGGGGTCAGTTCTGGACTGGGTCACCCGGGGTCAGTTCTGGGCTGGGTCACCCAGGGTCAGTCATGGGCTGGATCACCCGGGGTCAGTTCTGGGCTGGGTCACTCGGGATCAGTCCTGGGCTGGGTTACCCGGGGTCAGTCCTGGGATGGGTTATCTGGGTCAGTCCTGGGCTGGGTCACCC
>ML677376.1:11845173-11860455 GCA_007922305.1 Dermatemys mawii | reverse complement strand
GGGTCAGTCCTGGGCTGGGTCACCCGGGGTCAGTCCTGGGCTGGGTCACCTGGGGTCAGACGTGGGCTGGGTTATCCGGGTCAGTGCTGGGAAAGTCGGATGAGTAAGCATCTCAGAGAGGTGATTAAGGAAAAGCAGAAAGCCTACAGGTAGTGGAAGATGGGTCAGATCAACAAGTAAAGCTCCCTTATTGATGTCAGAACATGTAGGGATAAAGTGAGATGGGCTAAAAGTCAAGTAGAGTTGGATCTTGCAGAGGGAATTAAAACCAATAGTAAAAGATTCTATAGTCATATAAATAAGACGAAAACAAAGGAAGAAGAGGTGGGTCTGCTAAACACTGAGGATGGAGTGGAGGTTAAGGATAATCTAGGCATGGCCCAATATCTAAACGAATGCTTTTCCTCAGTCTTTAATGAGACTTGCTTTTCAAACGAGGGGGGTGGGGTGGAGTGTGTTGTGTGTATGTGGAGGGAGAGAGAGCGAGTTTTTGGAGTGCTGAGAGTGTGTCAGCACGCTGTCTTGTAAATTCAGTCTCAGGAAACCCCCCTGCTTCTCACTCACTCACTCGGTAAACGTTTGCTTTGTTGATTTGCCCAGTTGCAGATAAGCTCCTAAAAAGTACTTCCACATTCCTCCAGCTGAGTTCAAAACAAAGGGAAGAGTGGTCAATTGACTTAAGGAGATTAGGGGGTGTTTCCAGAGGTCACTCAAAGCGCTTCATTGTTACTACCCGTTTACACTGGAGCTGCAGCGTCTTACCCAGTACACAACAGCTGTTCATCCTCTGCAATGAGGAGTACCAGGAGCAGTCTAGCCAGGGAGTCAGATCGCTCTACGTGCCCTGCCAGTGTGGACGAGTAGTAAGGTAGACGCTCTGGGAGGCTTTATTGCGCTATAAAGTGCCAGTGTCACCAAGCCCTAACAAATTTATTTCAGCATATTTAGTCTCTAAGGTGACACAAATACTCCTGGTTTTTTTAGGGATATAGACTAACACGGCTGCTACTCTGAAACCCTCATGTTAGGTTTTCAGTGTTTTGCCTTTAGGAGGGAGTGGAGGGTCAGACTGGGAAACAAAAGATTCCCGCCTTATGTAAATTCTGTTTGAGGCTGTGAAGTGAGGCAATTAGGTCTCATCTCCATTGCTTCCCTGTCCAAGAAGGAAGATTGCTAAAAACACCTGAAGGGAAAGGCAGGAGCCGGGTCCAGGCTGAGACACAGTGGGGCAGCGAGCAGGGTAATGTGCACAGCTTATTGCTCTAAGACACTGGTGGTGATTTTTAGTGAGTTTTAAATGTGTTGGCTAGAGAACAGACGAAGTGTTACTGCTTTGTTATTTTCTGTTTGCTTATTTCGGGCAAAGGAAGTAAGGACACGGTGAGGAAGCCCAGGTTGGTGGAACAGGCAGATGCTGTGGGACGCCAGCACATCAGGTGGCACCCTGGGTGGGGGCGGAGGGGTTCAACCAGTCACAGGTGCATGTTTGTAACAGTGATGTAATTAGCTATTGAAACAGCTTTCCAGGGGCTGTGCCGGATTCTCCATCCCCTGGCATCTCTAATTCAAGATTGGATTTCTTTCTAAAAAATTTTTCTTAGTCGAGTACAATTTGCACTGTCCTCCCCTAATAGAGTTATAGCTTATAGCTCGGCAGATCCAGCAATGTGTGCTGGATTTTTAGATGGTCACTGTTAGTGACCAGCACTGCTGGATCGCCTCTCTGTCCTGTGTACATGTTGGAATTTAAAATAGTCAAACAGCTTTAGGCAAGATCTCCTTTTCAGGCTAGGCGGAGCTTCCTTCTGCTGTGCATATGGATCTTGATACAAATGCAGCTGGCTGGCTTTCCTACAACATCAAGAGTAAAATTTTCATACTAGAGTGGCTAAAGATAGGGACCTAACTCCGTATTCAGACAGTTAAATCAAAGCACTGGTTTCATTTTCCTCACCGATCTTAATAGCAGCTAAATAGAGTGTTTCCATAGATATTTGGTGCCTAAAGAGAGGTTTACTATGAGTGCTTAGCCTAAGGGTACCTAAACGTAAAAATGTTGGCATTATAGACTAAAGATACCCCTGCTGGGTATTGCTCTGATTGCAGCCAAGTGCCTGAATGACTGATAGATTGGTGGAGCATGGAAATGCTGAATTAATATAGTGTCCAAAATTACAACAATTTCTGCGGAGGAAATCAGGCTGCACGCTGAGCCTACTGAAGAGGGGAACTAGAAAAGTGACCTTTACTACATCAAGAATTGAGCTGCATGGTCTAGGCTGAACTGAGATCTTCAAAGTCACGTTGAAGAGTCATTGGAAAGAATAGAAGGAGCAGAAATATTTTCACATGGGAACCTAGTAGCTCACTGTTAGAAGTTTGGAGCTCCCAGAATACCACAAAATATGTGTACAAAGCCTTGATGTCTCCCAATCAAGTCATTGATACAGAGGGTTCCAGTACATGAAATCTTGTTGCACATCAGCAAGAAGCTCAACAATGTATCTGAATTTGCCATTAGTTCATCAGAGGGCGTCTACTGTTTCTGATCTGATAGTGAACAAATCCAAACCAGTGTCCTTTATCATCTTGCTTCTTACAGGATAAAGGGCCCGGAATGGATAACCAAACAACTGTTCTGCTTGGGAAGTTTTAGAGCCCTCGACTGGAATGCACGCTATGCAGAGGGGTCACTGCTGCGTGGATCTTTTATCTGAAAGAGCTAATTTGTCAAATGAACAGCTCTCAGGGGCCATAGAATGAGGATTAGGATATGTTTACTTTGTTTGTTCCTTTTCTCCTTTTTCTGAGTGAGTCAGAGCGTGAAGAATCAGTGTGTGTGTGTGTGTGTGTGTGTGTGTGTGTGTGTGCGTGCGTGCGTGCGTGCATGTGTGTGTGTGTGTGTGTGTGTGTGCAGCTCCGTCCAGCTAAATCCCTAGAGAGACATGACCAGCCATTCCTGGGCAAGACAAGCTATCACCGCCCCTCTCAAGAGTTAGCCATGGGTCAGCAGGAAGATTTGTGGGTAATTTTGGAAAGCCCCAATGATAGGGCTGCCCTATGATGCACTATTGCTGGGCGCCAATCATTGTCACACTGACTGGCACGTTGCTCTTAAAGACTGGAGTGAAGCAGCTATCAAGCCAAATGGACAGAGTTCATAGAGCTCAGCAGCTCCAGTGGTTCTTGGGAAGGGAAGGGGCTCTCTGTTGATTTAGTGGGGGCTCAAGGGTGCCCGACATAGATTGCTGGGATGATCATCCGTTGGCTAAGAGAGCATAGCTGGTGCAGCAGCCATCGTAGCGGGGTGTTGCCATGAAAGGGGGCCTGGCTGAGGCTTCTCTGCACCCCCAGTTGCAGTAATGACCCTTGGGAGCGTTAATGACCAGTGCAAGGCTCCCAGCTGCTCAGCCTTGCACAGGGAATGAAATGGAGCCCAGCTGGTCCAGCAATGAGTGCAAAGATGGCTTTGCTGAGAGATCGCCCATTCCCGTGAAGGGCACAATGGAGTCTTGGGCTGCAGCCACACTGAGGCTTCCTTGTGTAGAGCAGATGCACCCCAGCATCATGCATTTGTTAACAGAAAGGCTGCCAGCATGGGAAGAGGGGCCGTCCAGCCAGGCTCAGTGCAGTGTGAGGGGACATGGTAACTGGCGGCGAAGGGAAATGACAGTAACACTTACAGCAGATGCTCTGAAATGCTCACGCAGTTAGTAATGGGGATGTTGCTGGAAAGGGCTGAAGTGAAACAGAGACAATGTGCGATCTATGCAAGTGCAGCGGGGTGGTCACCCGCTCCAGCCCTGAAGGGGCTGGAACAGCCCTGCAGAGGGCTGTGTCTGGGGAGAGTAAGGGCTCAGAGACTAGGCTGATGGGGAAGGCAGCCGCAGCTGGGGCCATGCCCCAGTCAGGCCACAGCTAACCATATCAAAGGCTGTGAGCCAGGAACTCAGGCCGTCCCTCTCTAGTTGTTGAGGGACATGGGCCTGGCTGCCAGGAGGCTCACCAGGGTACCTAGAGTGCGGCAGGGCAGGGGAAAGGCCAGAGGAGCTGGGGAGCTCCCCAGGCTGCAGGGCCTTGTCCAAGGGCCCACAGAGGTACCGGGCTGCAAAGAAAGGCAGCAGGTCCAAACCCCCTGCCAATGATGACTGGCTTGTACAGACTGCAGCCTGCCCAATGAAAGGGGGCTAGATGGTGACTGGCAGTAGCCACTGAGACAGGGTAGGGGATAGGGGGTGGGGATTCCCCTGGGTGGAGAGACCCTGATAGTGGGTGGCTGCTGGGGGCAGGGCCCAGACAGGGAAGGGCACTAGGGTCTGGGAGGGACACGGGGCTGGCGGCAAGTGATGGCGAGACACCAGCCTGCAGAGGGTGTGCTGGCTGGAAAAGAGCTAATTCCAGGACAACCTGCAGGAGTCGCCAAAGGGGTGAGTGGTTGCGTTGGTACATCAAGGGATTGAGTGAGTGGTAGATAGTGACAGGAAACCAGAGCAGCCTCTGTTTGCGTGGTGAGCGCTGTGTGATGGTTTGGTTGGAATTTGTGAATGGTTTGAAGTGTATGGAGAATGTGGTTAGGGTTTGCGCTTTATGTGAGGGATACACACTGTCCAATGCCTTCTCCCTTGGAAAGGGCTGGGGGGTCATCCAGCCATGCATAATCGATAACCTGCAAACCAAAAAAGACAGAGGCAGAAAAACTGATGGAAGAAAGGGCTACGCGTCATGCCCAGGTCATCAGTGGGAGCCAACACTTCCCTAGGTGACATCTGTTCACAACCTTGCTCCTCACAGGTCATAGGTACAAGCCACAAGAGGTCACACGAGATACTGTGACGTCACTGCCGAATATGCAATACAGTACATCACTAACAGGCACACTCAACTCCTGGATGACAGCACAGAGATCTGTGCAGGAACCAGAGTTTTCTGAGATACTTATCTGATTAAAGAGCAGCTACAGATGACGAATCCCTCTCCCTCATCCTCCGGACTCCTGCAGATTTTGTGTATTCTGTAGTTAGAACTTTTTTTCAGGGCAACTGATGATAATTAACTCAAAGAAGACTTATAAATATGTGATAACATTCCCTGCCTTTCATGGTACATCTCCAATTGTCCAGTCTTTGTCTAGTGAACAGGCTTGATGCAGGAATTGTTGCGTGAGGTTCTCTGGCCTGTGTTATCTAGGAGGTCAGGCTGAGTGATTAGACTAGTCTCTTCTGGCCTTAAAAATCTATATATCCAGGATCTTTTTATAATGCATATGAATTATATATATATTTAATTACATACCCAAGTGATATGGAAAGTTTAACGGCTTTTTGCTTTTGATGGTATGCAGGGCAGGAGTTGAATGAACAATAATGCAATGGCAGCATCATCTGCTCGCTATTGTGACTCTGGGCTGAGATCGCAAGAGTTTGCCAGAGTAAAATGAATGGGTCTCTGTAAACTCAGCTTTACTATCAGGTCTGGCTCCATCACAGCCGTCCTACTCACTACGACAGTACATCCTGCAAGAGGACTACAAGCCCTGTGAGGAGAAATGTTTGTTCGCTGGAAAGTGAAAAGAACTTGCTAATGGAAATGAAGCTCAGGGGAACATCAGCCGGTTTTCAGTGTCAAAAAGGAGGTGTTTGCAGAGGCTTGTGAGTTAGTTGTTTCCTTTGCTGTATCCTGGAGCTGCCATTGCCCCCACACAACAGCTCTCATGCAGAGGCACATTTGAAATAAAGAAAGTTTCTTCTGCAAGTTGCTGAGGTTTGCAAATCCCACTGGACATCACCCACTGGGGAATTCTCCTCCTCCCAGCAATGGAGCCGAGTTTTGCGATGAAAGCAAATGAAGAGAACTTTCAAAGCGGTGTGGTTAAGGAAATGCCAAAGTTAGGGTTACCTGTGCAACCTGACTTCAGTCCCCTTGTGTGTAGGCAGTCTGCTAGTCTTTAATTATAGCCTGACATCTGTCCTGGGCAAGTTAATGGAGCAGCTGATACAGAACTGTTAAGAAAGAAGTAAAAGAGGGCAATAGAATTAATGCCAATCAACATGGGTTTATGGTAAATAGAGCCAATCAAACTAACTCTGGGTCTTCTTTTGAGGAGATTACAAGTTTGGTTGATAATATGTTACTATAATTTGCTTAGGCTCTTATAAGGCATATGATTTGTTACCACATGACATTTTGATTAGGAAACTAAAGTGATACAAATTCAACATGGCACACATGAAATGGATTTAAAACAGGCTAACAGAAGTCTCTCAAAATGTAATTGTGCACATGGAATCATCACTGAGCCTCTGGGTTTCTAATGGGCCCTCAGGGATCTATTCTTGGTCCTACGCCATTTAACATTTTTATCAGTGATGTGGAAGAGAACATAAAATCACCCCTGAAGAAATTTGCAGATGGCACAAAGATTGTGGGAGTGGTAAATACTGAAGAGGACAGGTCTCTGATTCTCTGATACAAAGTGATAGGAGTCTCTTGGTGTGCTGGGCGCAAGCAAACAATACGTGTTTTAGTACAACCAAACATAAAGTTGTACATCGAGAAATGGAGCATGTAGGACATACTTACGGAACGGGGACTCTGTCGAGGGAAGCAGTGACTTTGAAAAGACTTGAAAAGACATGGTGGATGATCAGCTAAACATAAGTTCCCAATGAAACACAGTGGCCAAAATTGCTAATGCGATTCTGGGATGTATAAACAGGGAACTCTCAAGTAGGAGTAGGGAGGTTATGTTAACTCTGTATTTGGCATGCCTGTGACCCATGCTGCCATACTGTGTCCAATTCTGGTTTCCATGATTCAAGAAGAATGTTGATAGAGGAGGAGGTTCAAAGAGCAACAAGAATGATTAAAGGATTCAAAAACAGGCCTTATAGTGACAGACTCAAGGAGCTCCATCTATTTAGTTTAACAAAGACAAGGTTGTGGTTATTACAGTCTATACATACCTTCATACCAAGCAGAAGGCTGATACTAAAGGCTCTTCATGCCAAGCAGACAGAGGTATAATGAGATCCAATGGCTGGAAGCTGGAACTAGGCAAATTCAGATGAAATAAGGTGTAAATATTCAGCAATGATGCATTGATGTACCATCACTGGCAAGTTTTAAATCAAATCTGGATGTTTTTCTAAAGGATCTGCTCTAATTCAAACAGGAATTAATTCAGGGCAGGTCTCTGGCCTGTGCAATGCAGGAGGTCAGACTAGACAATCACAATGCT
Source organism: Dermatemys mawii (assembly GCA_007922305.1). Classification (NCBI taxonomy): domain Eukaryota; kingdom Metazoa; phylum Chordata; order Testudines; family Dermatemydidae; genus Dermatemys; species Dermatemys mawii. The sequence continues at coordinate 11,853,218 of ML677376.1, read as the reverse complement.
CCCTTCCGGCCTTATAATGTGTGTATCTATGACTTATAGTCTCAGGGTGTTCCTCCACATAAGGTCATACTGAGAGGTTGTAACATCTGAGATACATGCTTGTCTTCTGGTGATGTGTTTTCCATTCTCCCATTGTCCCCATGCTCCACTGCTATTAACGTAGGGTGGATCCTGTGGAAACATCCTCTGTGCTGCCCAAGTTCAAGGTCTACAGTTGTGACGTGGGCCAGGTGGGGAAGTTTCCTGCATGCCTTCCCTTATCTCTGATGCACCAGTCTGGTCCCATGTTAACACCGCAGCAGCTCTTGCTCAGAGGAATACTTGTCAACGTTGTCTTAGCAGCGTGTTCTCAGGATTCCTCACCTGACTGCAGGGCCGGCTCCAGGCACCAGCCTAGCAAGAAGGTGCCTTGGGCGGCATGCAGGGCGCTGTCAGGACGGCACTCAGGCGGCTTGCGGCGGCGCGAAAGATGGAAGACTTGAGCTGCTGCAGGCGCGCCGCCGAAGAGGGCAAAGCGGCTTTCGGACGCACGCCTGCGGCAGCTGAACTATCCTCCCTCTTGAGCTGCTTGGGGCGGCACCGAAGGTAGAGCCGGCCCTGCTTGACAGCGCCTGGTGTGCGGATGGGAAGTGGCTTGTGTCTCATCTTTTCTGTTGGGGGTTAGCTTGGGAAGCTTGGGTTGTTCCATGTAGGCGTGAGAAGTGAATTGTCTAGACAGGAATTAGTGAAGGAGGGCAACAATGACACAACACTCTGGCTAGGCCTTCGTGAAACACTTTCCAGGGTTGACGTTGTTACGTGTGCACGCTCCGGGGGTCTTGCTTTGTTTGCTTCATGAAAAAAGAATAAAGCTTCAATTGGAATGAAAGGAAAACAAACAAACCCATGACCAAGGGGAAGTGGCTGCTTCAGTGAATGCTGAAGGGCTGCGGCCACTTAGCTGAGTGCTGCAGGGACTCTCGAAGACTCTTTGGGGATTCCCTTACCTCCAGAAATGCTCCACCATGCCCCATCCCAGTCCCATCCTCTAGCCTCACAAAAGCACCATCCATTGAATCCCATTGCCCCCCACCCTTCTCAATTGCATCAGCACTGCTAGCCTCTCCTAGCAGAAAGATATGCAGGGAGAGAAGGAAGGGATCTAAGAATGACAGGCAGGTCAGTGCTGCTCATAGATACCCAATAACTGGGTAACAGATCATAGCAGTGAAATCAGGGAACCAGCAAAGATCTATAGAGAGAAACAAGCCTCAGAGCCCAAGTCTGATCTCCCCAGCAAGGGTGTGAGTCAGCAGGAATTCCAGTGGAGTCACGCTGGCACGAGTGAGATCAACACTGACCCCAGGTCCAGCGCTGCTGAGCTACGTACATAAGGACCCTCTGTGCTGAAGAGACCGGGGAGGGAATTTTTCAGTGAGACGTTGTTTTGTCAGACAATGCTGGTTAATTGAAACCAAAACTTTTCCCATCAGTATATCGGTTTCAACAAAACCTTTGTTGTCAGGTCTCAGAGGCGGAATTTCTGGTCAAAACCAGAAAGAGGGAGTGATCGCCACCCCAAAATAGCCAATAGCCCACGGATCAGGATACTCCTCTGGGATGAGGGAAACCTCAGGTTTAAGTCTCTTCTTTTCTTGAATCAGAGCAGGGACTTGAGTCTGTGTCTCATCCCCTGTGAGTGACCTAATTACCTGGTTCTCCTTGCATAGTTTGCCTTTCTCTCTTGTGGGTTTCATTACAAGTTTTGAAAGGTCTCGTTTTCGTTCTGATGCAAAACAAATGTCAAAACCTCACAATTGTTTGCAAAACAGAATCCTTGTTTTCTGGCCAGCTCTGGTGCAGAACATACAGTACCTCTGTGGTATGGCATAGTAAATATATCTAGTGGGGAAAGGTTGAGAGCTCATCTCAGTAACATAAGGCTGTTAAATCTGTCTTAGGTGTTTATTTGGCCCCCATTACTGAAGTATCAGAGGACCTCACTGTCATTAATGTATTTACTTATCCCATAACCCTCTGTGACACAGGCAGTGCTATCTCCCCATTTTACAGAGGGCAACATGAGGCACAGGGAGAAAACTACTGCATAGTAAAATATGCCAAGATAGCACACAAAGTTTGTGGTGTAGCAGGGAGTTCAATCCAGGATTCACATGTCCCAGACAAGTGCCCAGATCATTGGTGGATCTATTCTCTCTACACTACAATAGCATTCTAACTAAAAAACAACAACCCAAGTATCAGAAAGCCAGGAAGCAGAGTTAAGGTTCCGTGTACATATAAATCAATACTTGAGAGTCTGGAAATACACCGTTGCTGAGGCAGCTTGTAAGAGAACCACCAAGTGCCAGCTGATACGGCCATTTTGTGCACAGAGAACTTTACCTCAAGTGCAAGTGGGAGGCCACAACTCATTTCACACAAACCATTGACAAGCCTTTGGCCAGCAGCATCTTCCAGTCCCCGTCTGGACCTGAAACCAGAGGATGGAAACAAAAAGTCCCATAGACCACAAGGCTGCAGCCTGAGCAGTAAGCCATCATGCCGTTTATCCTAAGTAACGGGCAGTGTGATGCATGCGCCGTCTGGCTGTGCTCCTCCACAGGAGTGTAGGTACAGCTGTGCCCTCTGGTATTTCCTGTATTGAAAGAGAGGTTACAAGTTAATTGGGGTTCTATTAAAATAATGTGTGTTGATTCCCTTTAATGGATTTATCTGTTGAGGCTGGTCTTGCTCTCTGGTTGAGGGAACATAAGCTGGCTGTGAAATGCCATATCAGAAGCTGTTCAAATGCTCTAACATGACCATGGAACTTTGTTGACTACTCCAGCTGCAGAGAACAGAGAATAAAAATGATTCTAAATGTTTGTTTTCTAAATGACAGACCTAATGTTTGCGGCTCAAGGTTCCACTCTTATTGCTGCCCTGGATGGAAAACGCTGCCGGGAGGAAATCAGTGCATTGTTCGTGAGTATCGATTTCCCTTTTAATGACATCACAGGGCATCTCCCGGGGAACTAGTTGATGAAATACATAACAGTGATGAAATACACAATCCACCCTCTCAGCAGATAAAATGAAGATTCCTAATCTGCTTTAGCTGCAGTACTGAACGACGGTGTGTGTCGTCTCTGCAGGATGATTAAAGATGAGTGGTTATAATCTGTGCCATTTAATAGAAATAAGACATGGCTCTTAGACCCTGCAGAATTGGATACCTGCTCTAGCACATTTGTCCCCAAAGGTGACTCCCAAGCAAGAAAAGTTAATTTAAAACTGCTCGCTTTGAGGAAGTCATTTTTATAAGAGACAGTAACTAGGTGCCTAGATCTAAAGACACTTTGTCACTACAAAATGTCTATGATCAGGATTTACATCTTTCTTTGAATCATCTGGTACTAGTCACTGTCAGACTAGGTAGATCAGCTGATCTGCTATAGGAAACTCTATCTTCCTGTTTAGACTGTCAAGAAGCCCTTGGCAAAGACTCTCGCCAGAAGCTAATAAGGAAACTGATCAGCGGAGCTGGTTGAAACACATTTTTTTCTAGGAAAATTTTTAGAATAAGAAGTTTTCTTTCAAAATTTTTGAATTTTGAAAAGCACCAGAGTGACATACTCACAGTATTTCATTTTTCCTTCACCTACTCTGCCATTTTGCGTTATTTTTGGTTTTACAACACCAAAATGAAACAAAAATTTCAATTTGAAATAAAACAAAATGAACATTTTCATTTAATTTATTTCATTATTTCCCACTGAAAAATGTCATCGGAAACAACTTTTTTTCAACAGAATCCCAGTTTCAATCAGCTCTATTAATTAGTCCTTGGACAAAAGACAAAGTTCTATCCTAGATCAAAAACCAGCTAAAAGACAGAAAACAAAGAATAGGAATTAATGGTCAATTTTCTTCATGGCAAAAGTATTACAGTGGGTGGCCAAAAGGGTCTGTACTTGGGCTGGTATTGTCTAAGGATATGGAGTGAACAGTAACGTGGCAAAATGGGCTGATAACATACATGTTTTAGGCTAACGACAGCTGGGTGAGGACAGAAATTCCACAGTGTTCCAGGGCTGTATGTAGTTGGTGATTCGGTAACGGGCAGTCTTCTCTCAGGGTGAACACTGAATTGATATTGACCGAGGAAGCAGAGTAACTCTTCTGGAATAGAATGTCCCCATGGGGGAGTTACACTGGCAGAGTCATACTAGAAGAACCGTGTTGGTGGTCAGTCCGGTCCCCTTCTGGGTATGTGTTATGATACAGCCTTCAATGACATTATCACGCCCTTGCTCTGGGGATGAATCAGGGTTGTGTAGCGAATGAGGCTCTGCCTCATTTGTTGCAGAAGCTGGAAGGTGTGCAGTAAAAGAGGCAAGGGATGCAGGAAGAGAAAGGATGGTCTCATGGTTAAGGCAATCGAACTCTGCCCTGGGGAACTGGATTCTATCCCCGCATCTGTCACAGAGTTCTGCATGGTGCCAGGCAAGTCACTGCAACCAACATTTGTTCCTCATTGTGTGTCCTCATCTTCTGCGTACCTGTCTTGGAACTATGGGGTCTGATATGCAGACGTTCTGAGCGCTCACAGCTGCAATTAAAGGCAATGGGAGCTGGGCTTCAGACATGTAACATGCTAGATAATGCTAAATATGCTGAAAAACAAGGTCCCAACTAGTCTCTCAAAATTAGTGGATACTTTTGATACTCTGTGCCTCAGTTCTCCATGTGGGAAATGGGGATAATCCCACCTCCTTCACCTCACAGGGGTGCTGTGAAAAGAAATCCAGTCATGCTGGCAAAGCGCTCCCTTACCATAGTGATAAGCACCATAGAAAAGCCCATCAGGAAATGAATAATTCTCTATTCCTAGCAGGGTTTGTATAATCTGCAGCAAATAAGGCCTGGGGCTACACACTGACCAAAGAGAACAAAACAAAATGTTGACTAGCTGTTTGGTAGGTGAGCACCATCCATCCTGTGCGTTGAATGAGGCAGTGGTCCTGTGGAAAACAGTTGTGGTCATGTAATTAAAGACTCTACCATAATGCCTACACAGAGGCTTGCACTCACAACCTTACATCTAGTATTTCCGAACTTTTCCTAGTGCTTGACTTTGCCATCTGAATAATATTCTTTGAATGTAGGTTTTGTGTGTAGTTAATGTGAATAGTACTCACCAAAGACAAAGAGAAAACAAAGAGCCAAGATCACTTAAGAGTTAAAAATGAAGGAATGAGACGTCTCACCCAAGCATGGTTTGGTGAAAGTGGGATTAAAACAAACAAGAGAACCCAGAATTCTCTTCGCCACAGGAAATCCTGCTGATTAATTTAGCTGTCTTGTGTTTCTGAAAAAGCTCCGCTGACGATACCAGGAGCAGATTTAATGCTGCTTATATCACAGGGGTTAGGGAACTCCCAGCCAAATAGCGGCTTAATGGCATGTGAGGTTAGTGACACTCAGCACTGCCAGCCGACGCCCTGCAGAGCTGTAACACATGCCATCTGGGTTCCTGATCCGTGGGAACTCTGCATTGTCATTGTTTTTTTTATAAAACACACAGAGATGAGAGCTTCTTGCTGGGCTCTAATCAATCTCTGCTTACACAGGTGAAACAATACTGCTAGAATGCTGTATGGCTTTCCTGGTCTGAGGTGGGGGCAGAGCAGCACTCCCACAAAGGAGAGAGGGAAAGGAGTCAGGCATGAAAAACAATGGATAGAGCTCCTGTTGATCCTGGCTGAGTCCCTGATATAGTCTCATCATATTGTGTTGGTAACACTCTTGGCATTCCACTTGTATCTCTGGAGGATGTTAAATGAAAGCCAGTGATGTTAGACATTTTACAATCAGCAGATCCAGGTAACCTCCTTCCAAGAGTTTTAAAAGAGCTGGCTGAGGAGTTCATTGGACTATTCATGCTGATTTTCAATATGTTTTAGAGCACTGGGGAAGCTCCAGAAGGCTAAAAAAATATGAATATTGTGCTAATTTTTAGAAAGGATAAACAGAATGACCTGGGTAATAATAGGCCTGCCTTGATCTGGGCAAGATGATGGAGCAGCTCATTTGGAACTCGATTAATAAAAAATTAAAGGAGGGTAATGTAATTAATGCCAGTCAACGTGGATTTATGGAAAATAGATTCTGTCAGACCAGCTTGACACATTTTGATGAGATTTTAAGTTTGATTTATAATAGTGTTGATGTAATATACATGGGCTTCTCTAAGACTTGGTACTGCATAACTTAAAAAGCTAGAATGATATAAAATTCACACAGCAGGTGTATTTCCAGAGGGGTTCGGCAGAGTTCTTAGCCTTCCTCTATTTAACATTTCTAACAGTGACCTGCAAGAAAACCTAAAATCATCAGTTAAAGTTTCAGATGACACAAAATTGGGGATGGGGGGGTAAATACTGAAGATGACAGGTCTCACATACAGAGCGATGTGGACCACTTGGTAGTTTGGGAAGAAGCAAACAATATATATTTGAATACAACTCAATGTAAAGGTAACCCTCTAGGGACAAAGAATGGACCCATGCTTACAGGAGGGTGGACTCAATCCGGGGAAGTAGTGACTCTGAAAAAGATTTAGGGATTGTGATGGAAAATCAGCTGAACATGAGCTTCCAGTGCAACACAGTAGTCAGGAAGAATAATGCCACCCTGAGATGCATAAACAGGGGCTCTCTGGTCAGAGAAGACTGGTTCATTTGCCTCTGTGTTTAGTGCTGGTGTCCATAATTTGAGAAGGATGCTGATAAATTGGAGCGGGTTCAGAGGAGAGCCACTAGAATGGCTAAAGGATTAGAAAACCTGCCTTCTGTTGATCAACTCAAACAACTCAATCTATTATTGATCTTATCTATCCATTATCTATCTTAAGAAAGGGAAGATTTCAGGGGTGATGATTACAGTCTATAGATATGTATAGGGGGAACAGCTATTGAATAACGAGTTCTGCAGTCTGGCAGGGAAAGGTCTAACATGAGCCAAGGGCTGGAAGTTGAAGCTAAACAAATTCAGATGTAAATTTTTAACAGGGAGGATAATTAACCATTGGAACAATTTACCCAGGGTCATTGTGGATTCTCCATCCCTGACAATTTGTAAATCAAGACTGGATGAGTTTATAAAGGATCTACTCCAGGAGTTATTCCGGGGCAGCTCTCTGGTGTGATACAAGAGTTCAAAGCACATGGTCATGATGATCCCTTCTGGTCTTGGAATTTATGATTCTCTGACTGTGTGATCCAACTCACGGGTCCCACGGAAGTGGAGGTCTCAGTTACACAAGACACGCTCCTCCACCTCCCAGGATTCGGAAGTTTTCACAGGAAAGACAGAAATCTTGACAACACTTTTAAACTTGGCCCAAGGAAAATTGTCACCAAAGTAGCCTTTGACAAACACCTGAAACCAGCAGAACTGGTGCTATGTGCGTCTTCAGTCCCAGCCATCACTGGGAGGGGGGACTATGAGAGGATAAGACTTGGGGGGTTAGGCCCAAAGGAAACATTGTGTCCCTTCACCCCTCAGTCTGAGTGTCCCCAGGAAGGTTGTCAGCCCTGGGGGCTAGTGCAACCTTTCCAGCTGCTGTTCTGCTCAGGCCAGTGTTCCCATGTGCAGCTCAGCAATGTCCAGCAGCCACAGAAGTTTTAATCCTCTTTGGAGGAATACTGATCCTCACCAGGAGCAGGTTCACACTAGGGTTGCCAGGCATCTGGTTTTCGACTGGAATGCCTGGTTGAGAAGGGACCCTGGCTGCCCTGGTCAGCATGGTGGAGTGGGCAGTTAAAAGTCCGGTCGGCGGTTCAGTGGGGCCCCGGGCGAAGGCAGGCTCCCTGTCTGCCCTGGCTCCACACGGCTCCCAGAAGCAGCCACCAGGTCCTTGTAGCCTGTAGGCGCAGGGCGGCCAGGGAGGCTCTGCACGCTGCCCCCAGCCCAAGGGCTGGCTCTGCAGCTCCCATTGGACAGGAACCATGACTAGTGGAAGCTGTGGGGGCAGCGCCTGTGGGTGTGAGGGCAGCACG
>ML677376.1:11796362-11845163 GCA_007922305.1 Dermatemys mawii | reverse complement strand
CCCCACCTGAAGTCCCCTCCTGCTCCCAAACTCCCTCCTGGAACCTGCACCCTGCACCCCCACAACATCCCAACCTCCTGTCTCAGCCCTGAGCCCCCTCCCATACCCCAAGTCCCGAATCCCCATCCCCACCCAGGAGCTTGCACCTCCAGCCCGAGCTCTCACCCCCCTCCTGCATCCCAAGCCCCATGCCAGTGAAAGTGAGTGAGGGTGGGGAAGAGTGAGCAGCAGAGGGAACGGGGATGGAGCAAGCAGGGGTGGGGCCCCGGAGAAGGGGCCTGGCAGGGGCGGGGCCTTGGAGAGGGGGCAGGGATGTGTCAGGGGTGTTCGATTTTGTGCCATTAGAAAGTTGGCAACCCTAGTTCAAGGCATAGCACCAATAGCACAGATACCACAGGTCAGGCCTTTGCCGGAAGTGAAGGATATTGGATGTGTTTCTAGGGATTTGGGATGCAGTTCTCTGGCCTGTGTTATGCAGGAGGTCAGACTAGATGCTCACAGAGGCCTTCCTGGCCTTGGAATCTCTGAAAACAGGCCATACGCACATGGCACCGCAGGGCAACACTGTTCACTTTCTTCTTGTCTCTCTCCAGCAATTTGCCGGAACTCTTGTGGCGATGGGTTTTGTTCACGGCCAAATATGTGCACGTGCTCCAATGGGCAGTTGTCGCCCAACTGCGGCTCTGGTGGAGGTAAGAGAAAACAAGATGATTACCAGTTCCACTGTGCTGCCGACTGGCTATGTCCAAGAGCACCCAACCAGACTTGGGGGGCAGACCTCTGTAAGGCGTCCTGAAATAGTTTGTGTTCCTGGGAACCAGCAGTACAGGTTCTGGGTAGAACTGTGCAAAACTTGTTGAATGAAATCTTTTTCCAGAGAAAAATGCAGATTTGGCATCACCAGATCTTTTTGTGAAATTTGTGAGATTTTATCCTATTGTTTTGATAAAAAAAAAAACCTAAAAAAGTCCCCAAAATCAAAACATTTCATTTTTTTGAAACAAAATGTTTTGATTTTTCAATTTGAAATGACTTTTTGTTTCAAAATTTCCTTAACTTGAACATTTTTAAAATACAAAACTTTTAAAAAATACTCCCCTCGAAATGAAATGTTTCTCATTGGGTTGAACAAAATGTTTTGTTTGACCCACAATGAATTTTTTAAAACTTTAGATTCATCAAAAATTTCTAAAAACTTTGGTTTCAGTTCAACCCAAGACTATTTCCCCCTCCCGATTTTTTGGAATTACCAGTGAACCGAAAAAACCCCATTTTTTGCCCTGCTTTAGTTCTGGTCTAAACATAGCAGGAATTGCAAAGCCCATAAATCCCAGCCGTGCTCTCACTGAAGGGCTCCTCACTGTCCCTCTGTGCTGAAAGAAAATTAATCACAGTGTAATTTCTGCTACAGTCCAGTGAATTCCAGCAGCCAGTTCTTACTGGGACAAATCATTCACAACATGCTTTGCCAAAACGTCCATCTGCTGCTGACTGTTCCTGGTGATGAAACTCTTTGTTAGCCATGTTTATGTAGGAAATAAAAGTGCTGTCTATCTCAAGCAAGCACTAAAAAGATTTGCTTAGGCCATGAGTTGGGTGTCAGAAAGAAATGTCTGGCTGTTTCGGGTAGGCTCAGATGACATCTGGGAAGTCAGGAATCCCAAAAATGCATCTCCTTTCCTCCTGCCTTGCTCTCTGACCCCTTGACCAATGTGAGCAAACTCCCAGAAGCCCCAAATCATCCAGTAAACTAACTGCACACTCAACACTTAAATGAGAACACTGAGAATTAATAAAAATAGAAGAGGGGAAAAGGTATTGGCTTAGCACTGTGGGGCCCTCGGAATCTGCATGAAGAGAGGAGCTGGGGAAAGGAAGGGGACCATGAAGCCTTCTCTTTAATGCCACAGCTATTTCTTCATGCACCCGGATTGCTCTCTGATTCCATGTGCACAATGAGCCGGGAGTCAGAGAAACACTAAACTGGTCAGTGTTGCCAGCAGACCTGTACAAAGGACTAAATTGTGGAGAATTGAGCAGCTCTGACATCTGAAACAAACAGCACCAGTCAGATAGCCAGAAAGCAGGAACCTGCCAGCGCTCATGATCATCTCTGCCAGATGTATTCAGGGCTTCTGGAAATGATTGACACTGCAGCCATTCACCCACACCACAGCTAGTGACCCTCTGCACAGCGCACTCTTCCCTTCTCAGTCTGAACAAGGGGGCTAGAGGACCCTTGTGCGGGAAGCACCAATCCTCCAGCCCCTGGGGCCAGTTTTGGGTTGCATTGCCAGGACCTTGGTATCTGCTGCAGGATTCACGCCAGCACATGCTGGTCGGGCTTGGCTGCTTTGTCATGTTGATCATTTGCGATTGCTGGCCGGTTGTGGAAAATGAGCTCCCTGTGGGTTCCTCTTTCCACTCTGCAGCTCCTCTTATGACCTGCACACACATGAAAGGGAGGGGAATTGGGTGCAACAGGACCCTGCCCAAAAGCTGGTGGTTCTGTCTCCTGAGACTGTGGGGCAGGGTTGCTTTGCCATCTCCTCAGTGGAATTAGATACATTTGCCAAAACTTCCACAAATGCGAGCCTAGCCTCTGCAAAGTTGGCTTCTCTATCCAGTGCCGCACGTGTGCCGTGTTACTCTCTAGCCAAGCTTGCCTGGAAATGCCAGTTCTGCTCTCAGTTCCTCCTGTGGAACTGCCCTTGCTGTTCTATAGGAGTAAGTGTGGGTCAGAACTGCCTGATAGTGTAGAAGTGCACCATCACCCTCTTCTCCCCTTTGTCAGGCAGCCACAGCAAGAAAGGTTCCAGCTGGTTCAGATGGCATGTCCACAGCCAGCTCTTTCAGCCCCCGGGGGTTCGTCTCTTTCGTTGCCTTTTGGTTTCTGAGCCTTTGGGAACCATGTTTTCCAGCTTTTCTCTGCAACCAAGAGGGACAACAAACGTAGTTTAAAAACAGCTGAGAGTTCCTGACTCCAGGAACTGGGGCTTTAGGAAAACCCCCAAATACAGTGTGACTTGCAATAACATCATGGTAACAGCAATGGTAGCTCTATGGCTCCCAGACACACTCCAATAGTTAAAGTGAAGTCACATTCAGGAATGAATATTGCAGAACTCAAGCTGTGGGTGCCCTGGTACTTTCACAGGTGCTGCCCTGGCTGCTTAAGAGCATTGCACCTAATGCTGCTTTGCACATCTAGATGTCTGTTACTCATGGGTCTCAAAGCCCTTTCCAAACACTCATCCAGGCGGCCTCACCACACTCCCAGATGGTGGCTACATTATTAAGCCCACCTTACCCGCTGGGGAGCTCAGCTAGAGAGAGTGACTCGCTCCACGTCATACAGCGACTCAGTAGCAGAGCTAGGACGAGAACCGATGAATCTTGGCTCCCCAGTCCTCTGCTCAAACCCCTAGACATCACTGCTTCTGTAATCACTGCTGGTAGCCACTCATTTGGTTTTCCTCAACTTTTCAATGTAATGAGACACCAAAAATTGCTGCCAACACAAGTATTTGAATGTATTTGGTTTTGCAAGTGGTCCAGGCGCCTCGAGGCAGGCACTGAACATTCAGCCAATTTCATGTAACTATTCTAACGTTCTGTCTAGCCTGCACTCAGAGGTGCAGATGTAGACGTAACCACACTAGCTTTGATCAGCTAATTCAAATAATGATAGCGGTGAAATCCCAGCATCACTGGCTAGCCACCAGGGTCCTGGGCAAAGTTATACAGCACTTGCAGCCATGGCTTGACTGCTTTTGTTAGTGGAGCTCGCTAAATCAAAGCTAGCTTAGTACATCTCACATGCAGCAGTCTCATCTCCTGCAGTGTAGACGTCCCACATACCACGTCACTGTCTCAATTTCTCCTGGGTCTAGGCTGGCTCCTGCTGAAGTCAGTGGGAGTTTTGCCATGGTTCAACTGAAGTGAAATCAGTCCTCTAAAGCTAGCGATCCCCATGAACCCCCAAGATCTGTTCATTTCTCCTCTGGTGCTGGTTGTAGAGGACACCCCAACACAAAGCTGTGCATTAGCTAGCCTCACTTTGACATCAGGGAACAGGGCTGTCAGGCACTGGGCTGGTCTCCCTCCAGGCAGTCTGTCTGAAGGAACCTTCCGAGGTGCTTCATAAGCCTGTCCAGAGAGAAATCGCCACCTCACGGAATTCAGTTACAGTCAGGGCGGAAAGTCTCCCTGAAGGCTGGTTCCCATTGACGGAAAGAAATTATTGAGATCTTGAAAGTCCTTTTGGGGTCCTCAGCTGAACATTGCTATAGACTGGCAGGGGATTTGTTGCTACATTTACTTTTCTGTGGAAAACCCATTGTGAACTGGCTACTGAGCCAATCGCAGGGAAACAGTCCCCGCAACATGAGACCACATCAGGGGTGTTCGTTTCACTCAGCCTGGAGGGCTGACTTTAAAGTGCCACGCTGGCCACAGTCCTGCTGAATCCGAAAAAACTGCAACACATACAGGAAAGTATGTGCTCCCCTGCACCCCAGCCCATCACAGTGCTTCCCGGGGAGGATGGCGGCTTGACTGGAGTCAGGGGCCATATGTTAGTAATCTGGCAGGAATGTAAAGAATGTGTCTACAGTATATGTGTCTGGGCACATGAAGAGCATTCCACTGGGTCTGCAGGGGGGGATTTCACAATGCACTCTGGCGAGTGCTCCCCAGGAGGAGAGTGCCTGGGGTCTGGCATTTGCACTGGAGGGGTGTTTGGGTTTGCACTGATCACCAATGTTCAGGGAGGGAAAGCAGGCCAGCCCATGCCAGAGGCAGGCAAGCAAACCACTCGGCTCCTTTCTGCCATGACCAAGGGTCACTTTTGTTGCCTGTGGAAGAGTAAGTTGCAAGTGACGCTTGGATAGTGATAATCAAAGGGGACTTTGTCTCCAGAACACAGGACTGATTACTGGCCGAGCTCTCATTACAAATATGTTGTCATCTAATCTAACCACAGTAACAGTTAACTAGGGTTAACCCTTCACCTTTCTGTGCCAAGATACTGTGGTGACTGGTGCCCTATAAATACCTGACATAGGTAATAGACAGATAAAATCGGGAGGACTATAAATTCCTCTGCACATGTTGATTTCACACTGAGTCTGCCTAGGCTTCAGCACACATACAGCAAATTCAACTCTGCTCTAACTCCACACTCGTCTGTGTGGTTACACCAGGGAAGAGTGTGGCCCAGGATAAGTAACAGACAGGAACCTTTTCAGAAATATAGGCCTTTGCCCCATAAGAACATAAGAACGGCCATATTGGGTCAATCCAATGGTCCATCTAGCCCTGTATCCTGTCTTCTAACAGTGGCCAATGCCAGGTGCCCCAGAAGTAGTGTGACCATCTGTCCCATTTTGGCCGGGACAATCCCTTTTTGAAGCCCTCTCTCAGCCATCTCGACTTTTTCAAAAGGAGGCATTTTTTGCATTTGCTCTTGCTGGCTTGATCACTTGTCAAGAGCAAACAGACAGAGGAATGTGCCAGGGGGAAGCAGAGATGCCAGCCCCACTGCAGGTTTGGGGCAGGGTTCTAGGATGGTTGGTGTCCCGTTTTCTCTTTGGGAAATATGGTCACCTTACCCAGAGGGAATGAACAGAACAGGGAATCATCAACTGATCCATCCTCTGTTGCCCATTCCCAGCTTCTGGCAAACAGAGGCTAGAGATACCATCCCTGCCCATCCTGGCTAATAGCCATTGATGACCTATCCTCCATGAATTTACCTAGTTCTTTTTTGAACCCTCTTATAGTCTTGGCCTTCACAACATTCTTGGGCAAGGAGATCCACATGTTGACTATGAGTTGTGTGAAGAAATACTTCCTTTTATTTGCTTTAAACCTGCTGCCTGTTAATTTCATTTAGAGACCCCCTGGGTCTTGTGTTATGAGAAACAGTAAATAACACTTCCTTATTTACTTTCTCCACACCAGTCATGATTTTAAAGACCTCTATTATATCCCCGCTGAGTTGTCTCTTTTCTAAGCTGAAAAGTCCCGGTGTTACTACTCTGTGCTCATATAGCAGCTGTTTTGTACCCCTAATCATTTGGCTGCCCCTTTCTGTATCTTTTCCAATTCCAATATATCTTTTTTGAGATGAGTCCCCTGGGACTCTCTGCCCCCTTATCCAATCCCCCGGCCCCCTTACCATGTTGCTTAGAGGGGCAGGAGTTCAGGTCCTGCCGGAGCCAGCCATGCCACTGCAGCACTGTCCAGGAGCAGTGGGCCAGATTGTGAGCAGCACAGTGGCGTTGCTGCAGGGGACAGCGGGGGAGGGACTGGGGGCAGCCCCTCTGGCTGGGAGCTCTGGGGCCAGGCAGGATGGTCCCGTGGCTGGATGTGGCCCACAGGCCATTGTTTGCCCATCCCTGGTCTATAGAATATCCTCAGTAGCTATCCAAGGCACTAATGGCTCTAACCCCATAGACTCAGATCCAATGGGAAGTCAATGGGAGTCTTTCCAGTGAATTTAATGGGAGCTGAGCATATGTCTTCAATTCTGCCGGGAGCTGATGTCACATTCAGAAGCAGCACCACATGGGAGGCTGCAAGGTCCCTGTTCGCCTGGGGGAATGTTTTGCAACCCCCAGAGAGAAGGTGGCCTCTCATCAATTTTCCTGCTTTCCTCCACAGTCCAAACCTGCAATGTCAGGTGCATGAATGGAGGAAGCTGCAACGAGGAATCCTGCCTCTGCCAGAAAGGATACACTGGAACTTACTGTGGGCAACGTGAGTACCTGTATGTCCCCCCCTGGGTTGTTTGCCCCCAAGGCCTTTGTGTTAATGACATTGCAGCATTCAGGAGGCTAGGTGAAGGGCTCTTCTATTGATAACCCTGCAGACAGTGACAATGCCTGCTACCAACTGGAATAGCCTTGATTTCACCAACCAAGTAACTGATGTGTGCTCCTAAAGCTCTGAAACAGCCTTACCATGGAGTCACAGACAGTCCCCATGGGCACTGTAGACTATCTTGCCACATACGCAAGCTTCACTTTGTGATAGATGGTCCCTTGCACCAAAAATTACAAGAATATTCAGGTTACTTCCAGTCCCAAAGGAGCATTCATTTACCCCAGGTCTTAGACCAAAGACAACTCTTGTAGCCAATCCTATAACACTAACAACAGATTTATTAAGTAAGACAAATAAATGAGAGTTATTTACAAAGTTAAAACCGACACACACACAGATACACACACACAAACACACACACACACACACACACACACACAGAGGCGATTCAGACTTAGGTTCCAAAAGTAATACAATATGCAAGCACTATACGCATAGGCGTGCGCAACACATTTCATTAGGGTGTGCACCCAGGGAAGGCTGTGTCTCTCCAAACAGCCTGGCCCCACCCCATCTGACCCCCACCCACTTCCCACTCCCTCAGAGCCCCTGACCCATCCAAACCCCCACCCCACTTCTTGTCTCTGGAGTGCCACCTCAGGAGACCCCCCCCCACTCTAACTGCCTCCCCAGGACCTCATCCCCATCTAAGACCCCCTGCTCTTTATCCCCTGACAGCCCCCTCCCAGACCCCCCGCCCCTAACCATCCGCCCCAAGACCCCAGCCCTTACCTAAGCCCCCTGCTCCTTGTCCCCTGACTGCCACCTCCAGAGACCCCCCTGCCCCCTAATCATCCTCCCAGGACCACTCTCATCCAACCCCCCTGTCCCCTGACTTCCTTGACCCCTAGCCACACCCCTGCTCCTTGACAGGCCCCCTGGGACTCCCACGCCCTATCCAATGCCCGTTCCCTGTCCCCAACAGCCCCCCGAGACCCTCTGGCCCTTATCCAACCCCCCGGCCTGGCCCGGCCCTGGCCCCCTCACCACGTCGCTGCTCGGAGCCAGATGCCACCGCGATGATCCCCCAGAGCGCGCTGTGTGTCTGGCCCGGAGCCCGACACGTTGTCGTGCAGCCCCGCCCCCAGAGCGCTGCTCATGCGGTGCGCTGAGGCTGAAGGGAAGGGGAGCAGCGGGGGAGGAGGGAGGAGCAGCCTCCCCAGCTGGAGCTCAGGGGTTGCCGGCCCACCCTGCATTACATGTGCCTGGGCACACCCCGCACAGCCCGTGCGCACGTCTATGACTATATGTCTTTAAGGCTAACCCAAGCCAAGCAGAGGTTAAAATAGGGAAAGAACAAGTTAAAAATTACTCAGACAAGTTAGATGTTTTCAGGTCACCAGGGCCTGATGAAATACATCCTAGAATTCTCAAGGAGCTGACTGGGGTGATATCTGATACATTAGTGATTCTCTTTGAAAAGTCATGGAAGACAGGAGAGATTCCAGAAGACCGGAAAAGGGCAAATATTGTGACAATCTATGAAAAGGGAAATAAGGACAACCTGGGGAATTACAGACCAATCAGCTGGAAAGATAATGGAGCAAACAATTAAGCAATCCATTTGCAAACACCTAGAAAATAATAAAGCGAAAAGTAACAGCATGGATTTGTCAAGAAGAAATCATGTCAAACCAGCTACAGCCCTGCCAGTGGGAGCTGGCAGCAACAAGGGCTGGGTTCAGTATCTATGGGTTTCCTCATACAAACAAGTTTGTTGACATTTGCAGGAGATAATGCTGCCCGCTTCTTGTTTACAATGTCATTTGAAAGGGAGAAGAGGTGTTCACATGGCACTGTCATAGCTGGCATCACAAGATATTTACGTGCCAGATGTGCTAGATTCACATGTCCCTTCATGCTTCAACCACCATTCTAGAGGACATGCATTGATGCTGATGACGATTCTGCTCAATAGCAATCCAGAGCTGTGCAGGCCAGCGCGTGTTCACTTTCGTCATCTGAGTGAGATGCCACCAGTAGAAGGTTCATTTTCTTTTTGGTGGTTCGGGTTCTGTAGTCTCCTCACTGGAGTGTTGCTCTTTTAAGACTTGTGAAAGCGTGCTCCACACCCTGTCCCGATCAGATTCTGGAAGGCACTTCAGATTCTTAATCCTTGAGTCCAGTGCTGTAGCTATCTTTAGAAATCTCACATTGGTACCTTCTTTGCGTTTCGTCAAATCTGCTATGAAAGAGTTCTTAACATGTGCTGGGTCATCATCTGAATCTGCTGTAACACAAAATATATGACAGAATGCAGATCAAAAAGAGAGCAGGAGACATACTGTTCCCGCGTTCAATCACAAATTTAATTAACCCATTTTTTTAACAAGAATTATCAGCATGGAAGCATGTCCTTTGGAACAGTGGCCGAAGCATGAAGGGACATACGAATGTTTAGCATATCTGGCACGTAAATACCTTGCAATGCTAGCTACAAGAGTCCCATGCGAATGCCTGTTCTCACTGTCTGGTGACATTTTAAACAAGAAGTGGGCAGAATTATCTCCCATAAATGTAAACAAACTTGTTTCTCTTCGCAATTGACTGAACAAGTAGGACTGAGTGGGCTTGTAGGCTTTAAAGTTTTACATTGTTTTGTTTTTGAGTGCAGTTACATAACAACATTTGTAAATTGCACTTTCAGAATAAAGAGATTGCACTAGGGTATTGTATGAGGTGATTTTAAAAATGTGATAACTTTTGTTTATCATTTGTACTGTGCCATATAAAGTGAGCACTGTACACTTTGTATTCTGTGTTGTAATTGAAATCAGTGTATTTGAAAATGTAGAAAAACATCCAAAAATATTTAATACATTTCAATTGATAGTCTATTGTTTAACAGTGTGATTAAAACTGTGATTAATTGTGATTAATTTTTTATCTCAATTAATTTTTTTGAGTTAATTGTATGAGTTGACTGCGATTAATCAACATCCCTAATAATTACTTTTCTCCCTCTCACTTGACTTCTGACATGCACCATTTTGCTCAGATTTGGGCATGTCTAGCACAAGCTTTCCCTTTTCACAGTTTTTAGTTTTGTGCTTCTTCATTATTGGATCACAGAGCTAAGCTGTGTTAAGTGAGATTCTAACACCTAGCAAAACCTCCCTGTTGACTGAGCAGTTGGTTTCCAGTCCACTTATAATTAATTTCTTTATAAGCAGGAAGAAATTGGAGTTGCCTTGCTGAAAAAACACCCCATACCTTTCTCTTTAGGATCAGTATGTGGGGAAGATCCCTGAACTGCAAATAATATATAACATAAAACATGGGATGCTTCAGATTCTTCAGCTATCATGCATCTTGCATCATGGGTTTTTCCACTAGAGCAGAATTTCCTGGTGTACTTTTGTTTGAGCACTGTCTAGTGTAATCTCACCCATCTTTCTATTTCGGAATAGCTGTCTGTGAAAATGGCTGCCAGAACGGAGGTCGGTGCATTGGACCAAACCGCTGCGCCTGTGTTTACGGGTTCACTGGCCCTCAGTGTGAGAGGGGTAAGGAGCAGTTTATTATACTACTATCACTGATGCTACTACGAAAAAGAACAGAAAGGTTTCAAATTCAAGCCTTCAGAAGTTAGAAAATGCCATGTTAAGTTTGCCCACGCAGCACTAATTTGGCCCATTATGATAGAGTCTTTAATTATGTGATCACATACTATTTTTTCCATAGTACTCCTGCCTCTTTCAGTGCTCAGGATGGACAGCAGGTGGCTGTTCAGAATTTCTAACCTCATCCGTCAATGAATACAGAAATATTACTTCTTCTTGGAGCGTCCTCTGCACATTCCCCTCTTGGGTTGCACTGAGGCAGGAGGGTAGAAATACCTGACTCCTCGCCTCCTGTCCCCAGAACGGTCAGGGGACACTGGCACTGCCACCATTTCAGTTCCTTCCAACCACTGCGGCATTAGGCCATGAACCCACTTCTGGCCGTTTGTCTTTGTCGCTAGTGCTGTAGTCCAACAAAAATACAAATATAAAATAATAATAATAAACATAATACGGGTAGGTTAGTAATTGTTGTGTTTTAGTAGTTAGTTAGCTAGTACAGCCAGTATAGGTTACAGGTGTTAAAAGATAGATTAGAAATAGAGACAGTAAAACAAGCAGTTTACTTACCGATCATGACAGACATCAGTGTGAAAAAACACAGCTTCCCAAAAAGATATGTCGTGTCCAGCAGTCTCCTCACTGTGATGCTTAACATTCTTAACTGAAAATCACTCGCTGGCGTGCTGCTCAATATGCCACACATCCACAGATAAAATAGACAGCAAGGAGGGGCTAGCTGCTAAGCCTATGGGATTCAAGAGCTCAAAAGGAGCAGCCAGTAAAAACAGGAGACTGGAGTTAGCTCTGTCTACCACTGGATCCAAAGAGTCATCCAGATCTGTGACAAGAGCTTTGGCTTCAGAGCCAGGCTCCGATTCCAAGTCAGCTGAGGTGCCAGTGGTCCTCTTGGATTTGACCTCAACCATGGTGCAGCCTACATCAGTCCCGGAACTGAACAAGTGTCATAAGGATCCACAAGGTACACCTAACACATCTTCCTCAGTTCCAAGGAAAAGAAAGTCTAAGCATGTCTCCAGCAGCTCCTCCAATGGCTCACATGGGGTAGAACTGAAGTTGAAAGACTTGGGACCTTAAGATGCACCCAAGACTACGGGCGTGAGGTCAAGACCTGAGGATACATTAACAAAGAACCCACAACATGTAACTGAGGTGACAGCTCAAATTCCTCTCGATCTGCACCCTCTACAGATCTGACTGAGACCCACTCTCCTCTGGACAAAAAACAACAAGGTTTCACGGCAAGTTCCGCAGCTTCACTTCCACTTCCACTCCCAACCTCCGCAGGGTCACCAGGGAAGATCATTTCCCTGCTCTCCCTTTTTAGAGTTCACACACCATAGGTTCCATCAGTGGCTTCAGTGATGGAGCCAGGATCGGATCTGAGTTCAGAGCTAGAACCAGATCCAGTACAGGTATTGACCGTTCTTTTCACTGAAAAAGTGTTCCGAAAAAGAGAGAGCCCAAATTCCCTAGATAGCATTAGCAGAGTATGATACTGGAAAAGCTGGCAGGACTACCCTATGCCTCTGTGAATACTATGGCCATATTGGCCAATTCCTCATTTTAATTTGCATGATGGAAGACTGGTCTCTTCCGGGCCAGAACACCATATTCAACAGAAAAGAGATGTCCAGATCTGTCAGCCCCGCATCCAAGACCATTGGAGTGTTCCTCCACTGCAGAAAAGGAAGTAACCTCAGAAGAGGAATATTGCGAGGGACTTCCCAGGATGTTTCCTTATGACTTAGCAGAGTTGCAGAGCAGGTCATCTCCTGATGAGAAGGAGGGAGTACCAGCAGGCTTGTTTCCCTCCGAGAATGCAATTCAGTTCCACGAATAGAGGGACAGAAAGGCATCGACCCTGAATTTACCATCAGTAGCATTAAAGTCTCCTTGGCCACATTAGAAATGTTTTGGCAAATAGCTTAGTCCCTTTGGTCAAAGCCATCTTCATGCCAACTAGTTTCCAAAAAGACAGACAAATTGTATCAAATCCCACAGGAAGGGCTCTCTTGTTTTCATGTCCATCCTTTATCCACCCACCAGCATCACTGTCCCCTCATGGAATTGGAATTTAGTATTGACTAAACTGATGTCTTCCCCTTTCGATCCATTCCAAGATTGCTCCATTTCACCTTTTGATAAAAACAGCTTTTCAACTACACTCACATCTGCTAGAAGAATTAAAGGGCTGCATGCAGTAATGGCAGATTCCCCCCCCCCCCCCGGTCGCCATGTTTCAACAAAGCAGTCCTTAGATCACATCCTAAATTCATTCCAAACATGGTTTTCCATTCTTCTTATAGTGTGGGGCCCAAAACTGGACACAGTACTCTACATGAGGCCTCACCAATGCCAAAAAGAGGGTAATGATCCCTCGTCTGTAGCGATACATGGGATTCTTCCATCCTAAGTGCAGGACTCTGCACTTGTCCTTGTTGAATCTCATCAGATTTCTTTTATTTCATCCTATGCACTCGATGAAGAAGATTTTTTCTCTCCCTCTCTCTCTACAGTTTTTTTTGAGGGGGAGAGAGGCAATTTGACAAACATCTGAACTCAGAAACTAATTTTTAATTTTTTTAACCAAAAAAACTGAAATAAGAAGCAAAACATTTAACCCACAACTGACGTTTTACTAGTATCTCAACATTTTTGCACAAAACGTTGGGATTTCAATTTAGGATTTTCCAGCCAGAAACTAAAAAAGTTCGACTAAAATGAAAAATTTCCACAAAATCAGTTGATTTTAGTCAAAAAGCCAATTTTCTGCTGAAAAATGCTGCAGAGTAAAATTGTGGCCAGCTCTGCCTCTAGAGTATTTTGAAGAAATGATGAAATCCTGGGCCAGTGCCTCAGCTGCTGTGGATCTGGGCCACTCACTGATGTCAGTGGTGCTCACTGGCTTACACCAGCTGAGACTGTGGCACGGATCTGCCTGTGGCTTTGCTCTAGCTTCCATAGCCAGGGTGTGCTGAGAAGCTTGCCGGGCTTTGTGTCTGAGCACAGTGGAAATGAGTGAGGTTTAGGCTGGGAGAGCGGGAATTCCCTCCCGTCCTTTGGCTGAGAGGAACGCCCAAGGACGCTTTTGGCAAGGGTCAGTGCTGCACAGAACAGAAGTGAAAATGAAACACTCCCCAGAGCGGATGTGCAAACTCAAGGGATTCGCATCAAAGATCCCTGGAAACTTTTCCCCAACCTGGCCGACTTTCCTGAGACTGGGAGTGAACCGTCTAGTCCCTGCTCTGGGATTGGCTGGTTCCTGTCTCTAATGCCTTTTTCCAAGTTCTGAATTCTTGGCAATCTGATGCAGCAGGTGATAGGAATAACATTGCTTTCTGGTAGCCCAGGCAGGCAGGCGGTCCTGCTTGAACAGCAGCCAGCCAAAATACGCCGAGCTCAAAATAGTTGTTCAGGGTTCCATGGGCTGCATAACTATCCGTTGAGCACCGTGGAGCAGGTGCCCCATCAAACACCTCCACGATGGTTTGGGACTCACTTTTACGAGGTGCAGAGAAGTGAAAGTTCTTTTAACAGCCTTCATACACCTTTACAGAGGGAGCACACATTGAAGCAAAGATTGGTAAGGCAGTGTAGACACACACACACACACACGTGCACACACATGCACACGTACACGCTCTTTTTAATTACTATAAAGTATTTAAGCAGGTGCCACAATGACAGACAGTCTTACACAACAAGGGCCCCATCCTGAAAGCTTTCTGCTTCCACTAAACCTACAATGACTTACATAGGCTCTCCATATGTGGAGTGGGGCTAGGATTGGGCCCCAGAGCACGTAGGTGGCTGCTTTCCCGCTGCTGGCTTAGCAGGCAGCATAAATAGTACGGCGCGCGTGTGTGTAAGAATAAGGGCTGTGTTCTAGGAGAAATCTGGCAAATGTGTAAAACAAGCAATTTCTGGACATGCCAGTGCCAGGGAAGACTGAAAAATCCAACTGCCTTCACGTTTTGTGTGTGTGGATTTGGAGATGTCTCGTAACATAGACATCTCTGTAAATACAGAGAACGTTTTTACAAAGCCTTTGGAGAATTGATTTTGGTCCAGACTTGCACTAGGAGACAAAACAAACTCTCTGGCTGTGTCCATACAGGTCCTTCCATGCCAAGACAAACAGAGCCTTCGCTTTGCTAAGGGATGTGATAATTACACTTTTCAGAGGTTCTTCCATGCTAGTCTCTGAGCTTACAGCAAGACAAGGAGTGGGTGAAGCTGTGTCTCAGGTGCTGGCGTTCACTGCTCTAGTGAAGGGAGACATTAACCCTTCCCTCTTGGCGAATGAATTTGTTCCATTGCTGAAAACGTTAAGGTTCAGTCACTGATCAGCACCTTGTGTCCTTATGGGAGCCCTGAGGACACTAGCCAGATCTCCACTGGGGAATCAGTGCATAATTTCTGATTCAGTCCAAGCTCCAGACCAGGGACCTCAAACTCAAATCACCACGCGGGCCGCATGAGGACTAGTACGTTGTCCCGAGGGCCACATCACTGAAACATTTCATACAATGATAGAAAAGTATAGTCAAAAATGAAGAGTAATAGAGTATGCTATTAAAAGCCAATGTATTAACTTTTTAAAAACTGTAATTCAAAGAGGTTTTTAATAAAATATAAACACTCAGTAATGTCTGGAGCTTGGCTGCCAGTGGAGTCAGCGCCTACGGCAGGCCTCAGGAAATAACTTTGTGGGCCGCATGTGGCCCACGGGCCGCCTGTTTGAGACCCCTGCTCCAGACCAATACTAGGATGTGAAATACAGATCACCCCTTGGAAGTCTCCAGTCAGAGGAGAGCGAAGCTGGCCGGTTGTCCAGATGTGCAGGCTTGGGTCTTGTACAGTGTTCAGAGGTAGTGATGGCTGAAGTGTCTGTAGGGTGATTTCAGGAAAAGCAGAGGCAGCTCCGTCCTTAAGGTATCTAGGCACATCAGTGCCACGACCATGAATGGGAGCTGGGAGCCTAAATGTCTTCGAGGCTCTGGGTCCTTGTCACATAAGTGCTGCTTAAGAGATCTTCCCAGGTGCCAAATCCTGGTGCCATTGAATTTGCAGGGCTCTTGTCATGGGATTGAGTGGAATGAGGTGTTGGCGTTCGATGCGCAGGGCAGGGGGAGGGCAGGGCTGGCAGAAAGCAGCATAGATCCACCACTATCCTGGGTTCACTCCTGGAGGATTTCTCTGGATCCAGAAAGACCCTTCTGTGGCATTGCTGGCTGGAGAAGGTTTCCAGAGAGCTGGAGAAAGGCCAGGTACTTCCCTTTACACTGCCGCTTGACTCCCTGCTAGGTGCAGCTTCCCCTAAGACTTGGGCTGCCCATTGGCTACTCACCTCCCTCTTCCCCTCCCCCTTCGCCCCCAGAACAGCGGGGCTCCCGGCTGGGACAGCATTTACAGTTGCCATCTGGGTCCTCATGTCTGTTGCTCGAAGAGAGCACAACAGGAATCTGCTGGTGGCCATAAAGCTTCAATATGGCAGCAGCTGGAATTTAGACCGGCACTGCCTGTCTTTGCTATGGGAAGAAGGGATAAGGTGAAACCTGTCTTGCCCAGGGCTCTGTGCTGTGAAACACAGGCTGCTATGAGACCAGCTAGAGCAGGGGTCTTTAAACTTTTCCCCCCGCGGCCCCTTTCTGCAGAGGGAAAAGTTTGGCAGCCCCCGCGGGGTATGTCCGTCGAAATGCCGCTGCAGGAAGTGGAAGCTTCCGCTTTTCACGGCGGCATTTCGGCGGGACCGAAATAGCCCGCCCGGGAGTTCGGCAGTGGTGTCGGGGTCTCGCGCACCCCCGGCGGTGCACGCACCCCAGTTTGAAGACCACTGAGCTAGAGGATCCTGCTGGCTAGACAAATCAGCTGGGGAGCTCACAGGATGGGCAGGGCCTGTCAGTCTGTGAAATGTCTCCCACTCCCCTAACTCCAGAGCTAATACATAAATGGGGCTGTGTGTATGACAAAGGCAGCTGCCCCCGCCCCCTGCCCCCGCTTCCCCTGGCTTGGGAGAGTACTGGTTTGAGCTCTGACTACAGCACTGGGAGGCCAAAACTCTTCAGTTTTATTCCTGGCTCTGACTCCCACTCGCTGTGAGTGGTCCCTTGAGCAGATCAGCAGAGCACTGCCTCCCTTTGCCCCCAGGGTAAACTGACCATTAAGAAGAGGAAAGTGATCAGCATGGATTCACCAAGGGCAAGTCATGCCTGACTAACCTAATTGCCTAATATGACAAGATAACTGGCTCTGTGGATGAGGGGAAAGCAGTGGATGTGTTATTCCTTGACGTTAGCAAAGCTTTTGATACGCTCTCCCACAGTATTCTTGCCAGCAAGTTAAAGAAGTATGGGCTGGATGAATGGACCATAAGGTGGGTAGAAAGCTGGCTGGATCGCGTAGTGGTTAATGTCTTCATGTCTAGTTGGCAGCTGATATCAAGTGGAGTGTCCCAAGGGTCGGTCCTAGAGCCGGTTTTGTTCAGTATCTTTATCAATGATCTGGAGGATGGCGTGGACTGCACCCTCAGCAAGTTTGCAGATGACACTAAACTGGGAGGAGTGGTAGATATGCTGGAGAGTAGGGACAGGATACAGAGGGACCTAGACAAATTAGAGGATTGGGTCAAAAGAAATCTGATGAGGTTCAACAAGGACACGTGCAGAGTCCTGCACTTAGGACAGAAGAATCCCATGCACTGCTACAGACTAGGGACCAAATGGCTAGGCAGCAGTTATGCAGAAAAGGACCTAGGGGTTACAGTGGATGAGAAGCTGGATATGAGTCAACAGTGTGCTCTTGTTGCCAAGAAGGCAAATGACATTTTGGGCTGTATAAGTAGGGGCATTGCCAGCAGATCAAGGGACGTGATCATTCCCCTCTGTTCGGCAGTGGAGAGGCCTTATCTGGAGTACTGTGTCCATTTTGGGCTCAACACTACAAGAAGGATGTGGAAAAATTGGAGAGTCCAGCGGAGGGCGGCAACAACAATTATTAGGGGGCTAGAGCACATGACTTATGAGGAGAAGCTGAGAGAACTTGGATTATTTAGTCTGCAGAAGAGAAGACTGAGGGGGGATTTGATAGCTGCTTTCAACTACCTGAAAAGGGGTTCCAAAGAAGAATGAATCTAGACTGTTCTCAGTGGTAGCAGATGATAGAAGAAGGAGTAATGGTCTCAAGTTGAAGTGGGGAAGGTTTAGGTTTGATATTAGGAAAAACTTTTTCGCTACAAGGGTGGTGAAGCACTGGAATATGTTACCTAGGAAGGTGGTGGAATCTCCACCCTTAGAGGTTTTTAAGATCAGGCTTGACAAAGCCCTGGCTGGGATGATTTAGTTGGGGATTGGTCCCGCTTTGACCTGAGGTCCCTTCCAACCCTGATATTCTATGGTTCTATAACCATCATTTCCAGTCTGCCCTGGGAGCTGATGAGACTTATAGACACATTTTGTCCTGCAAGCTGCCCAAGCACATTGCAAACGATGGGCCTCATTCTCCCCTAGAAACACAAGCAGCCCCCACGGAGATGGGTGCTGGACATTCACCCAGGGTGAGGGTCTCTGTGAGCAGAGGGCTCTTTCCTCTAGTCTAGCAGATAGATGAGATCCAGGGACTGGAAGCTGAAGGAAGACAAATTCAACTTGGAAATAGGGTGCACATTTGTAACCGGGCAGGTAATTACTCACAGGAACAACTCCCCTAGGGATGCACTGAATCTTCTGTCCTGTGAAGTCTTTAAATGAAGAGGGGGCATTTCCCCAAAGGACTGCTGGGAGGCTCTCTGGCCTGCGTTCTACGGGGTAAGACTAGATGATCACAATCTTCCCTCAGAGCCTTAAAATGTACGAATCTCGGAACTAGGGTGACCAGATAGCAAGTGTGAAAAATCAGGACAGGGGGTGGAGGGGTAATAGGAGCCTATATAAGAAAAAGGCCCCTAATATCGGGACTGTCCCTATAAAATCAGGACATTTGGTCACCCGACTCAGAATCTATGTTATTGCTAGAGAGATGGATCGATAGATTAGATGGGGGATGTCTAGTTATAGATCCGGGGCCTAGTGCTGACCATTGTTACCATAGTGTATTTGCTAGAGACATGCACGGCTTCAAATTTGATCTGATGAAAGGCACGAGTGAAGTGCAAACCCTCCCATCTTTTTGTGTAGTAATACCTGCTCCTTTATTTTCCACTCCATACATCTGATGAAGTGGGTTCTAGGCCACGAAAGCTTATGCCCAAATAAATTTGTTAGTCTCTAAGGTGCCACAAGGATTCCTTGTTTCATTTTTGATAGAGTTTATTTGTTATGAATAGTGAAAAGTAAAGGGGAATTTTTAACAGTTTTTCAGGCTTAATCATTTACAGTGTTGTTAGTGCCACAGGAAAGGCTCTTTGTAAAATACAAGCGTTATGTTGACCCCTTTACAGCATAATAGCTGCCTGGATTCCCGTGTCTCTGCTACCCTGTGCTCAGCAAGTAGCAGTCTGGCAGCTCTGGGATTACAGTAAGAGGCTGCTTTGAAATGGGAGGACTCTGGCTACCTTTACACTTATTTCAGGAAATACTCCACTTTAGAGGTAAATAGATTAATGGCTAGGGCACTCGGAGAATCCCAACATCATCTCCACTCTCTGCCATCTTCAAGAGTGAAGAAGTAGCTGATACTCCGTATAATTCCAGCAGCATTTGGTAATGGGGGCTCATGTTACATCAGTGTTAGAGTTTGCAGTGCAGAAAAATTAGCTCTGTGGGGAGAAAGGGCCAAAATAACGTTTTTAACAGTTTTCTCCTGTTTTGTAAGAGGGGAAGCTGAAGTTTTGTCTCTGCTCACAACTCTTTCCCACCCTGTGGAGAGATTCCTTGTGCAAGTGTAAAAGATTTTACAGCAAAAATGGCAATATTTTGCTCAGGTGAAGGCATCCTTTGTTCCGATGATGACATTTGGGGGTGTAAGCTTGCGGCGACTCACCCTCGGCGCCTCCTGCTGGTCCTTCTGGGAATTAGCTTGACCCAGCCCTCTAGAGCACTCTCTTCTAGGTTTGATCCCACTCACTACTGGTGCTAGTGGCCCTCCCTGAGCCCCGGTGCCCTCCTACCTCAGGTGCTGCGCCCCACAATACCTCCACCATCTCAGGTTCTCCCCTCCCCAGGGAACCCCCACCCCCATCTTGCCTCAGTCTAGGCAACTGCCAGTCACCACCTGCCCCCGCTCACTGGGGCGGACTGCAGTCTAATTGCCACTCATCACCAGCAAGGGGGGTTGGCCTGCTGCCTCTCCTTCCCCCGGGGCTGCCCCTGCAACCCCAGTATCCTGTGTGAGACCATCTACCAGGCCCTGCAGCCTGGGGGTTTCCAGGCTGGAGCTCCCCCAGCTCCTCTAGCCTAGCCCCAGCCCTGATTCACTCTGGGTATCCTACCAAGTCTCCCCAGCAGCCAGGCCCATCTCCCTCTGCAGTCAGAGGAGACTGTGTCTCCTGCCTTGGCCTCTCAGCCCTTTATAAGGGCCTGTGGAGTGTTTGGGGCGTGGCCACCCAGCCGACCCTACTCTCCCAATCAGCCTGGGCTTTACCCTCCTGCCCCAGCCTTCTCCCCGCGCTGACTTTAACCCTTCGTGGCTGGGAGCGGGTAGCCACCCCACTACAGGGGAGTTCTTGGTTTACTCCCATGGAAATAGTAAAATGTCACCTTGGAGGCAATTTGCTAATTCTCGTGAAAATGAGTCTCTGCTTTTAGTGTGGAAAGTACTAGATGGGCTTTTTGGGGATAAATTTCTACTTTCTGCATATAACATGCCAGTATTTTCAAATCTTACCATAATAGGAACATAAGGCAAAACTGATAGACTCACTCGTCTCGTTTTGTTCTGTAGAAACCACTTCCTTTGGCTAAGAGATTTTAAAGTGCCACAGAGACCGGATACATTGTGTGTCCAGCTTGCGGGGAGTGAGGGGTAGTACGTGGAGCTGCACAGCCATATGGGGCTGCTTCACTGTCTTCTCTTACGAGAAGAAAGGAGGTGGTGTTAAGCGTGACTGTGACCGGAACTCCATCCGGAAGTGGGGAAACTGAAGCCCAGCTGAGCAGGGCCGTGAATCACTGCCCCACCCCCCACTGCGACAAGGGAAACTGAGGCTGTAAAAAATATTGCCAAACCTTTGATACCCATGAGAGGGTGGGAAAGTCCCAAGGAAATGTAAAGCAGCTACATGGAAAAGCATATAGAGAAAGCAGCAAGGAGGGAGGGAAACTTATCTCCCAGCTCAACCTATAACTGCCACAGGGAGGCAGGGGAGAAAAGACTGATCACCTCTCTGTAGCAGGAGGGGGACAAAGAAGATCCCAAGCAATCACCCAGAGTGCAAATCCAGGAGGTGGGGGATCAGTCACTGCCTCTGTCACCATGAATCATAGAATCATAGACTATCAGGGTTGGAAGGGACCTCAGGAGGTTCTAGTCCAACCCCCTGCTCAAAGCAGGACTAATCCCCAACTAAATCATCCCAGCCAGGGCTTTGTCAAGCTTGACCTGAAACCATGGAAACCATGGTGACTCACAAGGAACTTGGCTCTGAGGCTGTGGAAAGTTCAAAGATTCTCCCTTCTTTTTGTAAATGCCATTTTGATTGTAAAGTACCCTGGTCCCTTCCCTTTTCCGTCTTGGGCTGAGACCCCGAGGTGGGGCTAACAATAGAAAAGCCATTAAGAGTCCTCGGCCTTCACGATCCTCCCTTCATTTGGGCCCAGCCTAAAACAACAGGCTGGCTGCAGTCGAAGGGAAAGGTGTTTCCTGGTTTAGACCCCGAGGCGGGAGGGAGCTAAGCAATTGATCACCTGATAGAGGGGCCAGAACTCTGGCTAAGTGCTGGGTCTTCTCAA
Source organism: Dermatemys mawii (assembly GCA_007922305.1). Lineage (NCBI taxonomy): Eukaryota > Metazoa > Chordata > Testudines > Dermatemydidae > Dermatemys > Dermatemys mawii. Next base: position 11,823,802 of record ML677376.1, on the reverse strand, counting down.
GCCTCCCTCACCAACCATCCTCACCAGACAATAGGACAACCGAGCGGGATAGGGTGCAGGAAAGCCCTGGGACCCTGATAGGTCACTCACCAAAGAACCCCGGAGACTCTGGGCATGGTGAGAGCACTGGTGGGTGGGGGTTCTGCATGCAGGAGTTTGTTAGTTTTGCCTAGATCAGTAACTCTGGTGCTTTGTCTATGAGTAAAGTGTGTCTGGTTTAGATGCTCCTTTGCAAAGCGTGTGTGTTCCCTTGTCTTAACAGTCTCGAGGTCACCAAAGGGTTAAACGGTAACTGGAGTACCCACAAGGGTGGAGCTCTGGGCAGTTGGGGAGATTGGGGATAAACACTGTCTTGGGGTTCAGAGGGTGGGTTTCACATCCCAAGGAAGGGTATGAGATGGTCTGTACCCTGGACATGACAGATTCTGGATGCTGAGTCCAGTACAGCAGCCTGATGTCTGGCCATAAGGGAGAGCCCAGCAAGGGCTGTAACAAGGACATTCCAGACTCATATCTTATAGACAGGTTTCTGTCTATGTCAATCTTTGCTCCTCTTCAGACTCAGCAGAAATAGGGTTTCACTGATGCAGGGAAAACTAATGCCCAGAGTCATGTGAAACTGCCTAGCCCCAGAGAAAGCCCCCAGACTCAGGGTGCTGTGGGGCTCTCACTCCCTCAGCAACTATGGATGGGTATCAAAAGGGCCAGGATCATAGAGTGACTTTACACACGGGGGGCCACATTTGAATGTGAGATCCATTGCCCCGAAATCCAAAGATACTGAGGGTGGAAGCCTCTGTGGGTTGTCTCAGACTTCGATTCACCCTGTTTTATTGTCAGTGCAATATTTCAATCCTCCATCTCATTGCCATGACATGCTTTGCTAGGTTCCTGGGCTGACCAGGTGTTCCAGAGCAGAGACTAAAATACATCCAGCTTTTTAATAACATGGCTAAGGCCGGGGGTGCTTCTGAGCCCAGGACGGGCCTGACACGGTGTTCACTGGGAGAGTAAATGATGCACGGTTTAATGGTGACTGCTTTCACATTATGGCTTTTGCATGTGCGCATGGGAATCAGAGATCTGCTGTATGGGGCGAATCCTTTCCTCCACGCCTCCCACGTAATCATCTATGGGAAACATTTCAGTATGAAGAGGAAACAGCAAAGCTGAGCCCGAGCCCTTCTGAATAACCCCCCTCAGGAGAGGTCATGGGTAGGGCATGATAAGCAAGAAAATGGACTGTTGTCCATTAATTAATTAAGTGATTACATTGATCACAATTATCTCCCTGCGACCCTGAAGATGTGCGTTATGTCCATGGTTGTCTCTCACTTTCTCTTTAGAGGGCAAGATTTTGGGGGCAGGGACTGTCGTCTTGATTTTGTACAGCACCCAGCACAGCAGAGCTCCGATCCCTGTTTGGTGTCTTTAGGCACTACCAAAATGTTACTTTGCAAAGATGTCTCATTTGCTGGCTGCATTGCTCCAAAATCCCTTTCAGAGCTGCTGTTTCCCAGCTAGCTGTGCTTCCCCCTGGATGTATTAGCTGCAGTTTTCCATTTTGAATCTCACTTTGTTTGTTTCTCCCCATGCTTCTAAACCAGGGGTAGGCAACCTATGGCACAAATGCCAAAGGTGGCATGCGAACTGATTTTCAGTGGCACTCACACTGCCCAGGTCCTAGCCACCAGTCTGGGGGGAGCTCTGCATTTCAATTTAATTTTATATGAAACTTCTTAAACATTTTAAAAGCCTATTTACTTTATAGTTTAACTATGTATTATAGACTTATAGAAAGAGACCTTCTAAAAACATTAAAACGTATTACTGGCACACAAAACCTTAAATTAGAGTGAATAAATGAAGACTCAGCACACCGCTTTTTGCTACTGTCACTGCCATACTCTGCAATACAATGAAACGAAACCTCAGTCGTGGGGTTTGTGGCAAGGACACGGGGTGGGGGTGAACTACTAGGAGAAAAGAAGCCTGGGTATGCTTGGCTCCTGGGAGCTGGTTGCTACCGAGATCCGACAGGTGGATGTGCAGGTAACTGACTCCACGGGTTCTGCCCTCTCGGCTATTCACAAATGATCGGTGAACTGGTTCTGACTTTTATCATTGTTCTTTATTTGAAATTGTCCAACAGGCACTTTCTGCCACGCTCACAAGCTGTGTTTATCCCCAGAGTCACAAGGCCTGCTTTGTACTCTGACTGGATACCCCCCTGCACTTCTGCCAGCCTCATACATTCCACTCTGCATGGAAGCGGAGGGGTCTGGGGGCTCCATGGAGAGCGCCAATCCTTCCAGGCATAGGGAAGCACAGAGGGAGGGTCGGGTGTGGGGTGCAGGGGGAAGAGGGGCAGAGGAGGGAAGCTGGAGATGAGTCTGTGCAGTGTGTAAAGGGGAGGAGAAGGTGCTTGAACCTGACTCAGAAAGGCTGCTGTCTCTGGGTATCTCCACGCTGGAGCAAGAAGTGTGTGTGGTGGGGGGGGGGTGCGGGGGCATGAATCCAGCCATAACTGTGCTGCTCTCATTGAGCTCGCATGCTACAAACAGATGCGGAGCTGCGACATGTGAATAGCAGGATGGGCTGGCTGCCCACGTATGATCCTGTCTGAAACCCCAGGGACGTATGAGGCCGTAAGCCCAGCCTGCTACTCATCTCGCCTTTGCTCTTTGTAGAGCCAGCACAGGGAATTATCCTCCATGCCCTGCATGTCTCTGCTCCTCACCGTTCGCCGTGTGAGTCATGAGGAGAGGGGAACGTTACAATCCTTTCATGCCATGCTCTGCACACATTACCCTGCCATGGCACAGCTTCGTGAGCTCTTACTTGGCTTCTGGCCTCCCAACCTCTGCTTTTACATTGCGGGGATAGGAAAGAAACCAGCAATCACTCACGCTCATGGCTGGGAGCATAATGGATGGCTGAGTTGGTCTGAGTCCTGACAGGCAGCTCTTCCCACCGACTCCAAGTTCATTTGGAAACTATTTCAGCAAGAAATATGGCTGAGGAGGAAAGCTAGCGGCAGTCATTGTTGGCAGTAATTAGGATTTTCCTCAAATAAGTTACTAACAGACCATGTTTACTGGGAGATTTCTCATTCTAATTTGTAAAGAGACATTTCATGGATTTTCACTAGCACGCCATGGGCTCAGATTCCCAAAATACAACGCAGGGCTCCCCCATCGAGGTGTGCGACTGACAGGCTCGTGTTAAAATGTTGGGGGTCTTTCTGCTGCCCTGTAATTTGTTGCTCATCCCTGCATGATCTTGTTCTCTTCCTTGCAATGGGAGCTCTGAGATCGCTGAAGGTTCGCTGATGGGGCAGCCTGCAATTGCAGGGATTGGGCTGGTGCCCCAAGAGGTCCCTTCAAGTCCTATGTTCCTAGGAAGCATGAGCTCCTGTTACCCCAGTGGGGATGCTCTGAGTCTGGGATGGAGTAAATCTTTGTGAGATTTAAATCTGTGGGATTTAGCTCAGTCGGGGCAGAGTTTGCGCTCAGTCATGGCAGTGGCTAATGTACATTTCTGAGCATGAACCTCTCCTGCAGTGCTGAGCCAAGGGGAGCCAAGTGTGAAAATTGAGGATGAGACCTAGCCCAAAGCTTCACCCAAACCCTGGACTAGACGCTTCGACCTCCCTGAGGTTCAAAAAGAGTCAGCAAACTGTTTTAGAAAAATAGGGTTGCCTCTGCATGCTGGCTGAGCTCACTGCACGCTGGCTGAGCTCACTGCACGCTGGCTGCAGATGCTGCATGCTGGCTATGCTCCCTGCACGCTGGCTGTGCTCACTGCACATTGGCTGCAGATGCAGCACACTGGCCATGCTCACTGCACGCTGGCTGAGCTCACTGCACACTGGCTGCAGATGCTGCATGCTGGCTGTGCTCACTGCACGTTGGCTGAGCTCACTGCACACTGGCTGCAGATGCTGCATGCTGGCTGTGCTCACTGCACGTTGACTGAGCTCACTGCACACTGGATGCAGATGCTGCACACTGGCTGTGCTCACTGCAGGCTGGCTGAGCTCACTGCACACTGGCTGCAGATACCACATGCTGGCTGTGCTCACTGCACGCTGGCTGTGCTCACTGCACGCTGGCTGCAGATGCTGCATGCTGGCTGAGCTCACTGTATGCTGGCTGTGCTCACTGCACGCTGGCTGTGGATGCTACATGCTGGCTGTGCTCACTGCACGCTGGCTGTGGATGCTGCATGCTGGCTGAGCTCACTGCACGCTGGCTGAGCTCACTGCACACTGGCTGCAGATGCTGCATGCTGGCTGTGCTCACTGCATGCTGGCTGCAGATGCTGCATGCTGGCTGAGCTAACTGTGTGCTGGCTGAGCTCACTGCACGCTGGCTGTGGATGCTGCACACTGACTGAGTCTGGATGACCCCCCACCAGGAGAGGTGTAGAAATCTGATCCGTCCAGATGCAGAAAGTTCAGATAAACAGCCAGACTCTGAACCAAACCGGACAGTTTAAGGAAGACCCATTACGAAAGGCCAGAATTTCATAGCAGCTCAGCATGGTGGGTGCGTAGCAGGTGCAAAGTTCTTCTGAAGCTATGGGCCTGGGTGTCACAGTGGGAGCATCTGGGTGCTGAGAACTTTCTCTAGGGCCTGTCTCCACTTCAACAGCGCAGCAGTGAAGATGCTACGTACGCCGACGCTGGGCATTCGGTCAGTATAACTGCATTGCTCAGGGGTGTGGATTCTGAATGACACAGCTCTACCAACACAAATGGGTAGCGTACACCAGGGCTGAGCTCCCTGGGAAATGTGGCCGGATCGGTGGAGCTGAGTGCTTGAAAATCATCTGGCCCTCAGTTCTTGGGGGCATCTGGCCCCACCTGAGTCGTTAGCAATAACGAGCTCTCTAAGGGGCTCCTGCCAGGAATTGCAGGTCACCTGGAGGCCCACAATCGACTTCTGAGGAATGTGTCGCTCACATCACATCCTCGCTCAGTTATCTGCTGGGGTTGAGCCTTGTCTTCCGGAGAGACCAGCCTGTCTCCCCATGTGGCACCACACCAGCTGAGAGCCCTGATCTGACTGTGTCTGCTTTACTCAGGAGGGGGCTGATGGGCCATTCTTGGGGAGGGGTTCTTGAATTTCCCCTTGACCCTGCAGATCAGATCAGAGGACTGTCAGGCCAGGCTGCAAGGCTCATCCTCTCCCTAGGGTCTCGTGGGGGTGCAGCAGGTTTGGCTGGGATTCTGAGTCTGGCAGGCACGGCGCGGTGAAGTGTTTGTTTCTGACCGTTCGTCTGAAGTAGGGTGGTGAGACCTGGGCCCTGGCGGGGACGGTGGGGCAGTGTCCAGGGATGTGTATACAGATGTTGTGGATGCGCATCAGGAACAAACACACGTTTGCAGCCACTGAGCTCTGCCGGCCTGGCTCTCCCGGCATGCAGGGAACGCTCCGTGCTCACGCGGGCGAGGGCTTGTTCTCTGCAGTGGCCTCGTTCACTTCAGCGGGGCTGGGAGTGCTCCACCACACGCACATCCAGGCCTTCTCTCCCCGCTGCGCCCCTGCCCAGCGCCGGCCCCTGCTGTCACTGCACCCTGCTCACTCCTCCCCCACCCCGCCCTGGGAGCCAGCTGCCCAAACGGGCCCAGAAGCACATGGCGCCATGGCCTCCCCACCTGCAACCCTCTGCCAAATACCGGCCCGCAGGGCAGAGTAGCAGTCAGCTCGCTCCTGGTGCACGTGCAAAATGGCTGGGGGAGAGGCACTGACGGGGCCCCCCAGCAGCGAGTGGCTGAGAGGTGGGAGCGCCATGACACATGAGCGAGGGAGGGAGAGTTGTTCATACCAGTGCAAACCGATGCAGTATAGGAGAGGGACGTATAACGACCCCAGCGCCACCTGCGGGCGAGTGACCGGTGCCCCTTAGCTCTGCCCCTGCGTTTCATTTCCTCTTTGCTAGGGAAGGAGACCAGCAATGCAGCTCCCAGCCCTTCTGGCTGCTGAAGCAGCCTCCCAGCCTGGGCCCACCCTCTGCTGCCTTTCCGCTCACAAGGCTCCGGGCACAGTTTCCGGGCTGTCATAGCTCTGTTCAGTCAGCCCATGCGACAGGCCAGTGCCCAGTGAGGACTCTGCCAAGGCCCCGTTCCAGGGTTCAAAGAGGTGCTGAGTTCCTGTGGCCGTGGCTAACGTGCAGCTCGATGTCCTTTCGCGCCTCCCTCCCTCAACAGAGGCAGAAAGGATCTCACTCAAACTTTCCAGCACAATTCACCGAGGGCCGAGCCCACGTGTGGGCCCATTTCAGCCCAACAACAGCCTGCTCCAGGAGTTAGGAACTTGTGGAAACGGGGGGTTATATGAGAAGTCATTCCCAGCCTTAGCAACGGCCCATGAAATGGTTACTGTTGAGGCATTACACATACATTCAAAGGCCGGATCCTCATCTAGTATAAAGTGGTGTAACTGCACTGAAGTCAGTGGAGCTCTGTTGATTTACACCAACCCATAGGCATTTTTAAGGCCAGAAGGCACCCTCCTGATCATCCAGTCTAACCTCCTGTATAACATGGACCACAAAATTTCCCCTAGTGCTGCTACAGTGGTTCTGTCCTCGTATGTGAGTGTGACCAATGTAGGACTGCCCCAGAACTGCTCTTCCTGGGTACATTTACACAGTCTGGAGAGCAGTGGGCCCAGGCTGGGTCTTTGTTATTGGAATATCACATAACAGGCTCTCCAAGGGAGTTTCTGCTCCAGGCCTTGCTTTGTGATTTAATATAATGCAGTTTCCTGTCTCCCTCCTGGACAGTTTATTTGAAAAGTTAATTACGGCCATGGGAAACAGTCCTCCCCTGCGATCCCTGGGGAAGGCAAGCCTGACCGGAGCATTGGTGGGGTTTCGTGTACATTACACATAGAAAACAACATTACAAGAACATTATTCAGGTTGCAAAGCCAAACTCTCAAAGTTAGGAAATGCCAGAATTAAGGGTTGCCTGTGCAACCCCCCTGGTGCTTATGCATTATGATACAATCTTTCGTTACATGGTCACATCCTATGTTTTCCACATGACCCCTGCCTCATTCCGTTCACAGAACAGATGCTGCTTAATATTTTGTTTTCTCCTCATTTTTCAGTGCCCCCAGTTTTATTCACTGCCTACGAGGACTGTCAGTTAATCACAGTTAACTCACGCAATTAACTAAACAACTTAATTGCGATTAAAAAAGTTAATCCCAATTAATTGCAGTTTTAATTGTACTGTTAATCAGTAGAATATCAACTGAAATTTATTAAATATTTTTGGTTGTTTTTCAATATTTTCAAATATATTGATTTCAATTACAACACAGAATACAAAGTGTATAGTGCTCACTTTATATTACGTTTGATTACAAATATTTGCACTGTAAAAATGACAAAAGAAATAATATTTTTCAATTCACCTCATACTAGTATTGTAGTGCAATCTCTTTATCATGAAAGTGCAACTTACAAATATAGATTTTTTTGTTACATAACTGCACTGAAAGCCAAAATAATGTAAAACTTTAAAGCCTACAAGTCCACTCAGTCCTACTTCTTGTTCAGCCAATTGCTAAATAATGCTACCGGCTTCTTATTTACAATATCACCTGAAAGTGAGAACGAGCATTCACACGGCACTGTTGTAGCAGGCATTGCGAGGTATTTACGTGCCAGACGCACTAAACATTCATGTTTCTTTATGCTTCAGTCATCATTCCAGAGGACATACTTCCATGCTGATGATGCTTGTTAAAAAAAATGTTGTAATTAAATTTGTGACTGAACTCCTTGGAGGAGAATTGTATGTCTCCTACTCCATGGTTTTACTCGCATTCTGCCCTATCTTTCATGTTATGCTAGTCTCAGATGATGACCTAGCATATGTTCTTTGCTTTAAGAACACTTTCACTGCAGATTTAGTACCAATGTGAGATTTCTAAGGATAGATACAGCACTCATGGTTTAAGAATCTGAAGTGCCTTCCAAAATCTTAGAGGGACGAGGTGTGGAGCACGCTTTCATAAGTCTTAAAAGAGCGACACTCCAATGAGGAAACTACAGAACCCGAACCACCAAAAAGAAAATGAACCATCTGCTGGTGGCATCTGACTCAGATAATGAAAGGGAACATGCTTCAGTCCACGCTGCTTTGGATCATTATTGAGCAGAACCCTCATCAGCATGGATGCCCATCCCCTGGAATGGAGGTTGAAGCATTAAGGGACATATGAATCTTTAGCACATCTGGCACGTAAATATCTTGCGACGCCAGCTACAAAAGTGACATGTGAATGCCTGTTCTGACTTTCAGGTGACATTGTAAACAAGAAGCACACAGCATTATCTCCTGCAAATGTGAAAAAACTTGTTTGAGGGGTTGGTTTGTATTTTTGAACGCAGGTTTTCTTTGTACATAATTCTACATTTGTAAGTTCAACTTCCATGGTAAGAGATTGTATTACAGTATTTGTATAAGGTGAATTGAAAAATACTGTTTCTTTTGTTTTTTACAGCACAAATATTTGCAATCAAAAATAAATACAAAGTGAGCATTGTACACTTTGTATTCTGTGTTGTAATTGAAATCAGTATATCTGAAAATGTAGAAAACATCCAAAAATATTTCAATAAATGGTATTCTGTTATTAACAGCGTGATTAATCGCAATGCATTTTTTAAATTGCGATGAGTTTTTTCAATCACTTGACAGACCTTCTGCGTAGGTCCATTTCTGCGCTCAAGGCTGATCACCCCAGGCTCAGGGCGTCTCTAAACCTCCAGTTGTCAGAAGCTGGAGGACAGGGGATGGATTTCTTGAACTGTCCCTGTTCTGTTCATTCCCTCCTAAGCACCTGGAACCGACCACTGGCAGAAGGCAGCACACTGGGCTCGTTAGACCTTTTGGGTGACCCCGTATGGCTGTTCTTATGTTAACTATTGATCTCCTCATGGAATTTCTAAAGTGCTCATCACTATAGTAGAGTGCGTCACAATGACCCTGCCAGGTGAGGGTGTGGGATTATTGTCATTTGACAGATAGGGAGCTGAAGCACAGAGAGATTAAAGTCAAAGGTATCTTTTAATTTTGGGTGTCCAATTTGAAAAACCTAGGCCCTGATTGTTCAGCGTACTTAGCATAATCTAGCAATTTACTCGTTCAGAGCCCAGGTCCTGTTGATTTCAGCTGCAGCAGTGAGCACTCAGCACTTCAGCAAGTCAGACCATAGGATTCCAAGTCAGGCACCCGGAAAATGAGGATGCACAATTGGTGAGCCACTGGTGTAAAGTCTGATTGAAGTGACGTGCCCAGCACCGTGCAAGGACTGTGACAGGCAGGGAGAGAATCCAATTCTCCAGGGCAGCATTCGACTGCCTTCAGCATGAGACCATCCTTCCTTTTCCTGAATCCCCTCCAGGAATGAGGGGCCTACAGACAATAGCCTCCTTCACTACACAGCTCTAATCCATCCCCAGAGCAGGTCCATCCCCTCAGGGTGGTGTTTGAAGAGCCCAGGCGAGATGGCCTTCCAGCTTTCTGTTCCAATCCCTGGCTCTGGCATGGCCTGGAGCAGCCCAGAACTACAATTTCAGGGAAAGTCCTGCTCAGCCCCTGCAACCCTGAGCTGGAGCCTGCTCAGTGCAGACAGAATCTTTGGGGATTTTAGCTACCAAACTCTAGCACATATGTAATGAGCATGTGCGAATTGTGATTTTTTCAAAGCTTTATAATTTGGGCAATTTGGGTTGATTTTCACAGGCACAGCAAAATGTACACCCCTGACCCGAAGGTCAGGCCTCATAGATCAGCGGTTCTCAAACTGGGGGTGGCGACCCCCTAGGGGGTTGCGGGGCGATTCCTGGGGAGCCACGAGCTCCCTGTGTCGCTGAAGTGCCGCTGAGTAGAATGCTTCTGCTTTTGGCGGCGTTTCGACGGACATGCCGTGCGCTTCAGAGTGTGCTTCAAAAAGCCGCCGAAGTGAATGTTTCCGGTTTCGGTGGCTTTTCAGCAGATACTCTGAATTGCGCGGCACGTCCACCGAAATGCTGCCAAAAGCGGAAATGTTCTATTTGGCGGCATTTCGGTGAACACACAGGGGTTGCGGCGGCCCGCGGGGAAGAGAAAAAGGGCCGCCACACCAAAAAGTTTGAGAACCGCCGTCATAGACTTTAAGGTCAGAAGGGACCATCATGATCATCTAGTCTGACCTGCACATTGCAGGCCACAGAACCTCACCCACCCACTCCAGTAATAGACTCCTAACCTCTGGCTGAGTCACTGAAGTCCTCAAGTCATGGTTTAGAGTCTTCATGCTCTAGAGAATTCACCATTTACACCAGTTTAAACCTGCAAGCGACCTGTGCCCCTGGCTGCAGAGGAAGGCAAAAAACCCAGGATCTCTTCTAATCTGACCCAGGGGAAAATTTCTTCCTGATCCCAAAGCATGGGAGCACCTGATTTCTCAAAGAAAAGGCCATCAGAATATTTGAATACAGGGAAAACAATGTCTTTTTCCCTACCCTCATTCTCAGAAAAGATTTTGGTTGAAATTAAAAAAAAAGGCAGCCTTTGGCAGACCCTTGGCATGGAAAATAGCCAACTGCTGACATTTGGCAAAGTTCAAAGCAACTGAAAACAGGGTCTCATAATGGGAAGTGTCGGACAGCCATATTAACAGGCAGTGCGCCCAGCTCCGCAGGCTTACTTGGGTCCTCTGTGTTTTGGGAGATCTGCTGGATGAGTTGCAGACTGTCTGATATTCGCAGTGTTTCGTACAGTGCAGACAGCACGAGCAGGAAAGTTTAGACTCCTCTTTTCCCTCTAGCTGGCTATGGCTGAAAGCTCAAGGCAGCTCCACTCCTGCATGAGATGCAGGAATTGAGTCAAAGTGTTAGACACAAACCGGATTTGCCTCCATTCGGTTTCTTCCTTGTGGAGATTCCAAAGAGAAACGGGACTGATAAGCATATTCTAGTCTAGCTTGGTCAGTGTAAGTTCTTATACTGCCCTCATCACTACTGTCTCCCATTAGGGCATTTAGGGATGGGACTCACATCTATGCAGTGTGATTCCTTCTCTCCCTCATCTCCTCCCTGGGGAGAATTGTGTATGCAGTGTAGCGCAGTGCAGTGTTTTGGTTTTGTCATTGGGTTGTTGCTCTATGTGTGTGTTAGAGGAAGAAGCCCCAGGTGGGAGGTTTGAGATAGGGTGAGAGTTCATTCGCAGGCTGGGACTGGCGCCTGAGAAACTGTGACAAGGCTAAGAAAATGTACTAAGGCCCAAAATAAAAGGCAGAGGAAGGGAGAGCTCAGTGGTTTGAGCATTGGCCTGCTAAACCCAGGGTTGTGAGCTCAATCCTTGAGGGGGCCATTTAGGAATATAGGGCAAAAATAGAGACTGGTCCTGCTTTGAGCAGAGGGTTGGACTGGACGATCTCCTGAGATCCCTTCCAATGCTGAGTTTCTATGATTCCATGATCTGCAAAGATAAAGGCACCTAGGTCTCATTGAAATCAATGAGATTAGGTGCCTAGATCCTTGTAAAGAACTGGGCCTAAACAGTAATGTAATGCCCTGTGGTTGTTTCATCCTGCTGTCTCCCTAAGTGCAGTAAGAAATCTGATCTGAAATGACCCTGCTTGGACAGAAGTAACATGAAGTTAAGTGATGAAGAGCTGACTCTGCTTAGAAGGGGGTGTTGTTTCTGGTACAGAGCTCAAAGACCACAAGCAGCTCTCTGAGAACTGACAGGTTTAAGAATAGGAGCCATGTTAGTCTGCATCCATAAATAAACTGAGGAATACTTGTAGCACCTTAGAGACTAACCAGTTTATTTCAGCATAAGCTTTCATGGGCTATAGCCCACTTCGTCGGATACATAGAATGGAACAAACAGAAGTAAGATGCATTTATACACACAGAAAGCAAAAAAAAGTTGTAAATTACCATACCAATTCTAAGAGGCTGTTTAATTTGAATGGGCCATTATCAGCAGGAGAAGAAAAACCTTTTGTAGTGAAAATGTAGTGGATCTATGTTTAACAGTTGATAAGAATCTGTAAAAGACACTTAACTAGGAAAATGCATTCAATTAGTGTAATGACAAAGCCACGCATAGTCCCTGTTTAACCCTTGGTTGACAGTGTCCAATTTGCAAATTAATTCCAGTTCCTCAGTTTCTCGTTGGAGTCTGTTTTGGAACTTTTTCTGTTTTAAAATTGATACCTTCAAGTCTTTAGTAGTATAGCCAGGGAGATTGAAGTGTTCTCCTACTGGTTTTTGAATGTTATGATTCCTGATCTCAGATTTGTGTCCATTTATTCTTTTGCGTAGAGACTGTCCAGTTTGGCTAATGTACATGGCAGAGGGGCATTGCTGGCACATGATGGCATATATGACATTGGAAGATGTGCAGGTGAATGAGCCTCTGATGGTGTGGCTGATGTGATTAGGTCCTATGATGGTGTCAGTTGAATGGATATGTGGACAGAGTTGGCACTGGGCTTTGTTACAAGGCTAGGTACCTGGGTTACTGTTTTTGTTGTGTAGTGTGCAGTTGCTGGTGAGTATTTGTTTCAGGTTGGGGGGCTGTCTGTAAGCGAGGACTGGTCTGTCTCCCAAGATCTGTGAGAGTGAGGGATCATCTTTCAGGATAGGCTGTAGGTCTTTGATGATGCATTGGAGAGGTTTAAGTTGGGGGCTGAAGGTGATGGTTAATGGTGTTCTGCTTTTTCCTTTGTTGGGCCTGTCCTGTAGTAGGTGGCTCCTGGGTACTCTTCTGGCTCTGTCAATCTGTTTTTTCACTTCCCCAGGTGGGTATTGTAGTTTTAAGAATGTTTGGTAGAGATCTTATAGGTGTTTGTCTCTGTCTGAGGGATAGGAGCAAATGCGGTTGTATCTTAGAGCTTGGCTGTAGACAATGGATCGAGTGGTGTGTCCTCGATGGAAGCTGGAGGTATGTAGGTAAGTATAGTGGTCAGTAGGTTTCCGGTATAGGGTGGTGTGTATGTGACTATCATTTATTAGCACAGTTGTGTCTAGGAAATGGACCGCTTGTGTGGATTGGTCCAGGCTGAGGTTGATGGTGGGATGGAAATTGTTGAAATCATGGTGGAATTCCTCAAGGGCTTTTTTCCCATGGGTCCAGATGATGAAGATGTCATCAATGTAGCATAAGTAGAGAACTGAGAACTGGGTGCAATGAAGGAGGTGACGTCTACCCTGGCGCTGGGTAGGTTATAAACGCGTGAAGAGGGAGTCCTCACCGGGCAGGTTCGCAGCTAGAGCTATGGCAACGTACAGCAGCTGTCTCAAAATATCGTTATGTGCAGGAGGCAGAGTGACAGATCTCCCCGTGGAGAAGGGGCATTTCCAAGCTGTGAGGGAAGGCGCCGCTTGACTCTGTGTGACAGCGAGGAGCGAATACGGCTCCTTTTCCCACGAATATCCTGCAATGTTCATTGAAAGGCCCTGGGTCCCCGAGCACTGCCGTCCTACCGGCAGCCATCTGAGGGAGCACACGGTGCTCACCAAGGGTGACATTGTTGAGAGAAGCTTCTTGGCACTTGTCCTCAATGACTCTCTCAGTTTCTCTAACCAAGCAGCAGACAGGACTGGACACTTGCTCTGTCGAGTTGCTCTCGGAGATTCTGTCCCGCTCAGCACAGTGTTGTCACGTGCTCGGCGTGCAGAGCCAGTGTTACAATTCTTCCAGAAGCCCAGGACGAGGGGCTGGGGTTGGGCAGGGGCATGGGCTGGCATACTGGTATATAATAATAAAACGCAGGGCTTCTAGAGCCTTTTGGCTGAGGAGCTCAACGCCTTTCCAAAGCAGAGTAAGAAATAGTATCTGCACTTTAAAGGTGGGGAAACTGAGGCACAAATTGGTTAATTGACCTGCCCAAGGTTACACAGCAAGTTAGCAATAGAAGAGCCAGGAGTCCTGACGCCCAGTCCATTGCTCTAACCTCCAGACAAACTCCCTCCTTTTCAAGTGTTGTTTAAGGTAACTGGCCGTACACCTTGCCTGTGTGCTTGGAGTCGAGAGTCCCTGGACAAGGGATGTGCATGAATCTTAGCTCAGGTTTCATCGGCCAAAGACTTTGACAGGAACCAATAAAAATAGGACAGGAAACCTTTTAAAACATCGATTTCCTTGGAGTGTGATTTTTCAGAACTTTGAATGTCTGGTTTATGAACTGCCTTATCCTCTCTGCCCAAGGAATGTGGCTGTGTTTGTAGGGGGTAAGGAAATGACTAGGTGGACATAGTATTCCAGCAGAAAAGAGCCCTTTGCTGAGACCCTGTGGGGCTTTTACACCCCCCTCCACCTCTGGGGAGCAAAGTCACAAAGCAGCCAGCCAAAGACAAGGTGCGGGAGGGGTTTCCCATGTGATGATGTGTGATTAGAGCTGTGTTATCTGTAGAGACCTGCAGGCGAGCTCATTGCTTCCAAATGGCCGTATTCAGACCTGGTGTAAGTGGATGCAACTCTGGTGTCTTGGGTAGACTCGTACTCACACACCCCATGCCAGAGTTTGGCCTCTGCTGTTATTGCACCATTGCCATGTACACGGCTGTGCATTGTGTTCTCATATTCTCCCGCGTGAGAACATTTACCTGCTAAAATCACCTCTGCTGGCTTGGGGGGGCAAATTACATAGCCCGGGAGGGTCCCTCTGCCGCCTTTTAGAGGACACACAGTGATACAGATCGATGATACTGTCCCCAGACAGCTGGGGGCAAAACAACATTTCTCCTGTAAGAAATTTCAAACAAACAAAATCTTTTTGTTCAGATTTGGAGGTTGCAAAATGTCCCTTTCCTAGCAGGACATTTTGAACTAATTCATAATGAACATTTGATTTTGTTTCAGTGTTAAATATTTTGTTTTCCAAAAGACACAGCAAGTCAATATTTTAAGTCAAAACAAAATAAAAATTGTAGTTTTGAACTGATGTTTCGGCGTTAACCGTTTCCTTTCAGGTTTTTCAAAATCAAAAAAGCTGAACCAGCATCTTAAATTTAAAAGAAATGAAAATTTTTGTCAGTTTGAAACAGAAATGCTCAGTTTTGACCTTCCCGAAAGGAAAATTAAAAATTTTCACCGACATTTTAATGGGAAAAGAAATGGATTCTTCTTCGTGTGACTGCATGTGTGCGGTCCACTGATGGGGTTGATGCACCCAGCACAACATGGCCGCCAGAAACTTTTCCCCTTAGCAGTACCTGTTGGACTTGCTGTTTTCTCCAGCTGAGGTTTTTTTCTATGTATGGTACTGAGCTGTGCCCTGGTCACTGGTTCTTTGCTCCAAGCCTATGCCAGGAAGCAACCCACACAGGAGCTGTCCGAAGCGCTTGGGAAAGTCACGCATGAAGGCCTGGTGCCAGATTGTCAGGGAGTTCAACCCTAGGACAAAGAAGGATGTGGAGGGTAAGCTGAAATTTCTGCTGGTGGAGGCAGTACTCAGAGCCCTGTCAGAGCTGTCCCAGCTGTCCTGGTCCAGCTCGGTGCCGAGTGCTGCAGCTTCAGTGAGAAGAGCGCCTTCAGCTGTAGCAGAATCCCGGCCGCGTTCCCCCCGCTCGTACTGAAGAAGAAATGCAAAGCTTCCAGCTTCTTTGGCACCACAACAAAACACCATCTCGATGCCAACTACCTCGAAGGCGTTTGCAGTGCCAAGAAACCTGCTCTGCTTCTCAGGGCCAGTGTCTCCTTCCTTACCGGAGTCCAGTGCCTCAGCGCTGCTGCTGCTTCTGGCCAAGGAGAAGCCTGCTGCGATGGTGTCACCTTGTCCATTGCCAGGCTTTTGGCACCAGTCCCCAGCACTGCTCTGGTCAGAGGAAGGGGAATCCTCGTCATCAGACTTGCAGGTGGGACTTGATGTATCACAACCCCAAAGTGGGACCTGCTGGTCCCTGCATAGATCCTCTCTGACCATCTACCACTGTGACCCTTCAGTGGACCTGCCTTGGGAATGTGACTGGGACAATGGGGCCCAGCCTCGTATCTGTGGCTATTAGGAACCCCTGGGGATTTTCCCGCAGGTTCCAGATCTTCCCCATACCATGCGTACTCAGTGCCCTTGTCTAGAAGGACTGAATCTGTACACCAATAGCTCCTTCCCTGGAGTCTGGCACTGGGTTGAGCATCCCAGAGGAGGTTCCAGAACCAACCAGTAGAAGAGATTCCGCCCCTCTGGTTTGGCTTCCTCTTTGTCTTCTCCAGACGTTTTCATCTGGCACATCTTCACCTCCTCTGGATGATTTTAAAGTTTATCAGGAGTTGTTCAAGAGAGTGGCTGCAGACGTAGGTGCAGAGGTCAAAGAGTCAGGGAGTCCTCACATCACCTCATGGACGTTTTATCATCAGTGGGTTCCTCCGGGGTAGCTCTGCCAATTACAAGGCAATACTGGGCTGGACGCAGCAGTCGACAGCTAGAACCATGGCCTCCCTGGCTGCAGTCTTCTGGTCTCTCCTGTGAAGTGCAGAGCACTGTCGGTGACCTGCCATTCAAGAGTCCTTCTCTGTTCTCAGAGCAGGACTGCAAGAGCTATGGACTTGGGGACTCTAGAGCCACCCTGAAGTTGCTAGCTCTGTACATACCCGCCCTGGTCAGGAAGCACTATCTGCCACCGCAAAGACACCTCTTCCTCGAGAGGACTTGTTACAAAAGAGCCCCAGGGGTGATAGGCATAGGCCTCCCCATCTTGCTGCTTTGGCTCTGGTCCTCAGCCCCTCTAGACACCCAGGAACCACAAGTAGGTGTTTTGATGGGCTATCAAGGTCAACATACCAGTTTCCAACTCTCGAGAGCCAAACCTCCTCCCTCACCTTCACAAACCATCTGTCCCACTTCCACAGTACTTGGTGCCCGATTACTTTGGATCGGTGAGTCTTGAGTACTGTGTAAGTGGGATATACTCTGACATTTTCTTCTCTTCCTCCCTTTCCACCGCTCCTCCCTGTCCCTCTTCAGGGACCCCTCTCACGAGAAACTCCTTATCAGGAAGTTCAATTGCTCCTTCCTTTGGGAGCCACAGAGGAGATTCCATGTGGTCTCAGAGGGAAGGGGGCTTATTCTAAATGTTTCTTAATCCCATCAGAGGGGAGAAAGGGTCTCAGAGCAATTTTAACCCTGGGTCAACTCAACACATTTTTAAAAAGGATAAAGTTTTGCATGGTCACACTAGCTTTAGTTATCCTTCTCTGGATCCCAGGGACAGATATACTGACCTCGATGCCTGTTCAGTTTGGCAATCAGTCAAGCTCACAGAAAGTACCTCAGATTTCTGATAAGTCAAGCTCATTGCCAGTTGACTTGTGCTACCTTTCAGCCTGTCAGCAGCTCCCAGGGTCTTTACAAAAGTCATGGCAGTATTAGCTGCATTCCTCTGAAGATCAGGGATGCAGGTTTACCCAGGGCTTAATTTGTGCCAGGGCTTGCCAGGGGTGAGGCCTGGCATCTCTAGGCTTGGCAGTTCATAGCCCCACACCTCTGCGCTTGCTGCATCCATTATGAATGTAAAAAAATTGCTTGAGCCCCGGAACCTCTTTCATTACAACTTAAGCCCTGAGTTTACCCCTCCCTTGTCAAAGCTTGTCAAAGTCTCATCCAAGCTACAAGTGCAGGGCAATGTTGCCTTGGTCCAGTCAATGTTCTGGGACACAGAAAAATCTCTCCTCTCCCTTGTCCAGAGGATAGAGTTGATAGAAGCTGTATTGGACTTCTCTCAAGCCAGCGCCTTTCTTCCACACTCCAGGTTCCAGGCAATTCAATCACTTGTTATAGGTTTGAAGGCTCACACGATCACAACATGAAATTGAGGCTTCTGGCTCCCACGGCCTCTTGCACTTACGTGAATCGCAGGCCAGATTACGGCTCAGAACTCTGCAGGGTTGGCTGGCATCAGTCTACGTCAGCTGCTGTCAGACGTAATGGAAAGAGTGCTCTCCCATGTCCTCCCCTCCCTGGACTGTGGAGAAATCCAGCCAACGTATATGTAGACGTTCCATTTGCCCGCCCACAACCAACTCTCATGCTAGTGGCAGATGCTTTGGCCCTAGGATGGGGAGCCCACTTGGGTTCTCTACAAATGCAGGATCTATGGTCCTACGAGGACCTAGCTTCATACCTCGGTGTCAGGGAACTGAAAGCTCTCAGACTGGCATGCCAAGTATTTCTATCAGCAATCAGGGAAAGCAGCTTGTTAATCCCCGCAGACCACATGGCAGGAGTGTTGTACCCCAGCAAGCAGAGGGCAGCCTGCTCTTCTCCACTCTGCCAAGAAGTGACTCTACTTGCTGCCAACTCAGTCACTCTAGACAGAAGCATCTAACTGTCTGGGCACGCAGAACCACCTAGCAGAACACCTGAGCAGGTTATTTACAAGTCACCACCCGTGGTCTCTTCACCAAAGTGGCCTGATACATCCTCCAGTCCTGCGGGTTTCTCCAACAGGACCTGTTCCCACAGAGTCCAACAGAAACTGTCAGCAGCTCTGCTCCCTACAGGGTCACAGCCCAGATTCTATTACAAACCCCTTTTTAGTGACATGGTCAAAGGGTCTTCCATGCTTTTCCACCCTTTATCCCTGCACACAATGCTGTGGGGCAGCAGGAGGTGCTTGAGCCACCCAACACGTACCACGGAGGGGAAACGTTTCTGCGGGTCGTGCGCTGGGGGCACCGACACCGCGAGTGGAATGGACACATGCAGCCCATCTCCAAGAACAGCAGTTATGGCACAGGTTAGTAACCGGATTTCCTGTGAAAATGTCTCTTCCACGGGGAAGACTTTCCACACAATAAAGTTCGTTCAGGTCTGCAGCCTCAGTCACCATTGGGTAAACTGAGGCACAGGAGGCAATGGTCCTAACTAGCTTAGAATGGAGTTTGTTAGGAATCTGTCTGCAGTGTGATTTGTCACCGTCCTTACTGGCAAAGAGCGATGCTAAACACGATTCTCATTGACTAGCCCATGTTTGGCAAGAGCTGTCTGTCCCTGCCGATGGGTGAGACAGACGTTTCGACCACAGTTGCAGGGGACCGGTGGTATCTAGGCCAATTGGGGGGCCGTGGGAAAATGAACGCCCCCTCTCCTTGACCCACTCTGCCCGCCTGGCGCTCCTGCTAGGAAGTGGGGTCAGGGCAGGGAACTTGCCCCTTTCTGCCCCCACCCAGCCCTCCTGCTGGGGAGCAGGGGAAGCCTCCATACCCTGACTCTGCTCCCCAGCCGGACTGCCAGGTGGGTGGAGTGGGAGAAGGACCTGTGCCTCGACCCTGCTCCTAGGCCGGAGTGCTGGGCAGGAGGCGGGGGAAGCCGTGGCGCCCAACCCCATTTCCCCAGAAGAAGTGCAGGGGAGGGAGGGCTGTGGGTGCAGAGAGGCCTCCACTTGCTCTCGCTCAGGGCCCAAAAAACCCGTCGTCTGCCTCCCTCTGCAGGGGACTAGAGGAGTGGGGCGTGGCCAGCGCCTGTGTGACATGTCTAAAGCAGCACAGTGGGTCAGGCAGGTCTGGAAGCCAGGAGTCCCCTGACTCTTATTGTTCACTCTCCACTGATACAACATCCTGATACTCTCCTGCTGCTGTGGGCATGGTCCAGCCAGGCTCAGAGCAGAATCCGGGTGGAAGGAAACATCCAGAGCAGACACGTTGTTTTTCCACTTAGAGGGACGGTTCTGGCATGTGTAACTAGATGGACACGCCTGTAACACAGCCCCCAACAGCCGGTAGCATAGCGAGAGCCGAGTGTCATGCAGTGGATCTGCTGAGTGACTCCCAAAGGGTGTGAAGCTTTAGAGTGCTGGGCAGTAGCGTTCATTACATACAGGAGCAACCTGGGTATCTCCATGGCAACCAGCCAAATGTGCCAAGTCCTTTTCTGCTCTTCTCCCTCTTCTACGCTGACAGATCAAGTGAACAAACTACAACTGCGTGCAGTGGGTGCTATTGAGGCCCCATGGGCTAGGAAGGGGAAGTTAAGGCCCCGCAGTTGTTTGGCTGAAGACGGATGGTTCCAAAAAGGGAGGAACACGTCTGCTTGGCAGTTAGTACTTACACACCGTTTGCAAAGCTGGTTAGCCTTGTATCATGGAAACGGATCTCCGTTTGAACTCTGAGTTCGGATGGTGCCTTTTGCAGCTACAGGTAATGCAGAAAGTGTCAAATACATGTGGTCACAATCAATCTCGACTCGTGTACACACATCAATCTCAGGACTGGACTTTTTCTCCCTGATATAGGGCTTGAAAATCGGCATTTCTTGCAGACCCTTTGAGTGCGTAGGGACCAGACCCTAACTAGGGAAGTTCTACCACATGGCACTCTTACTGTGACTGCAAGTGAGACATTCCAGAGAGGAAGCAACAAGACACCACCTAGATTTCAGTGGGGAATGAAGCTCTGTTCTGCTCCACCAAAGAATGTGGTGACAGGGACAAATTCCGCAAAGGACAAATTATCTGAGGCCAGTGTCCATGGTGGACAGAGTCCTGCGGAGTGTCACAGGGCCTCAGTCATCTCAGAAGTGTGCCTATAATCGTTATCAAGTTTGATTAGTGTCTCATTAAAGATTTGATAATTTGACCCATTAAAATTAGGACCAGATGGGATCTGGCATGCTGCCAGCACACTATGGACTCCAGACTGCAATTCCCAGATTGGTTTGGCTGCTTTCCCTCAGAGAATTAAATCTAAATATGAAAATCTATTTTTGTCAAGTATATTTTAAAGTGATGCATTTTCCTCTTCGATGGCAAATGTTGGGCCCCATTATTAATTGCCAGGAATTCCTTCTGTGGCACATTCAGTAACACTGACAGATATTCAGTTTGACTCTTCCCCCACTTTGCTTTGAAGACATAGTGGGAGTGCCTGAGTTTTGTCCTTGTGTGGTTATATGCTTTGTCTTTATAAATTAATCCAGAGCCCTTTCCAGATACAGTCATGTTCACAGCACAGGCAGAGAGAAGTTAGATTAAATCATGCAGTACCCTGGCTGGAAGGTTGTAATGTAACAAGACTTTATTTCTTAGAATTCAGAACAATAATGCACAGTACCCCAAACCAGAGATAGACAAAGCAGGCTGCTCCCTAAGGCAGCCTTGATCTAGGCCGGCTCTTTACAGACTCTCTGTGCTCATACACTTCCCTACAGAGCCCCCAGCCTGCAAGCAGGACCAGGAAACCTTCCCCCACTACACACACCCCCACCGACATACAATGAAAGTGATAGCTTGCAACTCTAACCCAGTCCTCAATACGCTTCAGACACCAGGAGGCATACACCATACTACAATCACATCAGACACAGTGAAGGCCTTGCTCCTTTCCACTGGGAAAGCAGATGAAATAGACCTAGTTTATTAGGTGTCCTGCATCGCCTTAGGGTTAGTTAGGCCTAGGTATAGTTCATGAAATATGTGAAATTTTATTGCAACTGTAACAGAGCTCCCATGTGCCCCCTGGTGGCCAGTGGTGGCTCCGTGGCACCCTGCCTTGGTTTGCCCTCTTTGGTTCTAAATAAACTCAAAAAGTGGATTTCACAAACCCAGTCACAGCCCATCGTGGGATCTGCTTTTATTAACAGAATATTCCAAAGCAAACACAGATCGTTTCACCCAGCCCACAGGTCTCACCTCTGGGCCTGCAGGGTTTATAGAAGCAGCCACGCTCCAGCCCTCCATCTGGCAGCCTGTGGACGCTTGCGTACCTGGGACCATGAAACCAGCCCCAGACTGAGACTCCACCCCTTCAGTCTTATTGGGGAGCCCCTCTGGCCAATGCTCCAGCTACCTCTGGAGCAGTCCCTGGGAACCCTGCTGTTCCAGTGGTCCCCAGGGCTGACCTGGGACTGCTACTTGGGCAGTCCCCAGGGCCAGCTGCCCATGGCAACCCAAGCAGTGCCAGTGCGGCTGGCCCTGGGGCCGCTCCAGCACTGGCTGGTGCGGCTGGCTCCAGCCAGCTGCTGGGGCTGCTCTGGGGTGAGAGGTCTGAGGTCACAGGAAGTTACTTATGTATGGCATGAATAAATACAGATTTACAGATCCTAAGCTGCAAATGTATTGTCTTATGTGACAGAGATAAATCATTTAAGTAAATCATGCATCAAAGTAATGAAATGGGCTACAAATGCAACGAAAAATAAGGTATTCAAAGGTTTAACAAATAAGAGGTGGCACCATGAATGCCCCTCACCTGTGGCACCATTTGTTCTAGACCCAGCCCCAAGCAGCTTCCTTGCCAGTGATGGGCGGGCGGGTAAGTTGTACGATTACCACATAAGCTTCCTGTACTGTCACTCTTACTGGCTGGATGTGCTTGGCTCCCTTTAATCTTCTTCTGTTTGCACATGTGTCTTAGGGTTTAAAAACAACAACAACAACCTAAAGAAATTCCATGCAAAACATATGTTCAGAGAGTGTTCGTGTTATGGAATGATGCATTCGGAAGCCAAGAAATGCAAAAATTAAGCTTGATTGTGTGGTCTTCATTTTGCACTTTTATGTGTATATATTAGGAGAAAGCACTTGTGGGCACGGTGAAATATAGTCACTACAGAAGATATGCTCCCAGTTTTGCTTGTGGTCTTATTTGTGTCTACACACTTTCCTCACCAGTTTCAAACCCAGGCAGTTTAGCATTAAGGCTGCCATGGTCTCATCTGGTCATCACAGCACACAGAATGTAGTCTGGGATTCACAACCCTGCTCCCAGTGAGTTAATGGGAAATCCAGCGCTGAAATCCCTACCTGACTTTCAAAATCACAGACTGTATATAAAGTACCCACCAGGTCTGCCCAGCACCTGCATTATATGGGAGTAAGTTAGAGACAGAGCAGCACCCTCAGCTGTTGTTTTCTGGACTTCTTCAGAGATCTAATCTAGGAGTTTTTGGTCTGACTGTACTGTACTTCTTCCGCAAACAGATGAAACATGTGCAGGAAATCATCTCTCCCAGCAGGAGTAAAAGGCCCTTCATGTTTTAGAAGTGAGTTTCTTGATGAATCCCTGATGTGCTAATATCCCTAACCAGGGATCAGGAGAGCTCGGGGAGCAAGAAAACCCCATTCCTCGCTGCAAATAACCCAACTAATGCAGCTTGTAAGGCACCGTTGTCTCCTTATTGGAAATGGGACATGGGCCCACTATTGCTGTAGCAGCGATGTGTTAAAGAGCCAGTTAAAATTGCCAAGGGGCCTTTCATAGTTCCCCAGAGAAATGAATCAGTATTGCCTGTGTAATTGCTGGATGTTCTCCTTATGCAGACTGATGAAGGAGCAGACATTCCTATGCCAGCGCTGTGCACACTACAGTCATGCCTGGGATGCTTTCTCTCTCTAGAAAGTTTTTCAGGAGAGATCTGGAGCCGATTTCCTCTAGAAGCCACCCAGCAGTGAACTCACTCCTAAACATCTGTTCCTAACGCACCAGATTGTTAACCTGGAGCTAAAAGTTGTCACTAACATACGGGAGAATCCTCAGTAGAGCTTTGCTGTTCTCTGAAAGAAAAGCAAAGTCAGGGAATCCAAACCCCTGGAAAGTACCCTATGGAAATGCAATGCCCAGGGCATCCAGATCACCTGGACTATTCCCCCAGTTCCCTAGGACTTTCCATTGAAGACAGATACAGTCAATCTCTCTTATCACAAGCAACCCCTAGAGACCTCGACAGGTCAGCCAGCAACCTGAACGGTGGAGGTATCGTCAATCCCATAATACTCTGGCATTTGGCAAATAGCTGCAGATATCTTAAACAATGCCAGGTTATATGGGATTGCAGATGTTCACAGCTCCAGGGAGCCTGCCCGCTTTGGACAGAGAAGAGTTAAAAATGGTTGCACAATGCCCACGTGCCAGGCATCAAACAATCTGTTCAGAGTGAGCTGGAGTCTGGGGAGGTCACTGGGGCCGATGCACATTCTCAGGGGCAAGAGGCTGGTGTTGCTGCCTTGTGAACGGGAGAGCAGGCTCCAGCTCACAGGCTGCACCCGTCCACAGCACGAGGGAGGGGAGCAGGTACCAGGCCATGCTGGCCAAAACTGGGCTTTGGGTCTTTTCTAACCTCCTGGTTTTTGGTTTCTTCTCAGATTATCGCACCGGGCCCTGCTTCAGCCAGGTGAATAACCAAATGTGCCAGGGCCAGCTCAGTGGAATTGTCTGCACCAAGACCATGTGTTGTGCCACCATTGGACGGGCGTGGGGTCACCCATGTGAGATGTGCCCTGCCCAGCCTCACCCCTGCCGCCGGGGCTTCATCCCCAATATACGCACCGGAGCCTGCCAAGGTGAGTGCCATGGAAAGGCGCTGCTGGGTCCCAGCTGGACAGAAAATGCAGTTCAATCTGTCTGGAAATCTTCCAGTGAAACCAGTTCATCAGCCTTGACATTTCTCCTGGAAAGGAGCCGGGTTGGCTGAACTTTCATCCAATCAAAAGCAGGGTCCCCAGGATGCTGCTCTGCTCTGGAACGAAACCAGAATCAAAACACTGAAATGCTCCCAAACCAGAAACCTCCTGTTTCAGCAGCTCTAACTGCAATGCACGCGGTGAGCCTTGGGGCCCGGGGCCTCGGGACCTTCCCCAGCCCTGCACTGGCGCTGGGAACTTGCCAAACTGGGCTACGAGTAGCCAGATGCTGCATGATGCTCACTTTGGAAATATGGGTAACAATCACTATGATCACCAGGTGGGCAGAGGGGCATCACTTGGCGACCATGGGTTTTGTTTCCTATTGCGGGGGGGCAGAGCCCAGGGCCAGGGCCTGGTGACCTCTTGTACCCAGAAGGAGAGCAACATAATATGCTCCTGTTCTTATCACACCCCAACTGGCACCACTGCTGTGCCTGGGGTACCAGCTTTACCGTTCCCTTGGTCTCCTTCCCCCTCTTCTGTGCCGTACACCGCAGCCACTTCTCCCACTTGCTGACGTTCTTGTTCTGCTCCCTGCAGATGTGGATGAATGTCAGGCGATCCCGGGCCTGTGTCAGGGTGGAAACTGCATTAACACCGTGGGCTCATATGAGTGCAAGTGTCCCGCAGGACACAAGCAGAGTGAAACCAGCCACAAGTGTGAAGGTAAGAGGAGGTCCCGAGACCCCCAAAGTCTCTCCTAGAGAGCAGCCGTTGTTCTCTCTTGGCATCTTCTCACCATCTCACTCTGCGCTGCGTTGACAGGCCAGGAAAGTGCAGTCAGTGGATAACAATCCCCTGGTCTCAGGGTGGAGCAGTGTTAGCCCAAGAGGCTGCTATGGGTCGCACCAAAGGGTGAAGAAACTAGCAAAGCGTCTTAGTCATTGAAATCTGGGTGGTAGCAAGATAGAACCACCTGTCTGAGCAGAAACTCTGTGACCCCAGGGAGAGCAGGAGTCAGCAGGACACTCACAAGGGCCATGGCCATGGTGGTGTCATTTGAGATGAGAAGAGGGTCCCTGTGTAGCCAGGCAAGCTCAGGACTCCTCCGGTCAGCATTTAGTGAGTCTGTTTGAAAGGCCAAAGGAGAACAGAGGGGTCAGTGGAGTGACTGCGAGCTAGGGGAGTAAATGCTGCCCCATTTCTCTGACTTGTGGCCTCGTGCGCTGGAAAGGGAAAGACGTACCTGTGACTTCTCTGCCTGGCTGGGGAGACTCCATGATCATATGGAGAATGGAGGAGCCCTGGGCACAGGGAACGGACCCTTCCCCTCGTGGCAGGATCAAAAGGGCCATGCGGAGCCGGCGGGTTGGGAGCTGGAAGAATGGTGCTAGATCAATAGCTTAGAGCCCAGTCCATGCTGGTAGCTGCCATGCAGAGGCTGTCCCGAAGCCATTGCAGTGGTACAAGCCCAGCTGAGTGTGGGCAGGTGCGTAACTGCTCTGGTGTCTTCATTCCCAAAGTCACTGCTGGGCAGACAAGGCGCAGGGCTGGCTGGGCCACGCAGTCTGAGCCATTCCCCAGCCCCAGGAGGGTCCGGGCAGGGCAGTGTGGAGGGAGCCAGCTCTGCAATTCTCCATGCCGCTCCTCTTCAGGTGATGCTGCCAGGGCTCAATTCCGCCGGAGCTGTTCAGAGCAGAGCTCCGGGAATATTTTCACTACCTGCAGGAGACCCACAGCCAGTGCCTCGAGCGCCTCCTGTGGGCAGGAGCCCCGAGTGGCTGGAGCCTCGAGCGCCTCCTGTGGGCAGGAGCCCCAAGCGACTGGGACTTGAGGAAATACTCAGTGAGAATTTACCCGGGATGTTTCCCCTTTCCAGTCAGTGCGTCAGTGAAGCCAGGGGAGAGTCTCTGAGGGCTGTGGCAGGTGTAGTGAGAGCCAAAGGGAACGATGAGGCCAGGAGAACCGCTCTGAGTAGCTGGGCTCCCAGGTGCTGCCGTGGTGCCGGGGCTGAACCCGGCTCTGCTCCCAGCGCCCTGCATGGGGCACAGCAGGGAGGTGTCGGGGCTGCATCTGCTCCCCAGGGGCTGTGGCAGCAGAAGGTAAGTTGGAGCTTTCCTGGGCCCCAGAAATGGGGAACTCGAAGATGGGTGAAAGCCCCCCTCCCCCTCCCTGTCCCGGCCCCAGGGCAGAGTAGCTGACAGTGGTGCCCAGTGAGTAGAGGGGTGGAACGAGCCGTCCAGCTGTCAGTGCCCTGCTGTTGGCCTGGCTCCCGGGGGCTTGGCAGCGAGGAGCCACGGGCTCCAAGGGGCCATGATCTCTGGCACCCCAGGGAAAATGCAGAGTAACCTGGTGACATCCCTGGTGCTATTGCAGATTCCAGCCCATTGCCCCCGAGGCCTAAAGTGGGTGTAGACGGGAACATGTCACTGGAAAGCCTGGACCAAACCGGGGGCATCTCGCTCATCCGCAGCTAAAGTGAGGTTGTTCCTGTCCCTCCAGTGGCTCGCTGGGCTGGGCCTCGCTCTTCTCCAGCTGCCATCGCGGCAGCCTCACTACCAGGAATGGCGCAATACTCCTGAGGCAGGGCTCCTGCTCGCAATCTGGGACAACGTTGTCCACTAATAAAAAAGTCATTCTATCCGAACAGCTCTCAAGAGCTATGGGCAAGATTTTAACAGCAACCCCGGTACATTTGGGGTCCGCTCCACAGCAGCTGTTGCTGAGAGCCATAGAGTGGGGATTACGGGCTGGCTCAGGATCAGTCAGAACTCGGAGCTGAGGGCCCGGGGCGTGCAGCGTACGTGTGTACGTTCCTTGGCACAGCTGCCTCTCTCAGATCTTTGGAAGGGTCTTTCCAGCAGGGCACCCTCCTCTTCTTCAACATAGGAGTTCGGAGAGTCACAAGAGTGACTGACCTTCTGAGGCTCTAGAGGGGGATCTCACTGCCTAGCCAGAGAGATGGGGCTGTGCTCTGGGTGCAGATGATTGTCAAGAGGGTTTGGCTGGGGGTGACGGGCAGCATCAGGCTGGCTTGGGGTGACGGGCAGCGTCAGGCTGGCTGGGGGTGACGGGCAGCGTCA
>ML677376.1:11785142-11796352 GCA_007922305.1 Dermatemys mawii | reverse complement strand
GGCAGCGTCAGGCTGCGTGGGGGTGATGGGCTGTCAGGATTGCCTCCCCACTCTGAACTCTAGGGTACAGATGTGGGGACCCACATGAAAAAAGAAATAACCCCCACAATTATTTTACCAGCTTGGGTTAAAATGTTTTTCCCCAGAACACAAATTCTTCTGTATTTGGACCTGGTACGCTGCCACCACCAAACTAGGTCTAGGGTAGTTTGGGACCCTTCTTTCCCTTTCCACTAACCCCCCAAACTTCTTCCTTCCCTGGGAAGCTTGAGAGAAAAAAACCCCAAACCTCGCCTGATCCTGCGAGACGTGCCCGATCCAAAACCAGGATCTTACACAATGGAAAACAAGCAGTCAGCTTCTTAAAAGAAAGATTTTAATAAAAGAAAAAAGAAAGGAATAAATCCCTTATAATCATCAATAGAACAGCATCTACCATAATCAACAACAGGATTCAGAAACCAAACCTCTCCCCCGAGGCAACTTTCTCCCACTATTGATATCTCTGCTGAAGCTTACAATATCAAGAAGCACCCAGCCAACACTCACCACTGAGAACCCTCCAAGTGATAAAAAGAAGGTAAACTTACTGACTACAGTACTTGATAGAATCTATAGTTACAGTGAAAGACATAGCTGTGTTCATCCCATAGCCGAGGTGAACAGAGAGAGACCCAGAGAGAAACTGAAACTTAAAATCCTTTGTCTCCTGAGGAATTTCTCATTGGTCAGTTGTCCACCTCTCAGGTTACCTTTAGCTTAACCCCTTACAGGTAAACACTAATTCTAGGCTACTTCACACCTATGACACGGGCAGTGTCAGGCTGCCTGGGGGTGACGGGCAGTGTCAGGCTGCCTGGGGGTGACGGGCAGCGTGAGGCTGGCTGGGGGTGACGGTCCGTGTCAGGCTGCCTGGCTCAGTGCTGGACGTGAGGTGGCCTGTGCTGGGAGGCTGAGCTCAGCCATCTCTCACTGCTGCGGCTGTTTCATGGTGTTTCCATCTGGACTGTTTGCACAGACAGAACCAAGTGTTGATCAATGGCCGGATTGGTTTTTGGAGCAGAGGATCACACGTTCTTTTGGCAGCAAGAAGTGTAACTGAGCCGTGCCTATCAGCGGGAGGAAAGGCCACTTCACTCACTTCTGAAAGCTCCCCGTGCAGCTGATGTCTTTGATTCAGTCATCATGAGCTGATGCTGAGTTAAATAGAGAACACACTGGCTAATAAAACCCAGGGTCTTGTATCGCATGGCACACTCGTCCACGTTAACATACAAGGAGAGGGCGCTGGGTAGAGTAAAGATCGTTATTTAGTGCAGTGCCACGGAGCTATAACAGCTTTTTTTATGACTGGAGCCTGACTCTGGTTTCTTGCAGTCCATTTTAAGCAGCTTCCATCTAGCATGTCTGAGTCCCATGCACACTCCTCTGGGAAGGAGGCGCTCTCCAAAGCTGCTGGCTATGTAGCTAGCTGGCAAGGCTGCATTCCCAAAGAAATAACCATTCCCTGGATTTCTCCAAACATCTGGCAAGTGAAAAGGAAAACAACGAAAGCTCCCCTGCCTGGGTTCTTCAAACTCTTTCCCGTGTATCGTAATGAAACCCTGCTGCCTTCAGCTCTGCCTGCTCTGCAAGCAAATGTGATTGTTCTGCCGATGCAAGTGTCGTCCCACCTAGCCCTGCTTCGGGAACCCCACTTCCCTTTCAAGGCTGTGTAGTAACAGGATCCGAGGCGATGAATGTGCTGGAAACCAGATGTTCGGCCTGGAGTTGGCTTCCAGGTGGCAGAGTTGTTTGCAGTTATGGTACCCCAGGCGGTTTGTGATTAAAGAGACAGGTAAGGGAGGGGGCGCTGGGCACTCAGTGAAAGAACCACGTCAGCAGTTCATGCCTGAGTCTTAGTGTTTGTACAGCACCGAGCAGAGAGAGGTCCTGATCCACGACTGGGACTCCGAGGTGCTGCCATCATCATTCTTCTTCAAGTAGATGCAGACATGTATCCAAGTAGGTGTGCGCACCCCTCGCACTGGAACCAGAGACATTTGCCTAGCAGGCCCATAGAGAGGTGGGGTTGTGCCGATAGCCCCTTCTCTGGCTATATGAGGCAGCACCGCCTCACCCCCTCACCCCTGTTCCTTCTCACCGCCCATCAGCTGGAGCTGGAGCTCTGTGGGGTGAAGTCTCACAACCGCGCATTCATCCTTCCTTAGCCTCACTTGTTGCAGGTAGTTAGAAGTGACCCTGCGTCTGGAGTGGCGGTTCCCACAGTAACCCTGACAAGCCGTTCTGGCTCTGCCTGGGCAAGGCCAGCCCTAAGGAGTGCAGTACGATCTGCAGAGCGTTCAAGAGGTGGACTCGAGAGGTGCAGAGCCTTGGCCTCAAGCAAGAGGCCTGACCCAGCACTGAGGTGTTCCTGGGCCACGGACCGCCCCCAGCTCAGGGAGTGCTGCCGCCGCCTGTTCCAGCACAGGATTCGTTCTCCGTCACGCACATGAGACCCATCGGGGCTCACATTGTAACCAATTGGTGAGAATATTGTACTCAAGCCCCCCAGGAAAGGGGGTGAAGGGCTTGGGGGATATTTTGGGGGAATAGGGCTCCAAGTGACCCTTTTCCTGAATTTTTGTCTAAATCACTTGGTGGTGGCAGCAATCCCGTCCATGGACAAGGGAAGGATTTGTGCCTTGGGGGTGTATTTAGCCTAAGCTGGTAGAAATAAGCTTAGGGGTCTTTCATGAGGGTCCCCACATCTGTACCCCAGAGTTCAGAAAGGGGAGAGAACCCTGACAACCATCAACTCCGGTTCTGGCCTCTAGTCATCTGTTGAGTTTGGCACCGGCAGGAATGATGCTTGTGCTGACAGTGTCAGGGATGGCAGCGTGTCAGGCTGGGGTGGACCTGCTCTGCCTTTTGGTCCCGTCCTCGCCCCTGGTCCAGGACTTTGTGAGGCTGGTATCCATGATGGCTGTGCCGTGGAAGTCTCAGCACTGCACCACGAAGCACTCCTCCCTGGGGTCAGTATGGATACGGTTCTGGAGACAGAACAATGTTCTTCAGTATCAGGCACTGACCAATCGACACCACAGATGGTTCCATGGAAGCTGTCAATGTCCAGGTGCTCTGGTCCCATGTGGGCGCTCCGGTCCCTGCATTCACACTGGGATGGACCTTCCCTGCAGCACTGACATTTTTGACACTGGTGATGCCGACTACATCGGGAGCCCCATCTAGGCTATGGATGAGTCAGATCACCTGAGTCACTCCTCCCATGTCTCCGAGGTCCCAGGACTCCTCTGCTTCAGAGTCAGGTTCCTTGTCCTCCTGCTCCACTTCACCTGGGGGAGTCTGTGGGCCACCGGTGGACTAATACAATTACCAGGGTTAGCATGTGCCCCAAGGCCAGGGTGGAGGCCCCTGGCCTGAAGCCTACTGGTCTCCAATGCCTTGCCTATGCCAGTGGTCCCCATGGGCTCAGTGGGAAGGTCCTTGCTCCTGAAGGTCTCATTCGTCGTCCAAGTCAAAAGTGAAATTGCCTCCTTGTGCAGTATTAAGGGCTGCAGATCAGCTGCAAGTTCAGATGCAATTTTCCTTCCCGTGGAGCCCCCAGAGCTTCCGTATCCAAAGATGTTGCCCCAAGAGCAGGATCTGCCTCTGGCCCAGCCAACAGTCTTGTCCTCATCCCCAGATAATGTGGTGTTGCCTGGTTCATCCTCCCCTCCATCCCAGAGGACTTGCAGGCACACCAGGACCTATTACATCAGGTGGCCTCATCTGCCAGTATTCTGATAGAGTCTCTCCAGGAGAATAATGGGAAACTTTTGGACATTCTCCAGCCCACTGTCCCTGGAAGAGTGGCCCTCCCGATTAATGAGGCACTCCTTGAGCTCTTTGGTGGCCAAGTGCTTGGAGAAGCGCAATTTTGTGCCGGTTGTATTGGTCCATTGGTGGCCCCCAGACTCCCCCAGGTGAAGTGGAGCAGGAGGACAAGGAACCTGACTCTGAAGCAGAGGAGTCCTGGGGTATGAGAGGGTTTATTCCCACCCAGCCCTGAACTCCTGATGGGCTCAGCAGTCAATGACAGAGCCTGACACATCAAGTTAAAGACTTTCCCCAAAGACAGAGGCTTGAAGCACCTGGAGCAGAAAGCTATATACCTCCTCTTCACTACAGAGGAGGATCATGAACCAGCCAGCTTTGCTGGCCACTAGGACTTCCTCAACTGGCTGGCTCTGGCCAAATTTGAGGAGCAGTTACCCGAGGTTTCTCAGGATGAATTTTGGGCATTTGTCACTGAGGGCTGCTCGGTGGCTAAAACAATCTGCCCTTGATGTGGCTGACCCTTTGGCTGTGGCTGCGGTAATGACTATGAGCGGGGCTTCCTGGCTCCAGACCTCAGGGATCGTGCTGGATGTCCAGCAGGCAACTGAGGACTTGCCTTGTTTTTGGACAAGACTGATGAAACCCTGCGTTCCTTTAAGGATTCAAGGGCTGCCTTAAGGTCCGTGGGGGTGTATTACGGGTAAAGCAACAGCAGCCGTTCAAGGTGCAGCACCCCTTTCTGCAGCCCTACCCCCTGACACAGCAAGACTCCCCCGAGGAGGGCTAGGCCTCGCAAGAGGAAGAACTCAAGCTTCGGATCTGGTCACTCTGTGCCCATTTCGATTCGTTGGTCCAGAGCACTGTTCCAGTTCTTCTTCCTCCCTGGTCATCCCCCCATTCCTGAGGGGACAGGCTGGCTCACGTTTACAATTCCTGGGTCTCGATTACTTCCATCATCCAGTTCCTCTCCCTACGGCTTTTCACGGACCCCTCTGATAAGACATTGCTCTGTGAGGGGGCCAGCTCTCTGCTAGTGCTAGAAGCACTTTGAGGAGAGGAAAATGATCAGGAACAGTCAGCATAGATCCATCAAGGGCAAGTCATGCCTGACTAACCTAACAGCAGCTTCTTTCTGAATCCCTGAACCCCACGTAAGGATGGTTTTATTATTCAAGCTCTCCCGCACTCTTAACCCAGAGAGAGACGCACTGGGTGCCCTGGGCATCTCAGGCACGTAGACAAGGCCAAAGATGCTGCAGGAATTCTGTCTGGGCCCGGACCAGAGGTGCTGGGATGCAGAAAAATCCCATTATCCCTCAGTCTGTACTGGGCCCAAGCCACCAAACTTGGAATTCAGCCAAACTTTCTCCAAGTTCAGGGGGTTCGGAGCCAGGGCTGTGGGCCCAGCTTCTCTCTAAGGAAAAGCTCCCTGGGGATAGTTGTTGCTGATTTGTATTTTGGCAGCACCTGGGGCCCCAGTCAGGATCTGGGCCCCTGAGCGTTGTGCTCACGAACACATGGAGAATACAGCAAGGGAGGGGAGAGGAGGTGCCAGTGAGGATGGGGAGGGGCCCTGCCCATCATCCCTTAACCAGGCTGTGAAGAGTCAGGGCTGCCCTAGGACCTATCATACAAAGACAATGGCAGAGCGGTATTTATTCCACAGCTAGTTACCCCGTATTACACTCTGGGGGATTTGTGAAAGCAGAGGAGTGTCTTGCTGTTGGGGAAGAGGAACCACTATGAGGAAAGATTAAAGGAGTAAGTGAGTTTAGGTTTGCCAAGTGACTGCAAAGTGTGTGTGTGTGTGCTGGGGGAAGAGGTTAAGTCCATTACCGGCTATCAGCCAGGATGGGTAAGGAATGGTGTCCCTGGGCTCTGTTTGTCAGAGGGGGGTGATGGATGGCAGGAGAGAGATCACTTGACCTTTACCTGTTAGGTTCACACACTCTGGGGCACCTGGCATTGGCCACTGTCGGTAGACAAGATACTGGGCTGAATGGACCTTTGGTCTGACCCAGTACGGCCCTTCTTATGTTCTTTGAAGGGCACAGCTTCATCCTTCCCATGTGCTAGCACCCAAGGAGACAGAGGAATTAGTGGGGATGGCACAGAAGGGTATAACTGGGAGCAATGGGATAAAATGAAGAAAAGGACCATTTAAGCTGAATATCCGGAAAGGCGTCCTGGCACTAAGATCTACATCATGTTGTAGAAAAGTCTCCCAAGAGCCGTGATAGACATTCCACTAGTTGAGACATATAAAACTAGCCTATAAAATACACTGCAGGGCACTACGACTGGCTGGCGTCCTTGGGGTGGGCTCAGTGATAGATTACAGCTTTTCCAGGTGTGATTTTGATCATTCTCTGAGGGGAGCCAATAGCTGCACTTCTGTCCTCCGTAGCCTGTCCGTACTGCACGGCCTTAAGGCTAAAGCCTTAAGTTTGCTCTTCAGTCAGTGAGTCATGTGCTTCCTGTGGGATACTACCCAGTGCCCCAGCTGAAATGTCCAGAACTGCATCAGGATTCAAAGGGAGCGGCTAGGAACCGAGCAAAGTGAGAAATGTCAGAAGGGAGGATTCAGCACAAACCTTCGTTCTTCAGATCAGCAGGTTACACCTGTTTGAATCAGTTAGTAGCTGACACATTCTGACTGCTGGGGGATCAGTCAGGCAGGGAATGGACTAGTCACTCGATGGCCTCATTTCTCATTTCTCTCTGCTAGGCTACCATAGAGCAGACATCACTTTTACTCCTAAAGACCCATTGCACCCTCTCTTTTGTCACCAGTGGACAAGATTCCCAATTTCCCAGGGAAGACAAAGTTCTCTTTGCTGTTCTGTTAAATCTCATTCATACTTCTAAAGTGGAGTGAGCTCTTCTGTGTTGCCTGAATCTTTGCCGTGAACAGACATAGTCTGCTGGGCCATTTTCCTAGAGAATGGAACACGATCGCCCTTTGATTAGCATGTTTTCAATGTTCTTGCAAAATGTCCACAGAAGGATTCATTGTTTGGCTCTATTCAAAGCTCATGTCCATGGATCTGGTGTGGCTTGGAGGGTCCCATTAATTTTCTCTGTGGTTTCTTTGTGCTCGCTGTAAGGGAAAGGCAGAAAGTCCCATGAGCTGCACGAGAGGTGGCTGATGAGCCGTGACCTCCACTAGGGGCCCCAAAGACATTTTCCCTGCTAGGTTTTGGTTTATTTAATGCAATGGGAAGGTTGGGCTGGGACGTGACTGTGGGCAGCTGAGCCACACAGACTTTGCAGACTGCTACTCTGGAGCCCTTGGCTTCCAGCATATTATGCCTGAAATGATCAGGCCAAGTGCAACCGGGCGAAATGGAGCCTGGGTCCAAAATCAACGTTTGCCCGGACTTCTGCCATTGTCAGAGGTGTGAAGTGCACGGAGCCCTGCTTCCCTGTTCTCCGAGGATTGGAACAGGCTTGACATAGACAGTGAGGGGGTGTCAGCGCTGCAGCAGCTGAGGCGAGCTAGACAGATTCACGCTGGCAGGGCTCAGGTTAGCATGCTAAAAATAGCAGTGTGGCCATTGTGGCTCCAGCGTAGGCTTGGACTAGCCAGCCGAGTTCAGACCGACCTGCCCCCGGGCTTCAGTCTCCGCTAGAATCACAACAGCCAGGCGCTATTTTTAGCATGCTAGCTGGGGCCCCACAAGCACAAGTCTGTCTGAGAGGCTCGTTGCCAGCTGCATTGTAGATCTCGCCTTTGGGCTGCTGGAGATCCCTGTCCAGGACTGGCCGAGGGGTGTGATCAGGGGCACACCTACGAGTCCCATCGTACCAGGCTCTCTCTGGGCTTCAACGCTGAGTGAATCTACCTAGGAGACCCAGAATACACAGAAGAGAAGTGATGGAGGAAAAAATAAAGGCTACGGAAAACTCCAGAGCTCACTAGCAAGCCTGCTTCCAGAGGCAGCTTCCTAACAGAACGGGATAGTCGTGCATTTCCGACTGACTTTTCTTCTCCACCATTCTCACCTTCACCAGGGTTTGCAGGGCAAGAGCGTTCGCAGATTGTCTTGTCTTCCCTTGAGCACAGAACGCAGCTCTCCACACACACCCGGTTACTTACGTTTTGATCTAATGAGGTGCTTACCTGTTGACTGGCTCTAGATCTCTGATACAAGCGAGGAAGGAGAGCAGTGCAAACATTTTAAACAGCTATTTTGAATAGTACAACCAGGGTTCACCTCATGAAACTTCTGTCCCTGGAGTGTTCTGCAAATCCTAGTCAAACAGAGGCCTGTCATTAAATGCCAGGGGAGACTGACGTGATCAAATCTCTTCACCCCAGGGGCCCAAGCTGTGGGGAGTGTTTTCCAGGGATTTGCACTGCTGCCTTGCCAAGTTTCAGCTGTCAGAGCTCAGAGCATTAAAGGGCTGGAATTGCTGAGCAGGGGAAACACTGGAGCTCTGGAGGCGCTGGCACGAACGTGTGTGAGCTCTAAGCACGGGGTGGGCCACATGGGGGAATAGAAATGGTATTGTGGGCCATGAACGCTCACAAACCTGTGGTTGGGGTGCGGGAGGGAGTGCGGGCTCTGCGGTGGGGGTGGGGGTGAGGAGTTTGGGGTGTAGGAGGGTGATCTGGGCTGGGACCGAGGGGTTCAGAGGGCAGGAGGGGGATCAGGGCTGGGGCAGGGGTGCGGGAAGGTTTGCAGGTTCTGGCTGGGGGTGCAGGCTCTGGGGTGGGGCTGAGGATAAGAGCTCTGGGGTGCAAGTGGGTGCTCCAGGCTTCAATTGAGGGGTTTGGAGAGTGGGAGGGGGATCAGGGCCGGGGCAGGAGGTTAGGGTACAGAAAAAGGCTCAGTGGAGCTTACCTCAAGTGGCTCCTGGCAGCAGTGGCATGTCCTTTCTCCGGCTCCTGCATGGAAGCGCAGCCATGTGGCTCTGCACGCAGCTCCATCCACAGGCACCACCTCTGCAGCTCCCATTGGAGCATGTAGGAGCCAGAGCGGGGCCAGGGTACGACCCCCCAACCCTGCACCCCAGCCAGAGTCCTGGAGCAGGGCCGCACCGTGCTTCTGACTCCCATCGCGGAGTGCCTCACTTGTAGCATCCAGATGTCTTTCTCCCTCCTTGGTGAACAACCTTAAAGGCTTAATTTTCGTCTTGGAGCTTCTGGGTTCATCACAGAGGTGCAGTGGAGCTCACACATTTTGGAGTTTGCAGCCTCACTGGATGAGGGAGGAATAGCTCAGTGGTTTGAGCACTGGCCTACAAAACCCAGGCTTGTGAATTTGGCCCCTGAGGGGGCCATTTAGGGATCTGGGGGAAAAAAAGTAATCTGTAAGGGGACAGTACTTGGTCCTGCTAGTGTAGGCAGGGGACTGGACTCAGTGATCTTTTCAGGTCTATGAGATAGGTTTATATTATTATTAGAGGTTTCCAGGACCCAGTGACTTGTATCCTTAGGGACAGATTCCAATTTACTATTTGCACAAAGTGACCTTAAAACAAGTGCAGGCGGCTAGTGGAGAATCCCCCCTGTGCAGAACTCTCAAGTTGTAAGCAGCCCTGCTCCCCCCTCTACCCGCTCCTGTCCACCCCAGCATCAGGCGAAGCGGGGAGCGTGCCAGGGGTGTTGCTGGGATGGGACAGGGAGAGGACGGGGGGTCTGGAATGAAGCTCCACTGGTGTGTGCTAAGACTGTCCTGGAGTGGCGTGGCTCTGACTCCCTGGGGTGCTCCTCGCAGCTCTGATGCGGTGGAGACTCAGTAAATCTGTTCATGGCCTGCGCTGGTGCCAGTGGATCCCTAAAGGGAGCGTGGCTGGCCAGAGAGGTTCCCTACTGATCACAGCACCCCGCCATCTTTGAGTCTGCAAGTACCACTTGGACCTTAACACAGTTCAGCTCCCCAGACCAGGTTGTGCCGTTTATTCGGTACAGCAGACGATGTGCAGCAACTCCCCCGATGTGGAGACACGAGGCAGATGCCTGGTATTGGTCAATGGGCCCTCAAGCAGCTGTAACATCTCTGGCCAGGCAACGAGGTTTCGTGCAGAGTTCAAAGGAGACATCTCCTTGCACTGCCACAGGTAAAACCAGCCGCTAAGGCCCTGCTACGGATAGAAATGTGTCTGTTGGGTTCTAGTCTCATTTCTCCAGCTCCTTACGCTGCACCCATTCTACTGCCGCCTGTCTGAGTGCCCACAGAGGTGTTGGTAAAACCCAGTAAAATGACTTGAGTCCAAACAACCCATAACAAAACCCGTTTCCACTGGATGAAAAGGCCTTGCCTTCCTTCCCAATATTGTGTAGGAAGCGCTGTCATCAGGGGGATGTGGGGGAGAGAAGCAAGGACCTAGAGACTTGGCTTCTAATCCAGATTCTGATTGTGACTTGCTGTGAGACCTTGGGCCCCTTTGAGCCTCAGCTTCTGCATCTACAAACTTAGAATGCAAATGTGTACCTATAATCGTGGATTCTCAGGAGTCCATCACTGACAATGATGACGATATTCTCGCCGTTCTCATATTTGGCTACACATATGACACCTATAATGATGGGTACCAGCCTGGTAAAGTACTTAGAGCTACAGGGGAAATTGACATTGTTATTGCTGCTGTCCCCTCTCCAAGGGAATGGTAAGTCAGCAATCCCCCCTGGGGAATCCCCGCCCGGGCAGGAAGCAGGGATCTGACCCCAGTGTGCTGGGAGACTCCGGAGAGCGCTGCTGCCATGAGGAAGGGGCCCAAGGAGCAACACTGAAACTCTGCAGGATTTCCTCACTGGTTTTCCGACACTAATGCATCAGGGGACTGCACTCGCTGCCTGCAATGCAGAGGGCTGCCAGCAGGAGGCGATGGACCTCCTGGCCCTCCGGTGGCTGTCCCGGGTTTGGCCCTTGTTCTGAGTGAGCTGCTTGTTCTGTTTCATCTCCTCTTTGATCTCAGCCTCTTGGCCAGCCCACCCACCCCTCGTCCCCTCCCCGGCTGCATGAGGCAGGGTCTCGGAGACGGCCCTGCCCAGCCTGCCCTGTGGACCTGGGATCTGCCTGGAGCTGGGAACTAACTCCTCAGCGAGAGAGGCTCCACCTCAGCTTGTGTCGCTGCTCTTAGCTAAACAATGAGCCGCTTCTTTTTCCAGTTTGGCCACTGACCAAAAAGTCAGTGATTCTCTCCAGAGTATAATTGAGTATAGCCCAGGCCAGAGAACCTCCCCCGTGGATTGTTGCCTTGGGCCCATCGCGTCTCGCTGAGCTAGAGCCGAGCTTTTGGCAAGATGCACCACAACGCTTGGTAAGTTGTTCCACGAATTTATCTTGCTTCAGATTCCAGCCATTGGCTTTCATTATAGACCCCTCTGCTCTCAGAGATCTCCCCAGGGAGGCACTTACAGCCCATGGTAAAGGCCCCTCTTA
>ML677376.1:11721786-11785132 GCA_007922305.1 Dermatemys mawii | reverse complement strand
GACCCTGGACTAGCCCCATACAACCTACAGCCCCTGACCCTGGACTAACCCTGTGCAACCTACTGTCCACTGACCCTGGACTAGCCCCATGCAACCAACAGCCCACTGATAATGAACTAGCTTCATAGACTCTAAGGTCAGAAGAGACCATCATGATCATCTAGTCTGATCTCCTGCACAACGCAAGCCACAGAATTTTACCCACCCATTCCTGTTATACACCTCCCACCTATATCTGAGCTATTGAAGTCCTCAAATCTTGGTTTAAGGACTTCAAGGTACAGAGAACCCTCCAGCAAGTGACCCATGCCCCATGCTTAGAAGAAGGCGAAAAGCCTCCAGGGCCTCTGCCAATCTGCCCTGGAGGAAAATTCCTTCCCAACCTCAAATATGGCGATCAGCTGAACTCTGAGCATGTGGGCAAGACTCACCAGCCAGACACCCAGGAAAGAATTCTCTGTAGTAACTCAGATCCCAACCCATCCAACTTTCCATCATATACCACCAGGCCCATCTATTACAATATTCAAAGATCAGTTGCCAAAATTATGTTTTCCCATCACACCATCTCCTCCATAAACTTATCAAGCCAGATAGGTCTTTTGTCCCCACTGTTTTCCTTGGAAGGCTGTTCCAGAATTTCACTCCTCTGATGGTTAGAAACCTTCGTCTAATTTCGAGTCTAAACTTCTTGTTGACCAGTTTATATCCATTTGTTCTTGTGGCCACATTGATACTGAGCTTAAATAATTCCTCTCTGGTATTTATCCCTCTGATATATTTTAAAGAGTAATCATATATCCCCTCAGCCTTCTTTTGGATAGGCTATACAAGCCAAGTTCCTTGAGTCTCCTTTCATAAGACAGGTTTTCCATTCCTTGGATCATCCTAGTAGCCCTTCTCTGTACCTGTTCTAATTTGAATTCATCCTTCTTAAACATGGGAGAACAGAACCACAATATCTACCTCCATATTCTCATTCCCATTTGTTATGCTACCTTTATCTCTAAGATCCTCAGCCTCATTAAAGACTGAGGCAAAGTATTTGTTTAGATATTGGGCCATGCCTAAATTATCCTTAACTTCCACTCCATCCTCAGTTTTTAGAGGACCTACTTCTTCTTTCTTTGTTTTCTTTTTATTTATATGACTATAGAACCTTTTACTGTTGGTTTTAATTCCCTTTGCAAGGTCCAATTCTACTTGACTTTTAGCCTTTCTCACTTTATCCCTACATGTTCTGACCTCAATAAGGTAGTTTTCCTTGCTGATCCCTCCCATCTTCCCACCTCTGTATGCTTTCTGCTTTTTTGTAATCACCTCTCTGAGATGGTTGCTCATCCAGCGTGGTCTACGACTCCTGCCTATGAATTTTTTCCCCTTTCTTTGGATGCAGGCTTCTGACAGCTTCTGCAACTTTGATTTAAAGTAATTCCAGGCCTTCTCCACCTTTAGATCCATAAGTTCTTCAGCCCAATCAACTTCCCTAACTAATGTCCTTAATTTTTTAAAGTTAGCCCTTTTGAAGTCAAAAACCCTAGTCACAGATCTATTTTTGTTTATCCTTCCATTCAATTTGCACTGAATTAGTTCATGATCACTTGACCCAACGTTAACCCCTACAACCATTTCTTCTATGAGATCCTCACCTGCAGTTCTCCAGTCACTCACCAAAATCAAATCCAAAATGGCGTCCCCTCTTGCTGGCTCAGTAACTACTTTCTGAAGGAATCCATCAGCTATTGCATCTAGGAAAATCTGAACTCTTTTATTATTGCTAGCGCTTATCCTCCAGTCTATATCTGGGAAGTTAAAGTCTCGCATGATCACGCAGTTCCCATTAGTATTTACTTCATTAAAAACATCAAAGAAGTCTCTATCTATATCCAAATTAGATCCCAGTGGTCTATAACATACCCCAAGCGCTATCCCAGGGGAGGCTTTAGTAGTTTTCTTCCCCAATGTGATTTTTGTCCAGATGGACACTGTCTTATTCATTCCATCACTTCTTATTTCTTTACAGTCTGCCTCTCATTTATATATAATGCTACTTCACCACCTTTACTTCTGTCTTTCCTAAACAGGATGTACCCTTCAATACCTGTACTCCAGTCATGACTACTATTCCACCATATTTCTGTTATCCCTGTAATGACCTACAGCCCAAGCTCACAGATCAGTCCTGTGCAGTTTCCAGCCATGGTTCATGTTGTGAACTTTGTTGCAAACAATTGGATGATATTTGCAGTTTATGGACTCATTGTAAAGGGCCTTTGTTCTTGGCCTACTTCTTAGATATCCCTACTCCTGGAGCAGAGAGCATGAGGCACCTCCTTGCAGGGAGTTCAACTTCATTCCCTCTCCTTGCCCCTTCCCCTTGGGTTCTGTTCTATGGTTCGTTACAGCCTATGCACTCTCTGGGGTTCCTCTGCATGGGTTGGCTGTGTCTATAGTGAGCTAGATTTTAGCTGGGCCGAGTGTAACTCTGACAGACCTGGGTTGTCTGCGGGTGGGATTGAACCTGTGGTTCCTGGAGCTTAAAGCATGAGTCTCTACCGCATGAAAGCCCAGCAACCGTTAGGTGAGGCTGCAGAGCAGACTTGTTTTCAATCTCTTGCTCACTGTGGTCTCAGTGCCACTAGATGGGACAGAGCACCATCGCCTGAAGGTGTGTGGGTTACTTATGCAGTTTATTAACACTGGTCAGTAAAAAGGAAGCAATAGAAATAAATAATCTCACAAACATTTTTGGTTCTGCTATTGTGGATATTAGCCAGGAGAAATCTGGAAACCTGGTGAACCTCCAGGCTCACGTCCCACCAACCTCTGGAGCACAGTCAGTTCCAGCACATCTTAGAATATAGAATGTCAGGGTTGGAAGGGACTTCAGGAGATCATCTAGGCCAACCCCCTGCTTAAAGCAGGACCAATCCCCAGCTAAAACATCCAATGGATTTTTGCCCCATATCCCTCAATGACCCCTTCAGAGATTGAACTCAGAACCCTAAACTTAGCAGCTCAGTGTTCAAACCACTGAGCTGAGGGCCCAGAGAAGGGCACAAACCCTGGATCCTCAGATTAAAAGCCTGATGCTTTACTAAGTGAGCTAGCTGGGTTTAAGAATTATTCCAGGGTCCTTTTACACAATATTTATTTGTTTCACCCCACATAGGTCATCAACAGGGTTCAAACCCACCATTTTCAGATCCACAGCACAGAGCTCGTTCTGCTCCTTCCCGCTCAGCTCTTAACCATAAGCCTCTTTCACTGGGTCGGATCATCAACTGTGGGTGCCCAAAGTTAGGAGCTGGCACCTGTTTGCCTGCATGGGGATTCAAAGGGAGAGGACGGTCTTGAAGCTACAGCTCAGGGTGCAGAAGAACTGGCTTCTGGTCCCAACTCTGCCACAGAATTTCTGGCGACCCCCGTGCTTGGCATGGCCTCTCCAGGCTTGTTTTCACCCAGTCGCAGCCTGGGAGCAACATTGCCCCTCCTCTCTCAGGGACTGGGGGGGTCATTCATGCTTGGGGGATGCTTTGACACGCGCTGATGGAAGTGGCTATCTTGCTGCAAGGCGTGTTGTGTGTGTTATACTATTTATGTAACAATTCCGGCTAGTCCCAGGGCCTTTGAACAGTGGCCTGCATTCCACAGCCTCCGGATCAGCCTGCAGGCCCCATTGCTGGAGTCAGCTGTGAAAAGACTTGTTGCAATTTCTTTGGGACTTGCCTTCTGTTGTCTAGTGTGAAGACGTTGGCTCAGTGTTTCTCTCGGCTCTTTGTCTAACACACGCTCAGCCCAGTCTGAGGGAGCTGCGGAAAGAGAAGGGCTTGGCAGAGCTTGTGGACACACATGGTCTTGCAACTCCTCACAGCTGGTCCTGGTTTGGATCCCCTCCCCCACCAGGGGGCCTCCTGCAGGGGGGCCATAAGTCACTGATGTCAGGGAACTTGAGGGGCATT
This sequence comes from Dermatemys mawii, assembly GCA_007922305.1. Lineage (NCBI taxonomy): Eukaryota > Metazoa > Chordata > Testudines > Dermatemydidae > Dermatemys > Dermatemys mawii. The sequence continues at coordinate 11,781,170 of ML677376.1, read as the reverse complement.
ATTGATCACCCAGATTCCCAGAGATTCTTTTCTCATGGGCTGTTCCATGGTTTTAGAATCACTCCCTTGTACTCCTGGACTCCAGCGTGTTTCTCTCTCCAAGTGTCTTCCCATCTCGCCATGTCCTGTCTTGTCCCTTTTGCTAACCTGCAAAGTCTAAATTTGCACTAAGAGTGGCACAGCCATGGAGCAGTAAAGATTGTTGGGAAAGAGAGTGAGTGAGAGAGACGGAGATTGAGAGACGAGTGCCTGGCACCCACTAACACTGACAGCAGAGTGCTATAGAAAACCCTTTGTGCCATCCTAAAATGATGTAGTGCCAGTTGGGTGGGTAACCCCAGTGACAGCTGCTTTCAACTACCTGAAAGAGGATTTCAAAGAGGCTGGATCTAGACTGTTCTCCGTGGTAGCAGATGACAGAACAAGGAGTAATGGTCTCAAGATGCAATGAGGGAGGTTTAGCTTGGATATTAGGAAAAACTATTTCCCTAGGAGGGTGGTGAAACACTGGAATGGGTTCCCTAGGGAGGTGGTGGAATCTCCTTCCTTAGAGGTTTTTAGGGTCAGGCTTGACAAAGCCCTGGCTGGGATGATTTAGTTGGGATTGGTCCTGCTTTGAGCAGTGGGTTGGACTAGATCCCTCCTGAGGTCCCTTCCAACCCTGAGATTCTCTGATTGGCTTTGATTCAGGACATGGGCGAGTGGCTTGACAGACGCATGCACTGTCCTGTCACAGGAGCAGCAGGCGTTTTAGCAGCACATGGAGCTGAAGGGCTGAGGCGTGCAGCGAAGCTCCTGAAGATCAGCTATTGCCCTCAGTGGCTCTGCCTAGCTGATCGGGAGCTCCTGGCAGGAGAGGTTTTGCAGGGGAGCCCAGGGTCTCTGCTGGCAGTCAGCCAGGGAAGCTCCAAACAGCCTTTCTCCTGACATTCCTCACATCTGCTCTCGGCTGAGCCCCATGGTGAAGGGCCAGTAGAATAGTGGGGATGGAGGAGAGGGATAATCAGTGTCTCAACCTGTCAGCTGAAGATATCACCGAGCCAGGGCCCCTTGGAGTGCAAGTTGCAGCCTGGAATTCCAGGTGCTGTTCCCGAGACAGCTGCCTTTGGCCCAGGGCCCTGTGTAGAGGAGCAGCGAAGATGGTGCAAATCATCTTTGCAGAGAAGACTGACCCCTGGTGGCTTGTTCTTTTCCAGATGTGGACGAGTGCGCCACGATCTCCAGTGTGTGCGATGGCGGCGAGTGCACCAACACGGCAGGCAGCTACGTGTGCACCTGCCCACGCGGCTTCATGACCAGCCCAGACGGATCTCGCTGCATCGGTAAGATGGCAGACAGCTCTAGGTCAGAGAGAGTGGCTCATTCCTTGAGCCAGAGACCCCATGTTCAGTCCTGGCCAGGAACCGTATTTCATTGTCGTCTGGTGCCCTGGGAAATCAAAGCGATCCTTATGGAAGAGCGGTTACATTCAGAATGCTGAGAGCTATCATTGGACCCTCTTAATTCAGCTCAAAAACAGATGTCAGCAACATGGTACCCTGGCTAGTGAGACAGCAGCGTGTGCTGAGTACGCCGACCCATTCTGCATGTACACTCTGTGCTAGGACATAGCCCAGCTAGCAACTTACATACCCTGTATGCCTGCTAACAGGGCATGCACCAAATGCTGGTTCCTCCATGCACCAGCCAGTGCTATGTGCATCTTACCCCAGCCCGACACACTGGGCTGTACACAGCCAGGGAACTCTCCACTGGCCAGGGTATACACACCACAGGGGACACGTGTACTGGACCCCATGTAGCTGGCAAACGTTACCGTGAAATGACCCACACAACTTGTGTCAGTCATCAGCATGAGGGGAATCAGATGTGATACGTTGTGACTGACGACACCTGTAGTTCCTAAGCTGGAGTCCTGCTGCAGAATTTCATTTACTGTGTAGCTATGTTCCTTCCCTGATATCTGATTTCTGGATTTCCAGGGCCATATGGAACCCACCACAGCTGTCTATTTCACCCAGTCGCCATACTGCAGAACTCACCCATGCACAGCTGGTGTAAGCGGCTGCTACTCCATTAACTTCCGTGTACCTGCTTACACCAGCTCTGAACTTGGCCCAAAGTGTTTATATTTTAAAGCCTCTCATCGTGAGCGTGAAAGGGGGTCTGTTTTGTGAGTGTGCTCCGATGCCAGTTAGATCTGAAAGCTGAAATCTAACAAACGGGAGCTGCCAATTTGCTGAGCGTTATAGCCACTATTAGAATGGAAATGAATAGGACAGTCCCTCTTTACTGAGTCCAGGGAGCGTTAGTTTCCTAATTTAATGCCAGGTTCTTTCCAGGTCAACTTGTAACTTGAACAGTTGAACAAATCAGAACGCTTGGTTGTTCTTAACCAGTCAACAGTTTGTGAATTCACCCAGAACCACATTAATATGCCCACAACAGTTCACCAATCAAGTATAGACACAGCCGGGGTTCTAGGTATGTACTGCTCACACCAGTACAGTTGTGCAAGCAGTTGTGAGACTAGGGCTGAGGCTCAGGGGATACACCAAAGAACAATGCCGATCCTCAGGATTTCTTACGACATTTATTTATACCATTCATCAGTTTAGAACCCAACACTTCTTTCCCCTGCCAGTATTTCTCCAAGGAGCAAGGACGGACTTGACTGTAAGGTCCTTTCAGGAGTGTGGCCCCTGCTATTTCAGTGGTTTAGTTTGCAAGGGACAACTTTAGAACAGCTGTGCCCAATACATTTGCCACTAGCCATATGTGGCAAAGAGGCTACTGAATTGTGGCTAATGCCTTTGCAATGTGTTGGTGTATTGAAGACAGCAGTACTGGAAGGCAGGTTGTGTGCTTTGCTGTACAGCTTGTAGCATGGCTAGGATATAGTGCGAGAGAGAGAACAGCACAGACAACAGTGGATGTGTGTGTGCTGCGTGTAATAGTGACAGGTGCTAGTCCTGGAAGGTGAGAATATCGTTTGTAGTATGTGTTTTAATCCTCTTTTATAATGTGGCGAATAAGAAAAATTCAAAACCACAAGTGTGGCTAGCATCAGATTTCTACTGGATACCGCTGTTTGCGTAATGTTCTGGTTCAAATGTCTCTTAGGCCAAATTGTTTTGACTTATGAAGGAGGGCAGGTTATAGCATTAGTTATAATTTAAAATATGGTTAGAGATCTCACTAGAGTGGGCAAACTTTTTGGGCCGAGGGCCACGTCGAGGTTAAAAATTGTATGGAGGGCTGGGTAGGGTAGGGAAGCCTGGCCTTGCCCCCTGTCCCCTTGACCCCTCAATGCATCCAACCTCCTTTGCTCCCTGTCCACTGACCGCCCCCTCCCAAGACCCCCTTCTGTCCCTAACCAGCCCCCGGGACTGCACCCCCTACCCAACCCCCCTGCTCCTTGTCACCTGACTGTCCGAACCCCTGTCCGCACTTCCGCCTCCTGACCGACCCCCAGGACTCCCTGTCCCTTATCCAAGGCCCCAGCCTGGCCCTGACCTGCTCAGGCCTGCTGGAGCAAGACACACTGTCCCGCAGGAGCTCGCAGCCCCTCCCCCTTACCACGGCACTCAGAGCGGCAGGAACTCAGGTCCCTCTGGAGCCAGCCCTGCAACTGCAGTGCTATCCAGCCGTAGCGGCGGGCCAGAGCGTTGGCGGCATGGCACGCTGGAACTGTGCGGGAGGGAGGGGAGAGACAGCAGGGGAGGGGCCGGAGCAGCCTCCCCGGCCGGGAGCTCAGGGCTGGTCAGGAAGGGTCCATGGGCCAGGTGTGGCCCACAGGCTGTAGTTTGCCCACCCCTGCACTACCGTGTGCAGACCCAGCAAGATAACTGACCTGCAGTTATTTATATTGAAGAATAGAAGGAGAAATACAGACTTTGAAGTGTAATCTCATGACATCTTCCTATGCAGTTAACCCTGGGATGGGGGGAGTCCTTTCCACCTGGTTCTCTGGGCACTGATGCACTTCTGGATTCTGCTGCTTCACTGTGGGTTCTGTCAAATCAGGGATCCCACATGGCAACCTTGGTTTTATCCGCCCTGGCTCCAGGATCGCCTGATTTCTGTCAGACGCTTGCCGGGGGATGGTATGTCTGCAGAGCAAAGAAAAACCCATGGCTGGCCCTTGCTAGCTGACTCGGGCTCACGGGGCTTGTGTAGATTTCCAGCCCAGGCTGCAGCCTGAGCTCTGGGACCCTCCCACCCTGCAGGGTCCTAGAACCCAAATTCCATCCCAAGCTTCACAGTCTACACAGCAATGAAACAGCCTCGCAGCCCGAGCCCCCCAAGGCCCCAGTCATCTGGCCCAGGCCAGCTGCGGGGGTCTAGATATTGTGCAGACGTACCCTTCCTGCTTAGATTTCTGCTCCTAATTGCTCTGCTGCTTCCCTCAGTATCCAGTATAGTCCTGGTACAGAATAAATGTCTTTGATCCTTGTCTTATCAGAGACTTATAAGTTTATCATGTGGGGTGGGAAGGAGATTTGGGTTTCTTGGAGTAGTGATACTCACCAACACAGGTATGTTAGCAACAAGAAGAAAGTCAAGGAAAGTGTGGGCCCCTTACTGAATGAGGGAGGCAATCTAGTGACAGAGGATGTGGAAAAAGCAAATGTACTCAATGCTTTTTTTGCCTCTGTCATTACGAACAAGGTCAGCTCCCAGACAACTGCACTGGACAGCACAGCATGGGGAGGAGGTGACCAGCCCTCTGTGGAGAAAGAAGTGGTTCAGGGCTATTTACAAAAGCTGGACGAGCACAAGTCCATGGGGTCTAAAGGAGTTGGCGGATGTGATTGCAGAGCCATTGGCCATTATCTTTGAAAACTCATGGCGATCGGGAGAGGATCCGGATGACTGGAAAAAGGCTAATGTAGTGCCAATCTTTAAAAAAGGGAAGAAGGAGGATCCGGGGAACTATAGGCCAGTCAGATTCACCTCAGTCCCTGGAAAAATCATGGAGCAGGTCCTCAAGGAATCAATTCTGAAGCACTTAGAGGAGAGGAAAGTGATCAGGAACAGTCAGCATGGATTCACCAAGGGCAAGTCATGCCTGACTAACCTAATTGCCTTCTATGATGAGATAACTGACTCTGTGGATGAGGGGAAAGCAGTGGATGTGTTATTCCTTGACTTTAGCAAAGCTTTTGATACGATCTCCCACAGTATTCTTGTCAGCAAGTTAAAGAGGTATGGGCTGGATGAATGGACTATAAGCTGAATAGAAAGCTGGCTGGATCGTCTGGCTCAACAGGTTGTGATCAATGGCTCCATGTCTAGTTGGCAACCGGTATCAAGCAGAGTGCCCCAAAGGTCGGTCCTGGGGCTGGTTTTATTCAATCTCTTTATCAGTGATCTGGAGGATGGCGTGGACTGCACCCTCAGCAAGTTTGCAGGTGACACTAAACTGGGAGGAGTGGTAGATACGCTGGAGGGTAGGGACAGGATACAGAGGGACCTCGACAAATTAGAGGATTGGGCCAAAAGAAATCTGATGAGATTCAACAAGGACAAGTGCAGAGTCCTGCACTTAAGACAGAAGAATCCCATGCACTGCTACAGACTAGGGACCGAATGGCTAGGCAGCAGTTCTAGAGAAAAGGACCTAGGGGTTACAGTGGATGAGAAGCTGGATATAAGTCAACAGTGTGCCCTTGTTGCCAAGAAGGCTAACGGCATTTTGGGCTGTATAAGTAGGGACTTTGCCAGCAGATCGAGGGACATGATTGTTCCCCTCTATTCAATATTGGTGAGGCCTCATCTGGAGTACTGTGTCCAGTTTTGGAGCCCATACTACAAGAAGGATGTGGAAAAATTGGAAAGAGTCCAGAGAAGGGCAAGAAAAATAATTAGGGGCCTGGAGCACATGACTTATGAGGAGAGGCTGAGAGAACTGGGATTGTTTAGTCTGCAGAAGAGAAGGCTGAGGGGAGATTTGATAGCTGCTTTCAACTACCTGAAAGGGGGTTCTAAAGAGGATGGATCTAGACTGTTCTCAGTGGTAGCAGATGACAGAACAATGAGTAGTGGTCTCAAGTTGCAGTGGGGAAGGTTTGGGTTGGATATTAGGAAAATCTTTTTCCCTAGGAGGGTGGTGAAGCACTGGAATGGGTTACCTAGGGAGGTGGTGGAATCTCCTTCCTTAGAGGTTTTTAAGGTCAGGCTTGACAAAGCCCTGGCTGTGATGATTTAGTTGGGGTTGGTCCTGCTTTGAGCAGGGGGTTGGACTAGATACCTCCTGAGGTCCCTTCCAACCCTGAGATTCTATGATCAGTTTGTCCCATTTGACCTTCTGTCTTGCATCAGATTAATTCTAATTGGTTTTACTCACAGTTCCCTACCTACCTCTTGCTCCGCACACAGTGACCAATGGGCCACATTGCATAGCATACCGGTGTGAGACCCTTTCCTAGTGACCTTTGAGAGTTCCTTTTAGCTAGGTTGAGAGGGAGACCACCGAGATATGATTTGGATATGGATAGAGACCTCTTTAATATTTTTAATACTAATGGGAACTGCTTGATCATGGGAGACTAACTTCCCAGATATAGACTGGAAGACAAGTGCTAGTAATAACAATAGGGCTCAGATTTTGCTAGATGTGATAGCTGATGGATTCCTTCACCAAGTAGTTGCTGAACCAACAAGAGGGGACACCATTTCAGATTTGGTTTTGGTGAGTAGTGAGAACCTCATAGAAAAACTGTTGTAGGGAACAACCTTGGTTCGAGTGATCATGAACTAAATCTAATTGAATGGAAGGATAATCAAAAATAGATCTGCAACTAGGCTTTTTGATTTCAAAAGGGCTAACTTTAAAAAATTAAGGACATTAGTTAGGGAAGTGGATTGGACTGAAGAACTTGTGGATCTAAAGGCGGAGGAGGCCTGGAATTGCTTCAAGTCAAAGTTGCAGAAGCTATCAGAAGCCTGCATCCCAAGAAAGGGGAAAAAATTCATAGACAAGAGTTGTAGACCACGCTGGATGAGCAACCATCTCAGAGAGGTGATTCAGAAAAAGCAGAAATCCTACAAGGAGAGGAAGATGGGAGGGATCAGCAAGGAAAGCTACCTTATTGAGGTCAGAACATGTAGGGATAAAGTGAGAAAGTCTAAAAGCCATGTAGTGTTGGACCATACAAAGGGAATTAAAACCAATAGTAAAAGGTTCTGTAGCCATATAAATAAGAAGAAAACAAAGAAAGAAGAAGTGAGACTGCTAAACACTGAGGATGGAGTGGAGGTTAAGGATAGTCTAGGCATAGCCCAATATCTAAACAAATACTTTGCCTCAGTCTTTAGTGAGGCTAATGAGGAGTTTACGGATAATGGCAGGATGACAAATGGGAATGAGGATATGGAGGTATATATTACCACATCCAAGGTAGAAGCCAAACTCAAACAGCTTAATGGGACTAAATCGGGGGACCCAGATAATCTTCATCCAAGAATATTAAAGGAACTGGCACATGAAATTGCAAGCTCATTAGCAAGAATTTTTAATAAATCTGTAAACTCAGGGATTGTACCATCTGACTGGAGAATTGCTAAGGTAGTTCCTATTTTTAAGAAAGGAAAAAAAAGTGATCCGGGTAACTACAGGTCTGTTAGTTTGACATCTGTAGTATGGAAGGTCTTAGAAAAAATTTTGAAGGAGGAAAAGCTAAGGACATTGAGGTCAATGGTAATTGGGACAAAATGCAACATGGTTTTACAAAAGGTAGATCATGCCAAACCAACCTGATCTCCTTCTTTGAGAAGGTAACAGATTTTTTAGACAAAGGAAATGCAGTGGATCTAATTTACCTAGATTTCAGTAAGGTATTTGATACAGTTCCACATGGGGAATTATTAGTTAAATTGGAAAAGATGGGGATCAATATGAAAACTGAAAGGTGGATAAGGAACTGGTTAAAGGGGAGACAACAGCAGGTCATAGTGAAAGGTGAACTCTCAAGCTGGAGGGAGGTTGGTAGGGGAGTTCCTCAGGGATCGGTTTTGGGACCAGTCTTATTTAATCTTTTTTATTACTGACCTCGGCAAAAAAAGTAGGAGTGTGCTAATAAAGTTTGCAGATGACACAAAGCTGGGAGGTATTGCCAATTCAGAGAAGGACCGGGATATCATACAGGAAGATCTGGATGACCTTGTAAACTGGAGTAATAGTAATAAGATAAAATGTGTTAGTGAAAAGTATAAGGTCATGTATTTAGGGATTAATAACAAGAATTTTTGTTATAAGCTGGCAACGCATCAGTTGGAAGTAACAGAGAAGGAGAAGAACTTCAGAGTATTGGTTGATCACAGGATGACTATGAGCCGTCATGTGATATGACCCTGAAAAAAGCTAATGCTGTCTTGGGTTGCATCAGGTGAGGTATTTCCAGTAGAGATAAGGAGGTGTTAGTACCGTTATACAAGACCTCATCTGGAATACTGTGTGCAGTTCTGGTCTCCCATGTTTAAGAAGGATGAATTCAAACTGGAACGGGTACAGAGAAGGGCTAATAGGATGATCCAAGGAATGGAAAACCTGTCGTATGAAAGGAGACTCAAGGAGTTTGGCTTGTTTAGTGTAACCAAAAGAAGGCTGAGGGGAGATATGATTGCTCTCTATAAATATATCAGAGGGATAAATACGAGGGAAGGAGAGGAATTATTTAAGCTCATTTCCAATGTGGACACAAGAACAAATGGGTATAAACTGGCCACCAGGAAGTTTAGTTTCTAACCATCAGAGGAGTGAAGTTCTGGAACAGCCTTGCAAGGGGAGCAGTGGGGGCAAAAGACCTGTCTTCAAGATTAAGCTTGATAAATTTGTGGAGGGGATGGTATGATGGGATAGCCTAATTTTGGCAATTAATTGATCTTTGACGATTAGCAGTAAATATGTCCAATGGCCTGTGATGGGATGTTGGATGGGATGGGATCTAAGTTACTACAGAGAATTCTTTCCTGGGTGTCTGGCTGGTGAGTCTTGCCCACATTATCAGGATTCAGGTCATCACCATATTTGAGGTCAGGAAGGAATTTTCCTCCAGGGCATATTGGCAGAGGCCCTGGGTTTTTTTTGCCTTCTTCTGCAGCGTGGGGCACGGGTCACTTGCTGGAGGATTCTCTGCACCTTGAAGTCTTTAAACCATGATTTGAGGACTTTGGTAGTTCAGACATAGGTTAGGGGTTTATTACAGGAGTCGATGGGTAAGATGCTTTGGCCTGCATTGTGTGGGAAGTCAGACTAGATGATCATAATTGTCCCTTCTGACCCTAAAGTCTGTGAGTCTAGGAGAAAGAGGTTTTATACATATGTAAATTATAAGAAATTCTTGCCTAGGTGGTTAAGAATCATCTCATCTAGCCATTTTAGTTTCTATTCTTGGGGATTGGAATTCCTATATGGTGTTGCTCTTTGGGTCCTTAGACAAAGGCTTTGTCTACACTACGCACCTTTTGGCTACAGGGCTATGCCACTACAGTTGTGCTGCTAAAGTGTAGCCACTGTTTGTCGACAGGAGAGAGCTCTCCCCCCCGACAAAAAACTTTCACCTCAACGAGCAGGAGAGTGCTCCTGCTGACAAAGCGCTGTTCACACTGGTGCTTTTCATTGGCAAAACTTTTGTCATTCGGGGAGAGGGTATTTTTTTCACCCCCGTTCCAATGTAGACAAAGCCAAAGTATCTCACAAGATGTGAACAATGTTTGTATTGTCTTTACTAGGAGGATCCTATTTGGGATAAACAGAGATGGATGGCTTTTCTAATTTTTGAGGGCCAGGAGGAATTAATAGTTATTAATCATTCAAGGCACATCTGTTCTCTGTACCTCTTTGTGACCGTGTGATGACTCATCCCTGCGGCGCCTCCTGCTGGTCATTGAGGGAATTAGCTCACCAGCTCCTGGAGCGCCCTGTCTAGCACCGTCTCTGGCCCCCATGTCCCACCTGGACCCCAGTGCCCTGTTATCTCTGGGCTGCTGCCCCCGGGCAGTAACCCCACTCTCTGTGTGTCTCCCCACTCTGGGGAACCCCCATCCCCATTCCACCTTACCTCAGCCTGTGGCTACTACCAGTCAATGAGCCCCTTTTCCCTGGGGCAGACTGCAGTACAAGAGCCAGTCATCACAGGCAAGGGGATTTTGGAACCTGCTGTCTTCCTCTACCACCCAGTACCTCTGTGGGCCTAGGACCAGGCCCTACAGCCTGGGGAGTTGCCGGCCTGGAGCTCCCCTGCTCCTCTGGCCTTTCCCCAGCCCTGTTTCACTCCCAGTACCCTTCCTCACTGGCAGCCAGGCCCTGCTCCCTTCAAGGCTGGAGAGAGACTTTTTCCTTCTGTCTCACTTCCCTCTTATAAGCGCTAGCTGGGTCCTGATTACCCTGGCTACAGCTGTGGCTGCCTTCCCTGTTAGCCCAGCTGTTATTAATCCCCTTCCCAGCTACAACCCTCTGCTGGGCTGCTTTTCCCCAGCAGCAGCCCCCTGCAGCGCTGTTTGAACCCCTTCAGGGTTGGAGCAGGTAGCCACCCCGCTGCACCCTTACAGAATAACTGACTGGAATTCAGGGAAGATTTTCCTATACTTGGGTCCTGTCCTATGTCCAATCCTTGGAGTCTGGAGTGAATCCTGTGTGTTTAACAGATGGAATTTTTTTCCCAACCCTTGTAAATATACGATAGTCCATTTCTCTCGGGAACCGACAATAGTTTCTATGATAAACACATCATCTCTCCAATTACTTCTTCTCTGTTGGGACACTTCCTGTAATAGAGAAGAAGTCCACAATCTGTCTCAAAGTGCTAGAAGTTCATTCATCTTGAGCAGAGCAAAGACTTTGTTATTTAAAATGAGCACTCATTACAAACGAGGCAGAGATGGGGTCACTTGTGGGGTGATGGAAACTAAACAGTAGAGTTCACTGTTGGAAGCCCTGGGAAATGCTACTGAGCTCATTTCATTTCCAGTCTGTTTTAGATCCTGGACTAAAACTGATCGTGTTTCAGTCACGAAAAGCAAACATAAAATGTACCATACAGTCCCCTTATTAGAGAGGCTAATAGATTTTGACAAGAATGAAATTCCTTTCTTCCTTAGATCACACTTATTGGCATATGCAAGTCAATGTGTGTGTCGGGGGGGGGGGGGGAGTTGAATGCTTTTTGTATGAGAAATGTAGACATTTAACGACTTTCACACTTGTCAAATGATTCATGAAATGCAAAGTAAACAGAATCAGGATCCCAAGGTTTAAAAATAGTTTAAAGCCTAATTGGCTCTAGTGGTCTGTGACTGAATCTAAAGTCAATACATCACGCAAGAGCCATTTCCCTGAGCTAACATGGGCTGTTCATAAGCTGCCACAGTTTGGGACAGACAGTATTTTTTCTGGCAACTTGTGCAGACATCCATGTGGGGTCCTTGCCTCACATTCCAGATTTTGAAAGCGGTTTATTTTATTTGGAGTTTTTTAAATTCATTTAGAGAGTGTGTTAGGGAGTTGAAACCCACAATTTATGTTTAATAAAATAAATGGAATAAGGATTTTGCAAAAGCTAATATTAATAGCTAAAGTGGCCCCCATTAAAGAGTCCCATGTACCCAGAGTAAGCAGAGAGTGTCTGAGTCCCGGTTCTGACTCCCACAGCCATCTCCCGGCACTTAGACAGGAAATAGCTGTCGTATTTCATATCCCACTGTGCAGTAACGCTCAATACATGGGAACAGTTTAGATCACAGAGGTCTTGGAATCTGTGACTCCATGAATTAAAACTGTCATATAGCCGTCCCATTAATTTTTGTCACATTTTTCATTAAGGTAAATTATTTTCTGGGTGGATTTAAACATTGTCCTGCAGTGTCTGCACCCAAACATGGATGCATTGAGCTGGGCAGGACAGACAAAGTGTGAAACTGACTAGTCTGTTTTCATTCTCAATTCTGAGCAAAATGAAAAGCGTAAACAGCAGCTGACATGGTGAAAAGTCTGTAAGATTTTTTAAAAATTAAACACTTATTGAAAGTCACCCAGCTGCATTTGAAGGAAGAATCCAATCACTCCATGTGGCTAGAAGTAATAAAGGAATATGACTCGTTCGTAGTACTCTTTTCTCACCCTCACACTGTTTGTTTAAACTCACAAAAGAGACTCTTGCCAACCCCCTTTCCAGAAGGCTGGTGACTCCCTTGAGCTGCTTTACTGTAGAATGTGTTTTGCAAACAGAGAATGTTAAAAGAACAATTGTCAGACTAGAAACCTCCTTCAAGTGCGTTTCTGCTCTGGAAAGTGGTTGTGCGCCCATCCAACCCCCTCCCTTCCTGCATTCAGAGTCACATCTGCGGTTTGTTAGCTTTTCCTGCTTTTTACTGTCAGCACTGACAACTTGAGCGAAGAGACGGTGAGCTGGACTCTCTTCCTTCTTGGGAATCAGCAACAGAATTATTGACTGACGTTCCGTTGCAGGGTAACTTTCAGTCAGGGGTGCCAGAGCCTTCCCAAAATGGGACCCCTCCCCCGCCCCCGAGGCCCTGTCCCCACCCTTCTTCGTCCCCACAAGGCCACACTCCTGGCCAGCCCGGAAGCTGGACCAGGGCCAGGGAGTCGTCGTCCTCCCCCAACACACACACATCTGGTCAGAGCTGGAGCGGGGAGAGCCACACAGACGGGGAGCCCCGGGGGCAGGGACACGGGCAGGGGGCTGCTCCACCTGCACCACAGGCAGATGGAGGGTCCGCTCCCACAACTCAAGAAATCTCAAGTTCCCTGTGAGTCTTCCTGCTAGTATTTTCCAAACAACCACAACCGTTCCATCCCCCCACCCTCTGCACCCAAACTGGGGTGCTGCTAAAGCTGAGGAAACAGGTTCAGCTCTGTCTCTCTCATCCTGCTTTGTGTGAGCCTATGTGCTATTTTGGGACTTTTTTATTTGCCTTCACTATTATCTGCTGCAGTGTGATTGCCATGCAAACCTGTCAGGTGAATGGCTGCGTAACTCAGCCGAATACCACCACACAGCTCCTGGGCTCGTGGCTCACGAGCTGCGGGTGTTCCTGCCAAGAAGCCAGGGATCGGCTGTGTGTCTATGACTGAGACTGCCCAAGGAGGGATTAAATTAGTTTCTCAGGGATAGTTTTACATACCACAGCCACTTCAGGAGCTGAGCAAATACATCTGAGTTACTAAACCAAGTGCCTCCGAGTTCCTAGAGGCTCCATCGTCACTCCCACCCCTGCACAAAGGCATGGTGCTCTGTGCCTTAGCAGAGCTGGCTCTGCCACACATCCTCTGCCCATCTGCAGGGATGGACACCAGTTGAACCTCCAGGGAGAATCCCACAGGCAGTCAGGACTGGGTTTACAATGGCTCCATGGAGCCAGGCCCATGCTCAGAAGAGGCCCCGACCTGCTCTGCTTGCACTGTGCCCAGAGACCCCACCAGCCCGTTGGCTCCCACTGCCCACCACTTGCTCCTCTCGGCCTATCCACCTGCTGCCTCCTCGGCCTCACCCCCCCTGCTCCTCTCTGCCCCCTGGCTGGACCCCCGGCTCCTCTCCGCCCAACGGTTGGACCCCAGTGCACCTCCGGCTCCGGGCAGCCTCTGCTTCCCCAACCTGTGGGGCCCCGCCTGTCTCCCGGGAGCTGAGCTGCCTGGGACTGGTGCAGAAGCCTGGCCAGCCTCAGTGAGATGGCGATAGTGGGGCAGGATGACAATGCTGGGGACTTGGCTGGGCCCCTGCAGGCAAGTGCATCTTGAGGAAGCCCAGGCGGGGCAGGCCCTGGCCTGGCTTATCGCAACCACTCCCGGGGGCCGAAGCGATTCCCAGCCCCGGGGCCGGCCCTGGCTGCGCTGCCGGCTCATCCCAGCAGACAGTCGCCTCCCAGCAGGGCCAGTGATTGTGGCTGGGAGGCAGGGATTGCGGGAGTGGGTCTGTGGAGAGTCTGAGGGGCAGTGCTGGGCTGTGAGGGGCAGGGAAGATCTGTGTGCGGGCGGGCGGGGGGCTATGTGGCTCGGTGTAGGCCCATCCCTGAGGGAAAGGGACATGCTAGCACCACAGGGTCGAGCAGGCCACTGGGCCTCTGGCAGCTGCTGGTTTGTAAATAGGGCCCTCTCACTGGGCGGAGTGGGGTCGCCCCTGCCATGCCCCATTGCCCCTGGCTGGCCCCTTGCTCTGTGGACTGACCTCCCCGCGCCATGCCCCATTGCCTCAACGGGGGCCCTTGAAAGGTTAATCCGGCCCCGACAGCCGTGTGAGGTGGGGGCCAGGACGGGGGAGTGTCCTCTCCAAACTGCCTGGGGTCCTAACAGTCAGCCGGAGGCACCGTCGCTGCAGAGCTCGGTAATTTGTAAAGAGAGAGCTCTGGCCCACCCCAGTTTACATTGCCAGGGGCTGGACTGGGAGGAATGGGGACACTTCCAGCCTTTCCCAGCATCCCCCGAGCCTGGCCTAGTCTGGGTCTAAACAGCGGGGAGACAGCTATTTAATAATGATCCTCACCTCCCAAACGCTGTGTGAACATTTACCACTCGATCCAGCCAGGCAGGTCAAGACTCCTCAGTCATGACCTGCCCTCACCAGAGCCTCAGAGCCTGTCTGCGTGCACGTGTTATTACCCCCGTGCAAACCCTATGTGGGTAAATCAGTGTCATCAGCAGTTCGTGGCTCTCAGTCCTGTGTGTTGTCTGCTGACTTTCCATTCTCTCAAATGATCCTTCCCTGTCTCCCATTGCCAGCTTCTGGCAGAGGCTAGGGAACCCATCCCTGCCTTCCTGGGTAGTAGCCATTGATGGACCTGTCCTCCATGAACGTAACTAGGTTTTTTTTGAACCCTGTTATAGTCTTGGCCTTCACAACATCCTCTGGCGAACAGTTCCACAGGTTGACTGTGCGTTGAGTGAAAAAATACTTTCTTTTGTTTGTTTTAAACCTGCTGCCTATTAATTTCATTTGATGACCCTTAGTTCTTGTGTTAGGAGAGGGAGCAAATAACACTTCCTTATTTACTTTCTCCACACCAGTCATGATTTTATAGATCTCTATCATATCCCCCTTTAATTGTCTCTTTTATAAACCGAAAAGTCCCAATCTTACTAATCTCTCTTCATACGGAAGCTGTTCCATGCCCCCAATCATTTTTGCTGCCCTTTTCTGAACAATTTCCAATTCCAATATATCTTTTTTGAGATGGGGTGACCGCATCTGCACACAGTGTTCAATATGTGGGTGTACCATGGATTTATATAGAGGCAATATGATGTTTTCCATCTTATTATCTATCTCTTTCTTAACGATTCCCAACTAATTCTGTCAGTTTTTTGACTGCCACTGCACATTGAGTGGATGTGTTCAGAGAACTATCCACAGTGACTCCAAGATCTCTGTCTTGAGTGGTAACAGCTAATTTAGATCCCATCATTTTATATGTCTGTACGCATTACTTTGCATTTCTCAACACTGAATTTCATATGCCATTTTGTTGCCCAGTTACCTAGTTTTGTGAGTTCCCTTTGTAATTCTTTGAAGTCTGCTTTGGACTTAACTATCTTTAGTAGTTTTATATCATCTGCAAATTTTGCCACCTCACTGTTTACCCCTTTTTTCAGATCATTTATGAGTAAATTGACTAGGATTTGTCCTAGGACTGACCCTTGGGGAACACCACTAGTTACCCCTCTCCAGTCTGAAAATGAAAATTTATTCCTACCCTTTGTTCCCTGTCTTTTAACCAGTTCTCAATCCATGAAGGGATCTTCCCTCTTATCCCGTGAGAACTTAATTTATGTGAGAGCCTTTGGTGAGGGACCTTTCAGTCACTGTCACCATCCTGGTTAGATGGTCGGTGATAGATCCCTACTGCTATATTCTTATTATTCAAGCGTGGAATTTCCATCAGAGAGATTCTGTGGTACAGTTTGGTTCATTTAAGATTTTTACTTCATTTGATTCAATGCTTTCTTTCATATGGAGTGCCATTCCCCCACCAGCACGACCTGTTCTGTCCTTCCGATATATTTTGTACTCCAGAATGATTGAGTCCCATTCATTTTCCTCACTCCACCAGATTTTTGTGATGCCTCTTATATCAATATACTCTTTTAATACAAGGCACTCTAGTTCATCCATCTTATTATTTAGATTTCTAGCATTTGTATATAAACACTTTAAAAACTTGTCTCTTTTTAGCTGTCTGCTGTTTGGTGATATAATTGAATGGGACTTTTTTTCATTTGTCTGTTTCTCATCGGATCCTACCCGTATTTTATCATCTTCCATCTTCTCCTCCTTGCTAGGACATAGAGAATCTCCTTTACCAGATCCTCCTCTTAGGGATGTCTCTGTCCAAACCACAGCTCCTCCGCATCTGTTGGCTTTCCCCCAGTCCTTAGTCTAAAAACTGCTCTGCCTTTATCTCTCTCTGTGGTCTCCTGTGCCCTGTTCACAAGAAGTGATTCATTCTGGAACCAGTGCAGTGAAATGGTTAAAAGAAAGGTCTGATCATAGGCCCAGTTGGCTTAACCCCTTTATCTTTAAAAGGGGTCACTGTTCTCTGCAAGTCACAGAGCTGGGCTTAGAGATGAAATTTGCATAGAGCCACAGATCAAAGGCCCCAGTGCAATTAATTCAATGACCTTTCAGGGAAATGTCAACTTGCTGGCCCAGGTAGCTGTAAAACTCCTAAAACCTGATCCGATGGGACTTCCCCCTCATTAGTTTGCTTCATAAATCAGCGAAAGGACCTGAATTTGCTGAAGACTTGAACTGTTCCTTGGAGGGCCCGTTCTCAACCCAGGCCAATCTAGACAGGTGTAGCACTGACCCTCACATCCCCAGGTACTGGGCTACCAGCCACCCAGCCCCACACACCAGGCCCAGGCCCAACTGTCACAGCTTTTGCAATGTTCATAGAACTCAAATGTGTTTCTGGGTCTTGTGAGCCTCTGGCAGAGCTTCACCACACAGCCAATGGCAAAACCCCCATTGATTGTGATGGGGCAGGACTCATCATCACCATTCGCAGTAGGGTTGTGATGTCATTATGCAGCATCACGAGATTATGACATCGTTCTTGTCATCATGATCAGGCAGGGCAGTTTCTAGGGCAACGAGGGCATGCTGAACCCAGGTTGCCACGGCTTCACTGCTCTCCCGAGCTGGCTCCATCAGAGTTAGCTTGGGTATGCGCAAGATGCAACCACAGCTGGCAATTGCAGTGTAGACACATCCTCTGTTAATTGCCGGTGACCTCTCCAGCTACAGGAGGGCCTGGGTACCCAGAAGGAGAGAGATAGCGAGAGCGAGATCCCTGTGCACCATTTCACCCCCAAGTTTGGCGCGTTGACCTGCACACTTCTTCCTCCACTGAAATACCCGTTCCTGTAGGGAGCACCCCAGCAGCTGTTTGGGGGAGCACAGCTCCATGGCACACAGTTTCAGGTGGATGTACAGAAGAAGGCAGCACTCAACTGCATCAACACTGCTCCACGGAACAGCTTTGGGATTGATCAGCTCCATCCACAGAGATCACAGCCAGTCCAAGCAGGACAGCAAGTTAGAGCCCACCCCCAGCTGACATTATTGCTGGGACACGAGACAGAGGCTTGTGGGAGCTGAACATCTGGCTTGCCATGGCTGGTACCTGCTACTTACCTGGTACTTTCCTGTAAAATCAGAAACGTGAGTACAAATGTTATGAATCAGAGAGGTAGCCGTGTTAGTCTGGATCTGCAGAAGCGACAAGGAGTCCTGTGGCACCTTAAAGACTAACAAAGTATTGAAACATAAGCTTTCGTGGGCTAGTACCCACTTCGTCGGATACTTACTTCCACTGCATGCATCCAACGAAGTGGGTATTAGTCCACGAAAGCTTATGCTTCAGTACTTCTGTTAGTCTTTAAGGTGCCACAGGACTCCTTGTCATTCCTGCAAATGTTATGACCATGCCTGGCCGGGCTTGCACGGAGTACCCAAAGGGGCCAATTCTGCAAGGCAAGTTGCCTAGGTGTATCTGAGGAATGAATTTTTGCCCAATGATAGGAGTGGAACGACTTGTGTGCTCTGAGGTATGATGAGCTGGCACTGAGAGTCAGCATGCAGAGCAGGGCACGTGGTTTTCTAAACTCACAAGTAACAAGCCAGGTTCCTTAAGCCAGGGTAGGCTGGCCGGCCAGTTCTCAGGAGGAAAGTCCTTCGCCTGGCTTCACCTGTAGCTGCCCACTGGAGGTGGAGGAAGCGGAGACAAATTGCAGTGTGGGTAGGTCGTGGGATGAACGGCAAGAATATTCTTTTCCAAATCTCCTTTTAAGAACCTCACAAAGGAGGATGAGCAAGTGGCATCTTTTACCCCCTTTCTGTTTCCACCAGTGAAATCCATTTCCAGCCAGGCGTGGCATAGGGAACTTTGTTCTCACCAGTTCTGTTACCAAGAGTCCTTGAATGATATCAGGAGGCCCTGGTTGTTTGGAGTAATACAGTTTCTCTGTCTGGGTTTCTCACACCTCTTATGACTTTCATCTTCATAGACAGTGTTTCATGGTTATTGTAACAGCTTATGGATTTTCACATACTTGTTCCAATTGAGCTGAAGGTAACTTTGTAGGTCCAGCAATTGCCACGTGCCCCTCAGGATCCAGTGGGGCCAGGAGTATCTGTACCACGTTCTGAGATGCGCACGTTCCTGTGTGATAGCATTCATCTGGATTGCATTGTTTAGAGGTATCAGGATCTCCACAGGCGCATACAGCCAGGTCCTCAGCCCAGCGAGACCATGACAGAGCAGCACATGGCGGCCCTAGAGGGGCCCTTGAGGGTCCCCCAGTGTGAGTCTCTCCTGCCTTTCCCCCATTGCGGGGACGTGCAAGGGCAGAGCTGGAGTGCAACATGCTCTGCTGATCCCACAGCCAGCAAAACTGTCTCTGGGGAACTACTTGAGCTGGCACAAGTTAGAGATGCCCTGAGGTGGCTCCAGCTTACACCAGGGTCCAGGTTGGCCCCGTACCTGCCCCGTGATCAGGTGGTTCAGGTGCACCGTCTGGAGGGTATGTTGATGCACAGGCAGGTGTAGAGTAGTGATGTGGTAGGATAGGTAGGGGCAGAGCTGGGGTTTCAGAGACATTGGGGTGGGGTGGGGTATGAGGGTGTTGGAGCTAAGGCCTTGGAGAGCCCACCCAGTCTGTGGCAGGCAGCCAGGGCATGGTGAGCTCCTCACAGAGCACTGGGAGAGCAGGCAGATGAGGTTCCCAGGAGAGGCACGAGGCACAGCGATTGGCAGGGCTCCCTGGGAAACTGCTTAGAATATCTGTGATGTAGGGACCTGACGGGGCCCCTGGTGGGGTCTTTGTGCCATGTGATGCCTGCTTCTGGGTAGGCTCGAGTATGGCAAGAATCACCAGCTTTGGGGCCTGGCCACCCTGGCCTGTCAAAAGTCAAATCTCCCAAACCCCTGCAGAAGCCCAGAACCTGCGCGGGGAAGCCAGCTACTGCAGAAGGTATTATTACTAGTGTGGCCTATAGCTGCCAGCTAAGATCAGGGCTCTGTAACATGGGTGCTGCACAGACACAGAGAGAGACTGTCCATGCCCCCAAAGCTCACAGTCAAAATGCACAAGGGCAGGAGAGGAAACAGAGGCAAAGAACAGGTCTCTTCACCAGGCTCAAGCACTGTTGAACATGGCCTGTCCATCCCTGAAGAGGGGATAAAGAGTACTGTTCAGTCATGGAAGGGTCAATGAATGACACCTCCTCTTGCTCCATCTAGCCCACACTGGGGCCCCTTTGTTCTCCCCCAAACTCAGCTGTTAATGTACAGTGTGTTTTAGGGGTGTATCCAGGAACTGCTATTTTACAGGATCATAGAATATCAGGGTTGAAAGGGACCTCAGGAGGTTCTAGTCCAACCCCAACTAAATCATCCAACAGATTTTTGCCCCATATCCCTAAATGGCCCCCTGAAGGACTGAACTCCCAACCCTGGATTTAGTAGGCCAGTGCTCAAACCACTGAGCTATCCCTTCCACATGGAGAAACAGTGGAGTGAATCAGGGTCAGATTTAGTCTCTGGAGTGGGGGATTGTGACCGTGAGTGTTACCTGCAAATACTCTCGTGAACTCCAAGTGGCAGCAGAAAGAAACCTGCCCTGAGTCTAGCTTGTGTGTTTGGAAAGGCCAAGACACAGGAGGGGACACCGCCAAGGGGCCATGCTCACCCCCTTCTCTTCCCAGGTACTCTAGTGCCTCCGTTTTCTCCAGCCAGACTCTTCGTTCTCGCAGGACTTGGGTCCCACTTACTACTGCGGGGTTTGAGGGCAGAGGAGGTGAGCAGTCACCGCGTCCATCGACAGCAGCGCAAGCTGCAGATCACGACATGTACGATCTTTAGGAGCCTGATGTGACTGGAGTCCCAGGGGGCCGTGCCAAGGTCACTCGATTAGGGTGAACTGCAAAGAATGGGGCAGACAAAGCTGGGGGATATTCCAGTACTTCAATTTACCAAACCAGCACAAAACAGCTTCTAGAATATCTCACTGGTGCCTAGAAGAGTGGTCTTCAAACTGGGTGCACGCACCCCCAAGGTGCGCGAGACCATCTCCGGGGATGTGCGAGACCCCGGTGCCGCTGCTGATCCCGCCCGGGAGACCGCCGAACTACCGGGTGGGCTATTTTAGGACCACCAAAATGTCGCCACAGAAAGCGGAAGCTTTTGCTTTCCGTGGCGGCATTTTGGCGGACATACCCCCAGAGGGCTGCTCTACTTTTTCCTCAGTGAGAAGGGCCCGCCAAGGAAAAAGTTTTAAGACTCCTGGCCTAGAAGCCAACACCACAGTTCTCTTAAAGCAACCCAGCCTTGGGCATCTACCCAGACGCTCAAGTCAAATAGGTTGAGGATTACTGAAGATCTTATTCGACAGATAAGAAAGTTCTACTGATCCCAGAGGATCAGACACATTACCTCCCAGGCTAATGACTATTTCAGTTCTTATCCAAATACACATTACAGCCAGTTCTTATTAACTAAACAAACATTTATTTAAAAAGAAAGGAGAGGGTATTGGTTAAAAGATCAGTATACATACAGACATGAGTACAGTTCTGAGATCCGATTCATAGTAGAGATGGGTTTAAGATTGGCAGCCATGTTAGTCTGTATCCTTAAATAAGACGAGGAAGACTTTGTAGCACCTTAGAGACTAACCAGTTTATTTCAGCATAAGATTTCGTGGGCTATAGCCCACTTCATCGGATGCATAGAATGGAACAAACAGAAGTAAGATGCATTTATACACACAGAAAGAAAAAAAAAGTTGTACATTAGCATACCAATTCTAAGAGGCTGTTAATGGTTCTCTCATTACACTAAATCAGGCCTCCACAACTTGGAAAGCAGCGAGGGTCATATTACTGCAAAAAAACCAGCTGCGGGCCAAAAAGCCCAGCCCCCATCCGCTTCCCCCCACCCTACCGCTTGACTTGCCCCACCCCTACTTACCCCCCGCAGGCTGCACAGTGCGCCCGTGCGGGCCGCATTTGGCCCCCGGGCCGCATGTTGTGCAGGCCTGCACTAAATGATTGCATTTTCCTACTTAATTTACCTTCAATAGTTGTTATCTCCTGTCAGACGCAGAGATCCACTTCAAAAGGTATTTTTTTCTCCTACTGATAATGGCCCATCCAAACTAAACAGCCTCTTAGAATTGGTATGCTAATGTACAACTTTTTTTTTCTTTGTGTATAAATGCATCTTACTTCTGTTTGTTCCATTCTATGCCTCCGATGAAGTGGGCTATAGCCCACAAAAGCTTATGCTGAAATAAACTGGTTAGTCTCTAAGGTGCTAAAAAGTCTTCCTCGTCTTATTCATAGTAGAGATGGTGAACTTCCTAGTTGCAAAGAGATCTTTCAGAATTAGTCCATAGGTTATAGTCCAAAGTCCAATTCAGGGGATCTAGTTAGAACTGGAGATTTCAGCCTTATGACTTAAGCTTCCCCTGCATGAAGCATCAAGCAGATCTGAGATCAAAAGGATCAAGACCCAAGAAGTTTTTATACAGTTCCAGGCCTTCTCTTGGCAGGTTGGAGGCCTTAGGTGAATAATAGACAATAATGGAGTCTTTGAAGTAGACCTATTTCCTAAGCATCGCCAGTAATTAGCTACACTGATTAACATAAGGCAATTGCCTGTTTTCTACCATTCTCAGGTGGTTTGCTAAACATTTCAAAGGAGATGAATACAGCCATATCCTATGTTTACAGTTCATTTAAATGTCAGTATTTCCTTTTGATCTCTAAATTAACAAAATACAGCATAGACAGGGACTGTTTGACTACATTGTTATTCTCCAACAGGACATTAGTACACATATACAATTAGTATCACCTCTAACTTCTAATAGTGCAGGTTTGCATTTCAAAGCCTATCTACCATGGAATGGCCCTAATGACCATTCACATACTTTTCTGACATGTCTCTAAAGATTGACTCTGAGTCATTTAGCCTGCAAGCTGCTTAACCCTTTCTAGGCATGTGTCACACTTTGTATAAGATTCATTGCAATTAGATAACAGTGGTAGCAACAATGATTTGCGTGGTCATACTGCAGTCAGATAATGTCACAGCTGGATTGGGACTTTCCAGCTGAAACTGCTCAGGAAAGAGGCACTGGGAAATAGGCAGCCCCCGCATCCCTGACAGAACTGCAGTCCAGTCCTGAGGAAGTGCCTCTCTTGCTGCACATCTCCTGTCTCCCTCGGAGAGGCTGATTTTGATGGGCTGGATGAGGAGCTGCCATCCATTCACTTATGGCTCCTCTTGCTCCTCCTCGTTGCAGACCAGCGGATTGGCACATGTTTCTCGGTGCTGATCGGCGGGCGCTGTGCGGGGGAGCTCCCAGGCCAGTACACCAAGATGCAGTGCTGCTGCGACTCCGGGCGCTGCTGGGCGATCGGGCAGACCCCTGAAATGTGCCCTGTCCGGGGATCCGGTAAGCAAGACAACGGGAAAGCCACGAGTGCCCCACTGAATGCGACTTCTTCTTAACGGCCGTGAGCTGAGCTGTGAGGTTTTCTGGTCGATGGGGGTCGCATTGCAATTGCACAAAGGCAGGGAATTCAGGAGTAAGGGCCCCCGGCCCGCTCCCCCTTTGCAAAAGAACAGCACCAGGGGTCTAGCAAGGGCAGTAACCTCCCCACCCCACCCCAACCCTGCCCTGGCTCCCTGGGCATGGGAAGAGATCAGAATGAGTGCAGGGCTGTAGCAGAGGGCTGGGAATCGGGTCTCTGGGATTCTGTTTCCAGCTCTGCCTTGCTGCATAGCTGCACTTCCCCTTCTCGGGCCTTCACCTGCCCCTCCGGAGATCAGGGCCATGCTCTGTACAGGGGCTGCCACTGGAAAGCCAATAGCAGTAGCACAACCCCCCTCCCCCCACACCGCCGCCAGGATGACCAGATAGCAAGTGTGAAAAATTGGGAGGGGGGTGGGGGTAATACGTGTCTATGTGAGAAAAAGTCCCAAATGTCAGGATTGTCTCTATAAAATCGGGATATCTGGTCACCATATTCCCCCCGCTCCGCCCCACCTGGGTAGCCCTGTGCCTGCTGCACAGAGCCAACGGCTCTTCCCATCGCTGCAGTGTGAGAGCTGCTGGCCAGATGTGACCACAAGACCCGCCTCACTTGAGCGTCATTGAAGGGAGGTAAAGCCCTCTCCCAGCCCACACTCCCTGCGTTACCGCCGCCTCCCGTCGAGCCGGGCAGGGACTTCAGCCTGCCGTGCTAGAGTGATGCTCAGGCAGCTCTTTCGTTTCAGATGAGTACCGCAGGCTCTGCATTGAAGGGCTCCCAGCCGTGCCGGGCTTCTCTGGGAGCTTCCCTGTGCTTCCTGGGTTTGGGCCAAACGGTGTCGGGCCTGGAATTAGCGGACCTGGAGGCATTGGACCAAATGGGGCAAACGGCCAAGGCGGGATCCCGGGGCTTCCTGGGATGGGCCCTGGAAGTTCGAGCATCGGTAAATGAAATCTCCTTTCTGCTTGTGCTGGCCCAGCTCGCCTGCGTCTCTTCCACAGCCGTGTGCTCACCCGGGGTGCCTGCTGTCACGGACTCCCAGGTCGGGCCCACTCTTGGCCCAATGTGGTCCATGGGGGGTGCCCCTTTCGGTGAGACAGCCCTTCTCGGGGGTCCCCTCTTGGGGTCAGTCATAGCACACCGGCCTCTTCCGTGGGCCCCCTCAGGGAGTCCCCTCTCCTGGGACCCCCAGGGCTTCCACTCCCAAAGGGGATGACGCCCCCGCACCCGTCCTCTAGACAAGAGTGACTCTCAGCCAGTGTAAAACAGGAGGTTTATTGAGCACTGAACACAGCCCAGGAACTCTCAGGGCCTCAGGCCTGGCCTCCCTCAGCCCAGCACATCCCAGTCTCTCCTGCATCCAGGGGGGCTCTGCTTGCCCCCCCCCCAGCACAGAACCCCCCTGTTTCCCAGCTGGGCAGCTGATCTCATTCCCCCAAACCCCACCTCCGTCCATTGTCTTGTCTTCAGGTAAACAGGGTCGTCTGGGCCTCTAGCTGGAACTCATTGGTCGGGTCCCCGGGCATCCTGTCTTCGCAGCCCATTGTGACCCTGGCCGCTCCCTTCAGGACGTGGTCCCCGGTCCCCAGCACTTCGTACCCTGTGCCTGGGGGGAGGGGTCACTGGAGCACTCTGGGAAGTGGGGAGCCAGAGCCCCTCTGCTGCTGCCCTTCCGTTCTGAGCTGCAGCAGCCCCTGCTATGCCAGGCTCCCAGCTTGGCCAGGCTGCTGGTGTAGTGACCCCATGGGGCCTGGGCAAGGCCCCCAACAGCTAGTTACTGGAGACCCGAGCTGAGGCCTGGCCAGATTTCCAGGGATGGTTGGAGAAGGCCCAGGGCCAGCAAGATCCCCTAGACCCAGCTCTGCAGCCTGTTCCATCCTCCAACCGCTCCTTACTGGAGTCCTTGCAGATGGGCCAGAGCTGGGAGTCGGTATCTCTGCCTTGGAGAGGGGGGTGGGTCTGCCCGCAGTCCCTGGCGGAGGGAGCCGTGGAGGTGGTCGGTGTGTTGCGGGTGATGCCGGGAGGTTTCCCTTTCGGGAGATATGTTCTCCCCGCTCTCAGACAGCCGCGACCCCGAAGCGGGCTCCTGGGGTGGGGGCTCGGGGCTCCCATTCCAGGCTCTCTTCTCTCTGGGGCTTCCAGGAACTGCCACCTTAAATCAGACCATCGACATCTGCAAGCACTTCACCAACCTGTGTCTGAACGGGCGCTGCATCCCCACCCCCTCCAGCTACCGCTGCGAATGCAACATGGGATACAAGCAGGACGTGCGTGGCGAGTGCATTGGTGAGAGAATCCCCTGGGCCAGGGACAGCTGCCCCACCGGCCCCGACAGCTGCTCCTCGGTGCCCTGGCAGCCTCGGGGGGTGCTTGCAGCTGCTCTCCCCAGCCTGAGCTTCATGGACCAGCCCTGAGGCTGAGGTTGCCCCCTGCAGGTGGGGTTAAGGAGCGCAGGGCGGCTGTCTCGTGGTGCTGGGTGGGGTGAGGCGGTGGGGTGGGCCTGTACCCAGCACCACGGGGAACACTGGGGGCAGCCACCACTCCCTCCTCTGTTGCACTCGGATCATGGCTGGGTGGGAGAGTCGCTCTCACTTTTGTTCTCTGTTGCTGAATATGGCAGGGCCCCAAAATACAAGAGTTCTCCGTCCACACACTCCCCCTCCCCCGACAAAGACAGCACCTGGGATGAGGGGCCCTGGGGTCTTCCAACTCTGGGCTGCAGCCCTACAGAGTCCTCCTCATAGTGCCCAGCCGCCCCGTACCCTGGGCACTGAGGGCTTTCTGACCCCCCAGGCAGGTGGCTCCTCACCTTAGGGTCTCCGTAGAGCCGTGCGACCTGCTGCACCTCGCTGTCCCCTTCCCGCTGGCCTGGCGGGTGGTGCTGGTCCTGAGGGGCTGTGCGGGACTGAGGGAATGCAGCTCAGCACCTGGCAGGATTGGCCCTTGCTGACCTAGCAGCATTCCTGTTCCTGAGCTGGCGTTTCGCTGGGCGGCTCCGTGGGAGCCTGGGGACGAGCTGCCGAGCAGCGCCGAGCTTCAGAGCCGCACTCCCGGCGCTCAGGGGCTGCCAGCTTCATGCCCTTTTCCTTCCAGATGTGGACGAATGTTCCAGCAGCCCCTGCGTACACGGCGACTGTGTGAACACCCCTGGCTCCTACCACTGCAAGTGCCACGAGGGTTTCCAGAGCACCCCCACCAAGCAGGCCTGTATTGGTACGTGTGTCTCTCGGCTGGCACAAGGCGCCCCGGTGGCTCAGGGGGACGGGCTCAGAAACGGTGGCAGAGCCGAGCCCCAAGCTCCCAGGAGCAGACAGGCTCCCACCCAGAGTGAAGGGGGGGTGCTGGCACCAGAGCCCCTCAGCAATCCGCTGCTCGCTGCAGGGCAGCAGATGCGTTCGCTGCTTGCCCAGGGGTGCGGAGGGTGATGCGAGCCAGGGGCAGCGCCGCACGCTCTGATCTGAGAGGGGCTTTCGCAGAGGGTCTGCTCCAGGTTAATTCCTGTAATTACGGAGGAGGGATTTTCGGAAGCAAAGTGAAACCCAGCAATTCCATCCCACGTATCAGACTGACCCGCGGGGGGTCAGCGGCAGGGTGGAGCCCGGCCGAGCCGCCTCACACCTCTGCCACGTGCGCTGAGAGGACCCAGTGGCTGGGGAGTGTGTCCTAGGCCAGCCCTGGGTGATGGGCACAGACTCTGTCAATGGCTTTCACAGCTTCTTGCTGGCAGCAGGGGAACACAGAAGGGTCCAGGGTTCCAGTCCAGGTTCTAGGGGGAGGATGCTCTACCTGTCCCTTCTCTCTCTTTCCCCACAGCCTCCCCGTCTCCTTCTGCTCCTATTCTCCCACTCAACTCCTGCCCCATCCCCTGGCCACTGCCAGCCCATCACCTGACTCCTGTCCTGACCCCTCCCCAGCTCCTGCCCAAATTTCTCCCACCCCTGCTTCTGTCCTCACCCACTGGCCCCCGCTCTAGCTCCTCTTCTCCCCTGGTTCCTATCCCCCCTTACAGTGGAAGGGCTGGTGACCAGCATGCCTAGTGGCCAGCACATGGCCTTAGAGGTTCTGCTGGTCAAGTGGATCCAGAGGGGGGCCCAGCTGCAGCCTCAGTCACCCTCCCTGCTCTGATTGCTGCCTCCGAGTTGATCACTGCAAAGGAGAGCGGGACGGTGGGGAACGCAGGCCCCCCTACTCCACTGGGTCCCCACCCAGAGCCTCGGGGGTCTCGAATGTCCAGCCCAGCTGCTAAGCACTCGATTACCTGGGGGTCACTTCCTCCCAGTTTGGGGCCTAGTCACAGGCTTAGGCGACTCCTCGTGCAGTGTCTGGGTCAATCAGTCCCTCTGCCAGGGAACCCAGGGGCCTGTCTACACTGTGGTTAAAACCCCGCAGCTGGCCCAGGCCAGCTGACTTGGCCTCACCAACTGAGCAAAACTGCCAGCACCACGAGTGGTGGACCTGGAGGACCCTTGCAGCTGCAGGGGCTGTGCCGTGCGAGCCATGGCACAGCCGGTGCCGCTCATGGCGTTGAGACTGAAGCCCTGTTTGGGCAGAGCAGAGTAACTGCTGGGGAGGGAAGGAGGTCAAGGCTGGGGAACGGGGCTTTCTGGTGGGACTAAGGGCTGGATCCAAAGCCTGTCACACTGGGAAGAAAGGTGTCAGGGAGCTGTGGATCAAGCCCATACATGGGCTGTATCGAGGAGCTGAGGGCAGAGAGAATGGCAAGGGATTTCACAGGGGGATCAAGACCCTACGGCTCCAGGCCCTGGGTCAGGGCTGCGGACAGGAGCACAGAGCGAGTCTCCCGCAGGGAGGGAATCTGGACTCTCAGAGCCGGGACCTACTGCATGGATCTGGGAGCAGGATCCTGCCCTTCCCCGGGAATGGGCTCTCCTAGGAGCCGGCCATGGCTACGTGGCCGTGGTGCCAGCTGGGTGGAGAGGAAGTCAGTGCTGGGATTAGGAGGCTCAAGCTGCTACCTGGCTGTGTTTGTTTCCCTGCCAGACATTGACGAGTGCATCATGAACGGGGTGATGTGCAGGAATGGCCGGTGCGTGAACACCGACGGCAGCTTCCAGTGCATCTGCAACGCGGGCTTCGAAATCACCCCCGATGGCAAGAACTGTGTCGGTGAGCAGCTTCCTTCAGCGTGCGATGGTGCCGGTTCCTGCTGTCACTCACACACCACGGACTCCAGCAGGGAAGGAAGGAGGGCAGAACTGGACCCATGAGCTGCAGTAATCCCATGCACACCTATAGCAGATTTATCCTGAAGAGCCAGACCCAGGGGCTTTCCAGAGCTCACCTCTCACCGCAGAAATGCAGCCACCTCTGGGGTGAATGCAGTTTAGCGACACCTCCCAACCCTTGAAGAGAGTGGGGAAAGAGTCAGGGACCTGGTAGAAACTGCTCCCTCAACGTGTGGAGGGAGAGTGAGGGATCTTGCAGGCCATGGGATCGTTAGTGGGAGCATTACATCACCTGTGCGAGCCTGCACTGGTCGCAGCACAGAGCCCCACGCAAGAGGAGAGAGCAGAGGTCAGCTCTGGCTCCATGGCCAGGGTGCCCAGGCGTCCCCAGGGCTGATTCCTGGGCATTTTCTTAAGGGTCTAAGTGTCTGGGAAAGGCTTTGCAGGCCTGGCCTCCATGCCGTGGGGCATGACTTGTACCCAGCACTGTCATTCGCGCCTACCGCTCGCCCCGGGACACGGCCTTTGGGTCCCACAGAGGAGGAATCTGCAGCAAATTTTAAACTTTTCTTTAAAAATGGCTTCAAGCCCTTTCCAGCTGCATTAGCCCTTAACACATGAAGGGAGTGAAAGAGGCAGCGCGGCCGGAGGAGGCCAGGCGGGAGAGCTGGATTTTCACCTCGAGGGTATTAGCCCTGATCAGTTAAACATCAGCATTGCTAACGATTTCCCTCTGGGTTTCTGACGTAGAAAAACCCAACCCACCTGCTTGTCCTGCCTTCCCCGACTGCTCCGGGGGCCAAAAGGCCCATCTGCCTCCAGCTCCCCGGCACTTAAACAAAGAGCAGAATAAACGCCAGGCCTGGCCAGGGCCGGGGGGATGATTCTGGGCCCGAGGGAAGGGGGTGGGAACCTTCCTTTCCCAGTTTCCTGCAGTCGTCCCTTTGCTGCCAGACTCAGGCCCCACCTGCCGACGGTAGACGACGAAGCCTGGCTTTTCCCACAGGGTCCCTTCAGAACGGCGGAGGGTGTCACGTTGTGCCTCAGAAAAATCCATCTTGTGCCTCCGAAGCTCCCATTCCCCTCCTTAAGAGGAAGGGCAGCCCAATGGGCCGGGCCCTGCCCTACGAAGTGGGAGTCCTGGGTTCAGGTCACTCTTTGCCCACAGACATGCTGTATGATCTTGGGCCAGTTACTCAGCTTCTGAGGGCCTCACGCTGGGGAGAATAGCGTGGCCCTGCTCCCTGGACCAGTGCCTGGACCGCTGGGATGACCTACGACAGTGATGGGTGCTCAGGGGGATCCAGCCCCCGGTTTCATTTAGTGGTTAGCAAAGAACCAAACCTTCCTGGGGTCTGCGTACAAACAGTCCTTTGTATAAGGTGTAGTGGGCTCAGTAGGTGGCCCCCTCTCCCTTGGGTGCTGCTGGCTCAGCGGGTGGCCCCCTCCCTTGCGTGTTCCTGGCCCAATGGGTGGCCCCTTTCCCTTGGGTGCTGCTGGCTCAGTGGGTGGCCCCCCTCCCTCGGGTGCTCCTGGCTCAGTGGGTGGCCCCCTCTCTTGGGTGCTGCTGGTTCAGTCTGCACTAGGTTGTGCTGCCCCTGATTGGCTCCTCCAGCCCCGCCCCTGCCTGGCTCTGCAGTCGGCTTCGAAGGGGCTTTTCTCTGGCTCTTGGTGTGTGTGGCGCCCCGGCCTGGCGCGCTCTGCGTACGGGGGTCCCTGTGGGGGGCGCAGCTCAGAGAGCCGGGAGATGTCAGCACACGTTGGGAAGTGATCGTGTGCGAGGGGGCCAGGTCTCGGCCTGGCACCCCACAGCCGGACGTTCTCGCTGGCCTGCCCGGGGCTGCTCTGAGCCGACGGTAGCGCCGGTGCCAACGCAGACTGGCGCTCGCACAGGGCAGGACTGGGACAGAAGGAGCCAAGCCCAGCTGCACCTCGCAGGCTCTGTCATGTCTCTTGTCGCCCCCAGATCACGACGAATGTGCCACGACCAACATGTGCCTCAATGGGATGTGTATTAATGAGGACGGCAGCTTCAAATGCATCTGTAAACCCGGCTTTGTGCTGGCTCCCAACGGGCGCTACTGCGTGGGTGTGTAGACTGCCGGGGTCGGTCGTGGGGTGCGCCGGGTGCCTCTGGGTGTCTGTGCAGCAGGCGTGAGAGCGGAGCGGGGAGAGTGGGGGGCCAGGTACCTGTCTGCCCTCGCGCCAGGCCGAGCAGTAGAGCCAGGAGTGCCAGTCTGCTGCGGGGCAGGGAGCAGCCTGTTCTCAGAGGACTGCAGGTGCCGTGGGGGGAGGGGCGGCTCTCAGGGGGCTGGAGGGTGCTGTGGGGGGAGGGACTGCTCTTGGGGGGCTGCAGAGTGCCATGGAGGGAGGGGCTGCTCTCGGGGGGCTGGAGGTTACCGTGGGGGGAGGGGCTGCTCTCGGGGGGCTGGAGGTTACCATGGGGGGAGGGGCTGCTCTCAGGGGGCTGGAGGGTGCCCTGGGGGAGGGGCGGCTCTCAGAGGGCTGCAGGGTGCTGTGGGGGGAGGGGCTGTTCTCGGGGGGCTGGAGGGTATCCGGGGGGAGGGGCTGCTCGCAGGGGGCTGCAGAGGGCGAGGGTTGAAGGCAACACTCCAGTTTCACACCGAAATTGGTGCCCCGAAGGAGCCCCACGCCGAGCAGGTGGAGACAGCCAGAGCACCGGGCACCCTGCTAGGCCCAGCCAGCCAGGGCGAGCCAAGGGCAACTCCATTGAGTGCTACAGCCCTGCGTGCTGGGGGCCTGCCCCAGGCTACGGAGCCCCCGAGAGTCTCCCTGTGGGGACTGGACCCCTCCCCGGCCTGTCCTGCCGCCGGTCAGTGGTAACGGCCGCCGTGTGCTTCCTCCTCAGACATCGACGAGTGCGAGACCCCTGGCATCTGCATGAACGGCTGGTGCATTAACACGGAGGGCTCCTTCCGCTGCGAGTGCCTGGGCGGCCTGGCGATCGGCGTGGACGGGCGGGTGTGCGTGGACACCCACATGCGCAGCACCTGCTACGGTGCCATTAAGAAGGGCACTTGCGCCCGTCCCTTCCCAGGGGCAGTCACCAAGTCTGAATGCTGCTGTGCTAACCCCGACCATGGCTTCGGAGAGCCCTGCCAGCCCTGCCCGGCCAAAAACTCAGGTGAGCTCCGCGGCTGGGGTCTGTGGAAATCCCAGGGGAAAGTGACTGGAGCTGCGGGATGCCTCTGCCCAAGCGTCCCAAGTGTCATGGAATGGCCACGGATGCTCTACATCACGGGCTGGCCGCACCGGTGCTTCCCGACCGGGGCTCTCTAGCGCTCATGCTGCTGATACAGGCGCTGAGTTTTACCCGCCAGTGTGCTCTGCCCTGAAGCCCTGTTCCCACGTCTCTCCCTCCCGCAAGGCCCCACCTCTTCCCACCTCTGCTCCACCCGCTCCCCACAGCCCCACCTGCTCACCACGCTGTGCTCTCCACCCTCCCCCAGCTCTTCCCCAAGCTGTGGCTAGTGGGTGCTGAGCACCACAGTTCCTGCTACATCCTCTGGCTTGAAGCGGTTTCCATCACAGGGTTTAGAGTTTGGTTCAAAGGCTCTCAGCACCCCCACTCTACAAACTCCTCCAGCCCCCCGGCGGAGCACACACTAATTTTTCTGTTAACGATCTGGAGGATGGCGTGGACTGCACCCTCAGCAAGTTTGCAGATGGCACTAAACTGGGAGGAGTGGTAGATACACTGGAGGATTGGGATAGGATACAGAGGGACCTAGACAAAAGAGAGGACTGGGCCAAAAGAAATCTCAGGAGGTTCAACAAGGACAAGTGCAGAGTCCTGCACTTAGGACGGAAGAATCCCATACACTGCTACAGACTAGGGACCGAATGGCCAGGCAGCAGTTCTGCAGAAAGGGATCTAGGGGTTACAGTGGATGAGAAGCTGGATATGAGTCAACAGTGTGCCCTTGTTGCCAAGAAGGCTAACGGCATTTTGGGCTGTATAAATAGGAGCATTGCCAGCAGATCAAGGGATGTGATTGTTCCCCTCTATTCAACATTGGTGAGGCCTCATCTGGAGTATTGTGTCCAGTTTTGGGCCCCACACTACAAGGATGTGGAAAAATTGGAGAGTCCAGCGGAGGGCAACAAAAATGATTTGGGGCCTGGAGCACATGACTTATGAGGAGGGGCTGAGGGAACTGGGATTGTTTAATCTACAGAAGAGAAGAACGAGGGGGGATTTGATAGCTGCTTTCAACTACTTGGAAGGGGGTTCCAAAGAGGATGGATCTAGACTGTTCTCAGTGGTACCAGATGACAGAACAAGGAGCAATGGTCTCAAGTTGCAGTGCGGGAGGTTTAGGTTGGATATTAGGAAAAACTTTTTCACCAGGAGGGTGGTGAAGCACTGGAATGGGTTCCCTAGGGAGGTGGTGGAATCTCCTTCCTTAGAGGTTTTTACGGTCAATATTGACAGACCCCTGGCTGGGATGATTTAGTTGGGGTTGGTCCTGTTTTGAGCAGGGGGTTGGACTAGATCCCTCCTGAGGTCCCTTGCAATCCTGATATTCTCTGATTCTATGATTCCAGCCCCAGAGCACCCATGGAGTTGGTCTATGGCTGCTGATCCATGACTGGCCGGGGACCCATATGGTGCTGGCTCCTCTATTTCCAGCTGCCAAATCCTATAGAAAGAAGCTAAAATGCCTGTGATTCCCCATTTTTACATCTAATTCTAGAGGTTGCTGCTAACAGCTGCTGTTGTAAAAGTTGCAAAAGTGCTTCACCGGCTCATAACTTACTGGCTCCTTTTGGCAGGACGTTTCCCAGGCTGGGTTTCTGCCCAAAGGCTGGAGGGGAGTTTGTGTGTCTGGAACAGTTTGACCTACTTGTGCTCAGCCATTTGTGAGTTATTCAGAGTGAAATGACTAGTACAGTGGAGCCCCGGTATAACGTGCCTCACAGTAACGCGAGTTCGGTTATAGCGCGGTTATACCGTGGCTCCCAAGGCCTGAGTTCTCTGTCCCCAGCAGGCGCGGGGGCCACGATTTCTCTCCCCTGCTGGGCAGCGAGGAGAGAAGCTGCAGCCTCCCCTGCCAGGGACAGAGAACTCAGGACTGTAGGTGGGGGCTGCGACTTCTCTCCCCACTGCCCAGCAGGGGAGAGAAGCTACGGCCCCCACCTGCCTGGGACAGAGAACTCCGGGGCTGCAGACTGCAGCCCGGGAGCTCGCTGTGGAAGCCGCGGCTCCCCGCCTGCCGGGACAGGGGACTCCCGGGCTGCAGCCCCCTGTCCCCGCAGGCGGGGAGCCACGGCTTCCCTGGAAGCCACTTCCCACACTCCTGCCAGGACAGGGGGACTCTGGGGCTGCAGGCGCCGGTGGTCTCTGCCCCGGTAGGTGCGTGGGCAGCAGCTTCCACAGAGAACTCAGCCTGCAGTCTGCAGCCCCGGAGTTCTCTGTCCCAGGCAGGTGGGGGCTGCAGCGTCTCTCCCCTGCTGGGCAGTGGGGAGAGAAGCCGCAGTCCCCACCTGCCGGGAATGGAACCCCACTATAACGCGACCCCGCATTTAGCGAGATGGGATTTTTTGGATCCCATCGGTCGCGTTATAGCGGGGCTCCACTGTATGCGCGCTGGTGTGTTTTGTTCATGCAGGTAACTGGAAATGGCTGAAATGATCAGGTTCATGACCGGGGGTGGGGGGAATTATTCCTCCCTGGGCTTCGTTAGGCTTGAAAACCTGGGTTTGTGCTAACAACGTGATGAGCACGTGAACGTACCATGTGGAGCCTGCACAGTGAACAACAGCTTCTTGAGCCTGCAGGGACCTGGTCCTGCAGCAGTTAGCACGTGGGGAACTTCTCCCTCGTGAGCAAGGGATGGCAGGAGCAGGTTCCAAGTCTTCATCAAGTCAGCTGGGGCTGCCTGTGCTGTCAGTGGGGACTGCGGGTGCAGGTGTTTGCAGAACCGTGGGCCTGGGTACTAGAAGTGATTCCTTCAGACTGCCAAGAGGCCCATCGGTGCCATTTGAATTGGCCCAGCTTACCGCGTGATCCAGACCGCTCAGTAGGACGGCCGTGTTTTCATCGTTATTTACCATCCGCACTATTGTGGCGTCCACAGATGCTGTCAGCCGGGAGTTTACATTTACTTCCAGATCATTGAATAGCATCGGGCCTAGCACCGATCCCTGCAGAGCCCCACTGGAAACAGCCCCGTTCCACAATGAGTCGCCGCTGACAGCTACTTTTGGAGATGTGTCAGTCAGCTGGTTCTGCTTCGAGTGATGTCTCACGTCTATTCCACAGTCGGTGTGCGTGCTCGCCACATGCACCAGTGCCCATCGTTCTTCCCCTAGCAGTACCCGTAGGGGGAGCCCTCCCCACACGACCCCTGGAATGGAGCCAGTACGGCGCGGTATAAGGGGCACTGCGTGCTCCCCCCACCCTCAGTTCCTTCTTGCTGCCAGTGAAGGTGCATCGGAACTTCACTGCTCCAGCTTTGCTGTAGCTCGTTCCCAGATTTCTTGTGGTACCTGTAGTCAGTTAGTTTTTTCAAAGTTAGTTCAGTAAGTTAGAGAGTCTGGGCCGGGGCATGCCCCGGGCCCCGGGTTTTAAGTCCTGTGACACTTGTAGGAGATCTGTGCCAAGGAGTGACCTGCACACGAACTGTTTATGCTGTCGGGGAGAGGCCCATAGCAGCGATCGTTGCAAGATTTGCAAGTCATTCAAGCCTCAGACTAAGAGGGAAAGAGAGATTCGACTCCGAATCATTCTAATGGAGTCAGTGCTGACCCCAGCTCTGGTGCGCCGCTCCAAGATGGCACCACGGCATCGGTGCACGGCGATCCCACAGCACCTTCATCCAGTCGGAACCACTCCCCGTCCACAGGGTATAAGAGGGTTAGGAAGACGCCCTCTTCACAGCGGCGCGAAGGTGCATCCGGGGCAGAGGCTAGGCCCATGTCAGGCAGTCCTCGATCCCCTCTGACCCCTAGGCCAGTGATCTTCAAATTGGAGTGCGTAAGCCCACCCCAGAGGGTGAATGAGACCCCGGCATCGCCACCAAGCCCGCCTGGGAGACCGCCGAACTTCTGGGCAGGCTATTTTAGCCCCGCTGAAATGCCGCCGTGGAAAGCGGAAGCTTCCGCTTTCTGCGGCGGCATTTTGGCGGATGTACTCCCCAGGGTCTGTCAGACTTTTCCCTTCGCGAGGGGGAAAAGTTTGAAGACCCCTGCCCTAGGCCTCCGACTCACGTTCAGTGGAGTAGCCTGGCTGCATCGGACCAAGCCTCTCCAGATGTCCGGATGCCTTCCACACCGGAGGCCTTGCAAGCGGCCCAGGATGTCATATCCCTGCTGGTTCCTGGAGCACCTCCAACATTGGCCATGCATTCCAGAAGCAAGCCACCGCTGAGCTCCCCACCGTCACCCCAGAGCGGTACCGGTCACAGGAATGTTCTGATGCTGTTTGCCATCCAGTGACCATCCATGGCAGAGTTCACATGGATCACCCTCGACCCCCTCCAGGCTCTCTGGCTGGGTGCCATTGGCCTGGGACTCTCAGCGCCGCTCTACGTCAGGGAGCGCACACCGGCAGGACCAAGGGGGACGTCGCCTGAGGTCCTCACCCGAAGGGGTTACCGCAGCCGGTCGCGGCACAGACCTTGTCATCGCTCCTGCTTGGAGTCCCATTCAGAATCCCCTCCAAGGCATCGTCTCCACAGCCCTGGGCGTCGATTGCCAGCATTGCACTGTTGTGGGTCTGCCTGTCAGAGCCGTTCGCAGAGCAGCTGGTACGTCAGTGCCGGTCTTCCACGTCCAGGTCACGGTCCCGTGGACGACGTCATCCGAGACAGCAGGGGATCGTTTATCAGCCTGACCTCGGCCAGGAGCTATCCCTCCATCAGTCAAGCCAGCCAGGCTGAGCAACCTGGGCCCTCAGTGCTGCAGCAGGTGCAGGGGCCCCAGGCCCCGTGGCCAGCCCAGTGGTACCAGTGGGCACCAGGGCCCCCAGCGCAGCCCCAGGTGGGGCCGCGCTCCCTAGCTGGGGCCCTGGAGGCACCATCAGCCTCCATCACCAGGCCCCCAAGGAAAACGTTGGTGGGGCGTACATCCTCGGTGCCGTGCCCGGAAACCAACGAAGGAGTGGACCCTCCGGTGCCTACGGACACCCAGAGCTCAGTACTGGCCTCCTCGCCCTCCCCAGAAACAGCGATAGCGGCCCCGCCTCCCTCAGTCCCACCGGAGGACTTTCAGGCCCACCAGGACCTCCTCAAAAGGGTGGCCTCAAATCTCCACCTCCAGGCTGAGGAGATGGAGGACCCCTCGGACTCCATGTTTAATGTGTTGTCCTCTGACACCAGGCAGGATGGCCTTGCCTCTCTGAGGGGTGGCAAAAATCTCACATGTCCTGTGGCAAACTCCAGTGTCGTTGGCCCCCATATCTAGGAGGGCAGAACACAAGTACTTCGTTTCCGCCAAGGGACATGAATACCTGTATAACCACCCGGCGCCCAACTCCTTGGTGGTCGAGTCGGTCAACCAAAGGAAGCAGCAGGGCCAGTCGGCCCCTACCCCGAAAAATAAGGACTCGAGGAGACTGGACTCTTTTGGGAGGAAAATTTATTCTTCCTCGAATGTTCAGTTGTTGGTGTTAAATCACCAGGCACTCCTGGACAGACACGAGTTCAA
This sequence comes from Dermatemys mawii, assembly GCA_007922305.1. Taxonomy (NCBI): domain Eukaryota; kingdom Metazoa; phylum Chordata; order Testudines; family Dermatemydidae; genus Dermatemys; species Dermatemys mawii. The sequence continues at coordinate 11,744,257 of ML677376.1, read as the reverse complement.
TTTGTGGGGCTCCCTACCCAAATTCGAGGACTCCCTCCAGGCACGCGACCATAAAGAGTTCCAGGCACTAATGGAGGAGGGTACAGTGATCGCCAGAGCAACTCTGCAGGCAGCTTCAGAAGCGGCTGACATGGCCGCGCGAGCCACGACCTCCGCTGTGTCCAAGAGAAGGACACTGGGTGTCCAGTGAGGCGCAGGCGGCCATGCAGGATCTCCCGTTCGATGGCAACACCCTGTTTGCGAAACAAACGGATACAAAGCTGCACGGCACAAAGGATTCTCCCACACGACCCTCCAGACTCTGGGTCTCTACGTCCCATCTCTGGCTAAATCTATGTTTAAACTGCAGCAGGCTCCCGTTCAAGCTACACAACCGAAGTACAAGGCCGCCTATAAGAAGTCACGAGACTATAAAAGGACTCACAGCCTGGGCCCTCCAAGGGCAAATAGGTGGGAAAAAGAGGTTTTGACGGGATGCTCAAGGGCACCTTACCAGTTCTTCTCAGGGATTCACCTTCAATAAAGCCCCCCTTTTCCAATCAGTGTGTGCTTTCCTACCGGAGTATCACAACTGACCTCGGACCAATGGCTTCTCAACACCATCTCCCAGGGTTACACCCTTCAGTTCACTTTCTCCCCATCCAACCACCCCCCGTCCCCGTTCTGCCTGGGGGACTCCCCGCACAAGGCCCTGCTCAAGCAGGAGGTGGGGCGACTCCTGAGCCTAGGAGCGGTGGAAGTGGTGCCCAAAAAGTTCAGAGGCAAGGGGTTCTACTCCCGCTATTTCCTTATCCCGAAGGCCAAAGGGGACTCAGGACCATCCTGGACCTGTGAGATCTGAACCTCCATCATCCACTCCTTGGATCCCGGGTACGCTGCTCTCAACCTGCAGGACACATACTTCCACATTCCCATATTTGAGGGACACAGATGTTTCCTCCGGTTTGTTGTGGGGCGGAGTCACTACCAATTTACAGTCCTTCTGTTTGGCCTGTCCACTGTCCCCAGGTTGTTTTCCAAGTGTATGTCGGTAGTTGTGGCCTTCCTCAGGCACAAGGGGGTGCAGATTTTTCCCTACCTGGACGATTGGCTGGTGAAGGGCAGCTCCCGGTCACAGGTGAGGGACCATGTGGGGCTCCTCCTGTCCACATGCACCACCCCTGGGCCTGTTGGTAGACAGCACAACGTCCATATTAATCCTGGTTCAGCGCATAGAATTTATCGGCGCTCTCCTGAACGCCTCGTCGGCCACAGCCTCCCTCCCATGGGACAAGTTCGAGACCGTAAAGGGGCTCATCAAGACAGAAATGAGGTTCCCAGTGACTACAGCCAGGGCGTGCCTCCAGCTCCTGGGCCACATGTCGGCATGCATGTGTGTGGTTTGCTACCCCAGACTCCGAATGCTGCCCTTCCAGCTCTGGCTGGCCTCGGAGTTCTCCCAGGCCAGGGACAGGACGGATAAGGTCCTCACTGTCTCCAACTCAGTGATCACCTCCCTGCAGTGGTGGTCCACCCCCGAGAACATGCTCCACGGGGTCCCCTTCAGGGACAGGCCTCCGTCGCTGGAGCTGGTGTCTGACGCGTCAGACTTGGGTTGGGGGGCCCACGTGAGAAGCGTTCAGACTCAAGGTCTGTGGTCAGCTCAGGACCTGACCCTCCACATAAATGTCAAGGAGATGAGGATGGTGTGCCTGGCGTGTGGGGCCTTTTGCTCTCACCTGAAGGGAAAGGTGGTCCTGATCGTCACAGACAACACGCCTCGATGTTCTATATCGACAGGCAAGGCGGGGCCTGATCCTCTGTCCTCTGCTGAGAAGCCCACAGGCTGTGGGACTTCTGTATAGCCCACAACATCTGCCTAAAGGCCTTCCATCTACCGGGCACCCGAACGAGTGGGTGGATTGATTGAGCGGGGACTTCTCCTCTCAGCGCAAGTGGTCTCTCCACCCGGAAGTGTTCACCAGCTCTTCCAAGTGCGGGGCACTCCCCAGGTGAACCTGTTTGCGACTTGGCGGAACCGGCGTTGCCCCCGGTTCTGCTCCATAGGGGGACTGGGGTGGGACACTATCTCTGATGCCTACCTCTTCTCCTGAGTCAGGCTGGTTTCTCTATGCCTTTCCCACGTTTCCTCTGATCAGCAAGTTTCTAGAAAAGATAAAGACAGTCAAGGCCCAGGTCCTACTAATTGCCCCAGCATGGCCCAGGCAACATTGGCATGGGACCCTCATGAGCCTAATGGTCACCCCAACTTTGCCGTCCCACCCAGATCTGCTCTCCCACGTTCACCTCGCATCATGGGATTGTTTCCCAAACCGGGGATGATGCTGGGTTCAGCAGGGTGGTCCTCCGTCCCGGGAATTTGTGAACTCCTACCCACCTCCAACGGAAACAGCTTGGAATCACCTACTGTGGAATACACATGAGCAATCACTCAAAGAAGAAAAGACAGTTACCTTTCCGTGACTGGTGTTCTTCGAAATGTGTTGCTCATGTCCATTCCACATCCCACCCTCCTTCCCCTTTGTTGGAGTGGTCTGACAAGAAGGAACTGAGGGTGAGGAGAGCACGCAACGCCCCTTATACCACACCATAGCGGCACCACTCCAGGGTCCTGGGGGGCGCACCCCCGCTACGGGTACTGCTAGGGGAAAAGCTTCTGTCACCGGTGCATGTGGTGAGCACACACACCTACCGTGGAATGGACATGAGCAACACATCATGAAGAACGCCAGTTGTGGAAAGGTAACTCTTTTCTTAATCCATCAAACGTGCTCTGTGGATATTGTACAGTGCAGTAGGTTAGGGTCTTGTATGGAACACGGTTCTGCAGATGGTCCTGCAGTGCTGAACGGGTGATGGGGACCCTTCCCTCATTGCATTGGAATGTAATTGCAGGATTAAAGAGTTGCATTTTTGAAATGTATTATCCATTATTACAGGCAGCCATGCTGGGATACAACAGCAAATAATAATAGTAATTGAAACGGTTCTGTTCTGTTGTGAAATGAGCTCGTTTTGTTAATGCTGATGAGCTAATGAATCTAACTGTCACACTTCTCTCCACAGCCGAATTCCAGGCGCTCTGCAGCAGTGGCATTGGAATAACAGCTGATGGCAGAGGTAAGGGCTTCCCCACGCACCATATTATAGGGATTTGCCCATAATTAAAGTTTCCTAATACTTCCCATTGTAAGCCCCCACTTTCAGTTGCTTGTAACTGAAGTGTGGCCGTGCATGAGGGCTGGGTAAGTATGTATGTGTATGAAGTGACCCAGCTAGGCTAAGCTAGCCGTGAGGAGAGGCAGAGGCAAAGGGATTGTCAGGGTTCCCTCCCCACTCTCAACTTTGGGGTACAGATTTGGGGACCCACATGAAAGAGCCCCTAAACTTATATTCCACCAGCTTAAGTTAAAAACTTCCCCAAGGCACAAATTCCTTCCCTTGTCCTTGGAATGGATTGCTGCCACCACCGACTGATTTAGACAAAGATCTAGGGAAAGGACCACTTGGAGTTTCTATTTCCCCAAAATCTCCCCAAGCCCCTTCACCCCCTTTTCTGGGGAGGCTGGAGAATAATATTCCAACCAAAAGGTTAACAAAGTGAGCACAGACCAAATCCCTGGTTCTTAGGAAACTGAAAATCAATCAGGTTCTTAAAAGAAGAATTTTATTTAAAAAAAATTAAAAGAATCACCTCTGTAAACTCAGAATGAAAGATAACTTTACAGGGTATTAAAAAGATTTAAAGCATAGAGGATTTCCCTCTAGGCTCAACTTCAAAGTTGCAAAAACAGGAATAAACTTCCCTCTTAGCATAGGGAAAATTCACAAGCTAAAACAAAAGGTAATCTGATGCATTTTCTTGCTATTACTTACAATTTCTGTAATTTTAGCTGTATTATTTTAGTAGGAGCTGGTTACCTGTTTGGTATCTCTCTTTGTCCTGGGAGAGAACAACACAAAGAGCACAAACAAAACCTCCCCTCCAGCCCCAGATTTGAAAGTATCTTTTTCCCCCATTGGTCCTTTTGGTCAGGTGCCAATTATGTTAATTAGACTAATTAGCCCTTTACAGGTAAGTGACTTTGTATTTCTAGCCAGGAGGGATTTTAAATTACTGCATACATAAAGGTTGTTACCCTTCCGTTTATATTTATGACATGGATCATTTTAAATGTTTAGAATTTTATAAGGGAAAACCCAAAGATAGTATCAAGAGCGTAAATAATATAGAACGTTACCAAGTATTTACTATGAACAGGGATTACTTGTAGGTTATCAACACATGAACATTTGCTACTCTTCCTGACTCTGTGCAGTGTGAATTGTGACCAACATGAACATAAGAGATCAGTAAATAATCTACTGTCCTCTCTTTGGCTCTAAGTCCAGCTCCGCTCTCACTGGCCTGTTCTTCCCAGTTTGATTCTCTCTTCCTGCGCCTGTACCTCTTTTCACCGAGTTTATCCACAGGCGGGTTTCTTGCCAGCTGGGCTCTGCCTTGTCCATTGAGCACCTTTGAACTGTATTCCTTCGTGAGCTGTTCAATCAGCTGATCATGTACTGTGAGTCCTTTGAGGGTGGGGCTTATTTACTGTTTCCAGGGTGTGTTGTCCCCTAAAACAGCTTTTCGAGTGATTCCCTTTCAACCAATTAGATTTCCTTTCAGCTGTTTCCCTTGAGACTCTCTATGTGGCCCATTTGTGGGTTCGGTTTCCCTTTACTTCCCTTCTCACAGTGTCTCTCGCATACGCACAGATGGGTTTTTCTGCTTCTTCTGACTTGAAACCCGTCCTCTTTTCCTTCGTTTCTCTTTCTCACGTCTCAGTCCCCTGTTGTTATTCTCCTGTTCTTCTGTTTTATCTCCCCCCGCACCCCAGCTCCAGTTCTCAGCATCTAGATTCTTCTCCTTCCCCACTTTTTCTCTAGCAGCTTCTTCCAACTGCCCCCTCTGGGCAGATCCTGAGCTGCCTCCCAGTTCGCCCCCTGACTCGCTGTCTCTCGCCCCAGGATACCTCGCGCAGGTGCTAATGCCAGGGCCAAGGTTACTACATGTGTGCGCGTGAGCCTCTATGTGAGTGAGCGTGTGTGTGTTTTTCGTGTGGCTGTGAGAGTGAGTGTATAATTGTGTGTGTGTGTGTGTGTGTGTGTGTGTGTGTGTGTGTTTGTTTGTGTCGGGGGAGTGAGTATGTCTCTGCATGCCTGAAAAGCCGGCAACTTAATATTGGGCAAACTTCCCCAGGTCAGCTCCAGGCCCTGTGCCGTGCACGGATCTTCGCGGCTGGTTCTTAACACGCTGGAGCAGGCCGCGTGTCGGGGGCTGCATGCGGAGTGTGGCTTCGTGCCCTGCTTTGATACGAATTCAGAGTGTGTCCGAGCACATCCTCCCCCCTGTGCCCCCCGTGCTCTGGCCAGCTCCCGGCGCACGGAAGTGCAGTGCCCGCAGCCTCCCGGGGAGACAGAGCCGATGGGGGCCTGCTGCCAAGGGGCTGCTTTGGAGCAGACAGCTGGCAGGTCAGGCGGGAGGCAGCGTACGGCCAGCACTCAGCAGGGTTCACATCCGCAGGAAGAGAGCAACGCAGCCAGACAGCTCTGGCCTTTCCGAGGCTGCCAAATGGGAAGGAGCCAGAGGCAAAACTCTGGAGGCCTCTGCGTCTTTAAGGGCACTGTGCCTTGGTGCAGACTGCACTGCCCAGGCTGCAGGTCAGGTGCCCGTTAGCCAGGAGCGAAGGTCAGGTCTGCCCCTGGGCACAGAGTCACTCTGCCACATTGCAGTAGGGGAGTCAATTTCAGGGCGGGAGTCACCCAGCCGTACAGAGACTGGTAGGGCTGGCGAGGCTATGGGGCTGCACCCCTTTGCATCTGGCCAGTGCTGTTGTCACTGCTGCCTGGCCCGTGGCCTGCCGGGACCTGCACTGGCCCCCATGGCAGAGGATGCTCTTTGCAGTGGAAGAGTTTCCTTGGCTGGGTGCTGAAGCTTTGCTCCTGGTGGGGGGAGGCACTTTAGAGCCCCAGCAGGAGGCACTGTCTGCCAGGCTGAGGCAGGGTTGGGAGGTGTCTGCCCTGAGACCAGCCCACTGCACTTTGCAGACAGCCCGGGCCCCTGAACCCAGCCCACTGCACCGCGTGGCCTGGTGTTGAACCTAGGCTGGGGGCGGCTGGCCTGCTAAACCCAGGGTTGTGAGTTCAATCCTTGAGGAGGCCATTTAGGGATCCGGGGCAAAAAATCTGTTGGGTGATTTAGTTGGGGTTGGTCCTGCTTTGGGCAGGGGGTTGGACTAGATGACCTCCTGAGGTTCCTTCCAACCTTGACAGTCTATGATTCACTGCTGGAGGCTGGGGGTGGGGGGGCTGTGGGCGGCAGGGGGTGCACAGTTGGAGGCTGGGAGACATTCGGGTGTCAGCCCCTGCTCCATCCTTCCCCTGCTCAGATATCAACGAGTGCGCCCTCAACCCGGACATCTGCCCCAACGGCATGTGCGAGAACCTGCGCGGGAGCTACCGTTGCATCTGCAACCTGGGCTACGAGTCAGATCCCACGGGCAAGAACTGCGTGGGTGAGTTCGGCTGGACAGCGGCAGTGTGGGCCCAGGCTGTGCTCAGAGCCGGGCTCTTGGCTAGCTAGGGGAGCTGTGCAGGCCGGTCGCAGGCCAGGAGGCCGGGCACTCATCTGTGGGGCTCTGCACTGATCCCGGGCCGTGGGGCTGAGGGTTAGGGCAGGAGCTGAAGCCCCAGAATGCAGAGTTCCCCGCTGGGGCTGATTCCCTGGCACTGGGGATCACCCGGGTGAACACAGCTGCAGAGCAGTATCTTTGCCAGTTCATACAGTCCCCAAATACTTGGTGCCCTTACGCCCTGTCAAGGAGGGGTGTGAAGCATTGACCTGTGGTGGAGCCAGGCCTAGGGGCAGTGACTGCAAAGGAAACTGAGCTCCCGCCAGCCACACTCAGCCCAGGGGTAAGTCCCTTGGCTGAGGGGAGGAACCACCGATTGCCACCCTGCAGCTCTGCCCCATCCTGGTGCCAGGCCTCTCTCTCGGGGGAGCAAAGGGGGCAGCTTTTCCCATCTCCTTTCAGATGGCGCCCGAAGGCTCATGCCGGAGCCCCTCAGGCTGCCAGTCCCCACTGGGCGGCAGATGCCTGGGGGCTCTTTGCAGCCCTTGCTGCTGGGGAGGCCTGGGCCTTGTCGCGCGCTAGCCCTGCCTGTCTCTCCACAGATGTCGACGAGTGCGCTGTCAACCGGTTGCTGTGTGACAACGGTCTGTGCCGGAACACACCCGGCAGCTACACGTGCACCTGCCCCAAGGGCTTTGTCTTCAGGACGGAGACAGACACCTGCGAAGGTAACGGCTCCCGGGCCCCACTGGCTGGGCCGCAGGGCGGCTGCCTTTGCTCCCGGGGGAAGTAGGACGGGCCCCCTGTCAAAACTGCAGCCGGCTCCCACGCCTGGCCTCGGCCCTGCCGGAATGAACCCGGCTGGAGGGCAGCCAAGGTCTGGCTGCTGGGCATGTGGGTGGTGTGGGCCCGTTCTGCTGCCGCTCTCGTCCCTGGCATTGCTTCATGTGGCTTCGTGCTGGGCAGCACAGACTGAGCCGTCGCTCCGCCGTGACTCCCTTCCCCTGGCTGGGCTGGGGCTCACTGATGCTCCTCACGGTTCTCTCTGGGCCTGGCTAACCACAATCACTTTGTCTTCCCCTAGTTTTGCCCCCTTGCTGCTCACCCCCTTCCCAGATCGTCACTAAACATCCTAACACAGGGCCAAGCACGAAGCCTGGGAGTCCTCACTGGCTAATGGGATCATTACTGTCCCTCTGCCCGGCTCTTCCCTCTCGTCCCTCTCCCCAGGTCTGCTTAGCTCCTGCGGCACCTTGCAGCGCTTTGCAAAAGCCTTTTGCTGCAGCCCCCCCATCTCCACTGCCTTGCCAGAGGTCACAGGTGCGTTAGGGGAGCACCAGTCCCTTGTTACCTGCGGAGCCCGCCCCAGGACTGGGTCTGAGCCGAGGGGCTCACCACAGGGTTACGGCTCATCCCACTGGAGAGGCAGGGCCGGCTCTCCAGGCCGCGGCTGGCTCCACACTCCCCCGGCTGGGCCTGCCCTGAGCTGGGGTCTCGGGTCCTGGGGATGCTCTTCTGGTAACAGTCACTCTCCTGTCTCAGACATCAACGAGTGCACGTCCAGCCCCTGTGTGAATGGGGTCTGCAGGAACAACGCCGGCTCCTTTGCCTGCGAGTGCTCCCCGGGCAGCAAGCTGGACCCCAGTGGCACCATCTGTGTGGGTAAGGGGCTCCTGACAGAGCGGCGACGGGGAGGCACTGCTGCGGCGACGGCCCCGCTTCGCGTCCGTCTGCAACAGAGCCGGGCACGGGAGACAGTCTCAACCCCTCCCCTCAACTGGCCTGTCACTGTCCCACCAGCTTTGCGGATCCGCCAGGAGCTGAGTCTTTTCTGTGCAGCCCGGGAGGCCCGAAAGCATCCCAGGAGCCAGCAGTGCCCAGCCAGTGCCCTGGAGGAGAAAAGCCCTCAGGGTGCTGCAGCAGGAGTTAGCTGGTGTGAGGTCCCACAGCCCCCCCCCCGCCCCCTCCGGGCAGAGAGGAGCTGGCGCTGGCAGGCTGGGGCTCACACGCGGGTTTAACGACCTCCCCCCCTCTGAGTCGGCCATTTTGCTAAATTGGCATCCATGCTCGTTTGGACGTGAGCTTTGTCCATGTGGCTCTGCACCAAACGCTTGGGGCTGCCCTGCACCCCTCCCCCAGGCAAAGCTGCCACTGTCCCATCTGCAAACAGCAGGCAGGACAGGACAGGAAGGGGACAGGTGGCAGCCCGGAGCCAGTTGGCATTGCCAGAGTGGTGAGAGAGAGCCCAGCACAACAGGACCAAGCTCTTGGGCCTGCTGCCCTGTGGTGTGAGAGTAGCCGGCGTGCAGGACAGCGCCCGTTCTGCGGGCTCCGAGCCAGCCGGCTTTCCCAGCAGGGACCCTGTTCCACTGCAGTCTCCAGCTGTGAGCGCCGGCCTCCAGCCAGCGAGCAGGGTCTCACTCGCTGCGTTTGCCTCCACAGACAGCATGAAGGGAACGTGCTGGCTGAACATCCAGGACGGGCGCTGTGAGGTGAACATTAACGGGGCCACGCTGAAGTCGGAGTGCTGTGCCACCCTGGGAGCAGCCTGGGGCAGCCCCTGCGAGCGCTGTGAGATCGGTAGGGCCAGCTCCGGGGGGTGGGCACCTCCCCCACGAGGCCGGACCCTTCCTCTGATGACGCCCCTTTGCTCTCTTGCAGACACCACCTGCCCCCGAGGGTTTGCCAGGATGAAGGGGGTCACGTGTGAAGGTAACGCCCAGGCTGCGGCTGGCGTCACGTTGGACTCGTTGTTTTCATACACCCAAGGCCTGGCAGGAGCCGACATGGGCCCAACCCCTCCCTCCCTCCTCCTGCCACCTCCCTGCCCCTTCCCTGGCGCCTGCACCGAGTATCACAGCCCTGGCAGAGCCGCGGATGCCACCTTGCAGAGGCGGGGGAAGTGGATTCCATGTTGTCCCATGACTGGAGGGACCCAGTCCTGGTGTGGTGTGATATTGACCAGGGAGCCTTTCACACTGCCAAGTGCATATGAGCAGGGCCCTGGGTCCCGTCCTGCATGCTAATCCGTTCCCCAGCACCCCGCTCCCCAGGGGAGGATGGACACTGGCAGGGGATGCACTGAGTCGCTGCGGGGAAACAGGCTGGGGTTTCTCCATGGGGCAGAGCCAGGAACGGCTCCTCTGTATAGTGCCCACGGCTCCCCTGCGAGGCGGGAGCTCACCCCAGCTGTGATCTGTCTGGGGTGGACATGGTGGGTTGCTAAGTTCACCACGCGGCTCTGTTCACCGTGGTGACTCTTCCCAAGGCTTGTCCCCCATTAATCTCTGGGCCTGGTTGCTGCCGTCAGGTGCTGTCTGCCCCCTGCAACGTCCTCCTTTGTCTCTGTCCTGCAGATGTGAACGAGTGTGATGTCTTCCCCGGCGTCTGCCCCAACGGGCGCTGCGTGAACACGGCCGGCTCCTTCCGCTGCGAGTGTCCTGAAGGGCTGACGCTTGACGGGACTGGCAGGACGTGTGTGGGTGAGGACAGCCGCTCCTGTGCCAAGGAAGTGCTGGGCACTGCTATCACGCAGTTGCCCATTGCTTCTGCCCCTTCCCTCCGCAGGGCTGGGCCCAGTAGCGTAGCTAGGTGGGGATCTGGGGGGCGGTCGCTCCCCCGAGGGTAGATTTCCAAGAGTGGCGCCTACTCAGCGGGTGGCTGGAGCACAGGTGAGTTGTGTTGCCGCCGCTGAAACACCGCTGGCGGAGAGAGCGGTGAAGCATGTCCGTCCACCAAAACGCCGCCAGCAGAGAGAGCGGTGAAGCGTGTCTGTCCGCTGAAACACCGCTGGCGGAGAGAGCGGTGAAGCGTGTCCGTCCACCAAAACGCCGCCAACGGAGAAAGCGATAAAGCGTATCCATCCGCCGAAATGCTGCTGGCGGAGAGAGCAGTGAAGCGTGTCCGTCCGCCGAAACACCGCCAGCAGAGAGAGCGGTGAAGCGTGTCTGTCCGCTGAAACACCGCTGGTGGAGAGAGCGGTGAAGCGTGTCCGTGTGCCAGAATGCCCCTACTTCCTTTGGCGGCCAGACCCGCCTCTACGCCTTCTCTGCCAGCGGCGTTTCGGCGGCAGCTCCACCAGGTGGAAGTGGCGCCTTTTTTTCTTGTGGTTGCTCCCCCTGCTGTCTAAACCTGGCTACACCCCTGGCTGGACCCCTGGCTGTTCACCCTGCACAGGGAAGGGGATGGGACCCACAGAAAGGTCAGAGGCTGCCTTGGAGCAGCTTCCCGCCCAGCAGCCCATGGGGAATGGTTCTCTAGCAAATACACCCAACTGCTAGGCAAGCTCAGACAAGGGAGAGCCAGGTGAGTGTAGGGTGGACAGGTGAGCACAGGGGGGCCAGGTGAGCGCAGGGGGGGGCAGGTGAGTTCAGGGTGGACTGGTGAGCACGGGGTCCATGTGAGTGCAAGGTGGACAGGTGAGCACAGCGGGGCCAGGTAAGTGCAGGATGGACAGGTGAGCATGGGGGGTCCAGGTGGGTGCAAGGTGGACAGATGAGCATGGGGTCCAGGTGAGTGCAGGGTGGACAGGTGAGCACAGCATCCAGGTGAGTGCAAGGTGGACAGGTGAGCACAGGGGGTCCAGGTGAGTGCAGCGTGGACAGGTGACATGGGGTCCAGGTGAGTGCAGGGTGGACAGGTGAGCATGGCGGGGCCAGGTGAATGCAGTGTTGGAGATCATAGAGTCAGAGAAATGTAGGGCTGGATAAGACCTTGAGAAGTCACCAGGTCAAGCCCCTGTGCCGAGGCAGGACCAAGTAAACGTAGACCATCCCTGTCTATTCTTCTCTTAAAAACTGCCAGTGACGGGGACTCCACAACCTCCCTGGGGAGCCTGTTCTAGAATTTAACTGCCCTGCTAGGAAGTTTTTCCGAATCTCTCCTAAATCTCCCTCTCTGCGGACTGAGCCCTGTACGTCTTGTCCTTCCTTCCGTGGACATGGAGACCAGTTGATCCTGTCCTCTGTCTGACAGGGCCACGCTTGCAGGGGGTCATCACACACCTCAGCACTGAATGACAGTGGGGCTCACCTAGAAAGTGGGTGGGGAGCCATCTCCTGTTCATAACCCTGCTAGTGCCCAGTCACAGGCCATGCTAGAATGTACCCAGCCGTGGGCCCACTCTGGGTTCCCCTAGGTCCTCCACTAGCTCCAATTGAAAGCCAACAACAGGCCAACCCCACAAGGAGTAGCCAGCAGGGTTGAGGGAAGTGCTCCCGATGCAGGTGAGATGGGAGCGGCTGTGCAGAGGGCCAAGAAAGCCCCTCAGCCCCAGAGAAGTTGGGGAAGGTGTCACAGGGGGTGGGGGAGTCCCATTCCCACACCCCCCACTTCCTGGGATTCACAGTGATTCTTAGCCAGCCAGTAGATCAGAAGGTCTATTTGAGATGCCAGGAACACAATCCAACTCAGAGCTTGTCAGTACAAACAGGCCCCCTTAGTCAGGCCCTTCTGGGGGGCAGGGAGATAAGACCCCAGATTAGGGCTCCCTCCTCTTCCCCAGCCAACTTCTAACCCCCTCAACCGAAAACTGCCGCCTCTCTCCCTTCCCCCAAGCCACTTCACACTCCGGCAGAAAGCCTCCCCTCCCCCGACCCCAGGGCAGGGGGGTCTGGTTACAGTCCAGGTACATTCCCTCCCGAGAAACCTCCCTCCTCCCTGCTCGTGACAGAAGGGGATCTGAGGAGGTAGGGAGAAGCCAGGGGCCAAGGGAAGAGGAGGGGGAAGGGCAGAGGGAGCGATCCAGGTGCATCACCTGGCTCTGGGAAGTGCTGCTGAATGGCATTGATGCGGACCCTGGTTTCCTGCACACCAGACAAGCATGCCCACTGCAGGGGCTGCCCCGGGACCCTGTGCAGCTCCTCTGGGGACACAGTGTGATCCTGCTCTCCCATGCTAACGTCACTGCCGCCTCCCCTCTTGCGGCCCCTGGGGGACAGGAACAGTAGATGAACCAGGCCATTCTCATAAGCAAACTAGGGAAACGTGGCCTAGATGAAATTACTCCAAGGTGGGTGGACAACTGGTTGAAAATACTCAAAGAGTAGTTATCAAGGGTCACACGGGGAGGACTTTTCTAGTGGGGTCAGACCTGGGTCTGGTACGATTCAGTACTTCCATGGAGTAGTCTAATACCATTGGTGGATGGCACCATGCCGGGAGGGGTAGTAAGAGGTTTGGAGGACAGGATTAGAGTTCAAAATAACCTTGGCAAATTGGAGAATTGGTCTGAAATCAACAAGATAAAATTCAATAAAGACAAGTGCAAAGTACTTCACTTAGAAGGGAAAAGTCAAATGCACCCCTACAACTGGGGAATAACTAGCTAGACATAGCACAGCTGGAAAGGACGGGGGGCTCTAGTGGATCACAAACTGAATGAGTCAAGAATGTGATGCAGGTGTGAAAAGAGCTAATATCAATCTGGGGTGTCATATGTAATTGTCCTGCTCTGCTCACCACTGACGAGGTCTTGGGTTGGATGAGGGGGCTTGGTACTGTCTCCAGTTCTGGGCACCACACTTCAGGAAAGATGAGGACAAACTGGAGAGAGTCCAGAGGAAAGCAACAAAAAGGCTCAGGAAAATCTCTGAGGAAGGGTTAAAACAGCTGGGCATGTTTTGTCCTGAGCAAAGATGATGGAAGGGAAATGGGATCCCAGTTGTCGGGTATGTTAAGGGCCGTTATGGAGAGGGAGGTGATCACTTGTTCTCCGTGTCCCCTGGAGGTAGGACGAGAAGTAATGGGCTTAATCTGCAGCAAGGGAGGTTTCAGTTCGGTATTAGGAGAAAGTCGAACTCAGGGAGAGACATGAGGCCTGTGGCTGGCTGCAGGCAGGGTGCAGGCTGCTGGCCCCCGAGAAGTTGCCTCTGGAGGCAGGGCAGCCCCATCCAGCGGGTGATTGACTGGAGGGCTGGCCTGCCCTCCGGGGTGCCCCAGGGATGGAGCGGCCCCAGGCAGCTCTCTCCCTCCCGGGACACTCAGCCTGGCTCTCTCCCCAGACGTGCGTGCAGAGCAGTGCTACATGAAATGGGATGAGGATGAGTGCACGGCGCCCCTGCCTGGGAAGTACCGGATCGACATGTGCTGCTGCTCTGTGGGCTCGGCCTGGGGCAGCGACTGCGAAGAGTGCCCCAGAGCCGGCAGCCGCGAGTACAAGGCCATCTGCCCCAGGGGCCCCGGCTTTGCCAACAGAGGAGACGTGCTCTCAGGCAGACCCTTCTACAAAGGTGAGAGGAAAGGGGTCAGCTGCTGAGCCCTGCAGGTGAAAACCCCTTCCTGGTGCCCAGGGACTTGCTCCCGGAGCCAGACACCCTCCCTGCAGCACTGACGCTGCCTTCCCCCCGCCAGATGTGAACGAGTGTAAGGTCTTCCCCGGCCTCTGCGCTCACGGGACCTGTCGGAACACGATCGGCAGCTTCCGCTGCCTCTGTGGCAACGGCTTCGCCTTGGATGCCGAGGAGAGAAACTGCACAGGTAAGGGGAGAAGGGCCCACCCATCCGCAGCATCCCCTGGCCCACGCTGCCCTGCTGGGGTCAGGGTGGGCTGCTGCCCTGTACCCGTATCCTGGACTAGCTCTGTGGGCAGGACGTTGACCGAGGGGGAGTGGGGTAGAGCCCCCTGCAGCATACACAGCCCTCCCCGAAGGGCGCCAGCTTCCCGCCTGTAAGGAGCAGGTTCTGATTCAAGCAGCTGATGTCTCCTCCCAGCAAGACGCGCTGCCGGAGCCAGCCCTGGCCAGTCTGCATTCTCCTCTCCATGCCCTCAGCACCTGGGGCAGGCAGACCCTCGCCCGGCAGGGCCCCGGCTTGCCCCTAGCTCCAGGGGTGGCTGGGTCCTGGCTGAGCCCCTCCCGTGCCCACAGATATCGATGAGTGCCACATCTCGCTGGACCTGTGTGGCCACGGCACCTGCGTCAACACCCCGGGCAGCTTCGAGTGCGAGTGCTTCGAGGGCTACGAGAGCGGCTTCATGATGATGAAGAACTGCATGGGTAAGAGCGTCCCTGAGCTGTGCCCTGCACCTCCCGCTGCCCTGGGATTGCTGCGGGCAGGGAGAGCGAGCGCAGGGCGCAGCCTGGCACTGACCCCCGGAGAGTCTGGAACAGTCACTGCTTCCCTGCGGGGAGCCACTTTCCCGGGGCGGGGGAGGAGAAGGGCAAGGCCTCCCTCAACCTGGATGCCCTCTCCAGGCCCTGTTCATGGGGGGCAGCTGGGAGCAGAACAGGGCCTGGGAGTGTGGAGAGGACCCGGGGGGAGCTGAGAGCCCTGGATACCTGCCCCCAGGAAGAGCACAGTCTGTCAGGGGCCAGGGGGGGCAGGTGCGGGGGGGAGGGAGGGTGAGCGTATGGAGGGCTTGGGGGGCTCAGAGGCCGGGCGGGTGGATGCGGGGGACTCAGGACCTGGGCAGGCAGGTGTGGGGGGCCAGGGGCTAGAGCAGGGGGGCAGCACAGCCCCTATCAGGGGTGCTAGAGAGACCCTGGATCCTGCAGCGGGGGCCATCTCAGGACTGGCTGGGAGTTCCCGCCAAAGGCCAGACCCCACTAGCCTCCCCCTGTGGCAGGGAGCAGTGGGGGGAGGCTGGGGCCCCCGCGCTGCCCGAGTTACACTGCCACCGGCTCCAGTGTCACTCCGAGACCTGCCAGGCACTGTCTGCGGCCTGAGGCCCAGGTGCTGCTGGCCCCTGAGGATAGCAGGGGAGACGGCTGCCCCTGCTGCTGGCAGGGGAGCTCGGGGCGGCCGCTGGAGCCAGGGCTCAGTCCTGTTCCCCTCACTCTCCTCCCAACTGGGCTAAAGAGCAAAACGTCCCCCTGGAGCATTCCCTGGAGCGTAACCCCCAGGCCCGTCTGGGGAGCAGCCAGGGGTCTGCAGCCAGGCCCTTGACTACCCTCGGGGAGGGGGAGGGGGCAGTGCGTTCCTAGGCTCAGGCCTTGCTTGGGAAGGTCGACCAGCTGCCCCAGCCCTGCCCACTCCAGTCTGGGGCAAGGCCACGTTCACATGAAGGGGCGACCTGCCCGTTTCCATGGCAGCCTGAGCCTGTTCTCCGGCCCTCTGCTCTGCGGCCTGGATGTCTCTTGGCTCTGCTGGAGACGGCTCTTCGGCTGTTCTTAGAGATGTGCCCTCTGCCAGCTGGGCAACGCTCTCACTGCCCGCTCTCCACCTCCGCCAACCTGTCTCAGCCGGGGAGGGGGCTGCGGGGCTGGGCTGGTCTCGGCTGGGGAATGCAGCCTAGGAGCTGTGACACTCCTGCTCCACAGGATGGTGGCACCAGCCCATGCCTGGAAACAGCCTGGATCCCGGTCCATGGAGGGGAGCGAGTGCGGTCAGGCCCTGGCAGGGTGGCACTCTCTGCATTGATCTCTGCTCCCGACCAGCTCTCCTGGGCTGTGTGCATGAGTGCCCCTCCGCCTCCATGGCCATCTGCGCAGGGGCGTTCCAGCGTCCACACCCGCATCAGTCTGCAGCACGGCCCCTCACACTGCCTGTGCTCCAGCAGCTCCTGCTCCCTGGGCTGCAGCCTGGGACTTCTCCGTTCCGGCAGGCAGTGGGCAGGGCTGGACCCAGCAACGGGCCACCTTCCCATGGCACAGGCGGCACTTTGGATAGCTCTGTGTGTTGGAAGAGCTGGGAACAACGATTTCAAACATCCTCACTCAAAACTCAGCCTCCTTGGGAGGGGCACGCAGGGCGCGGTGACTCCAGACTGTCCCCTGCACAGTGGTGCTCAGTGATCTGCGCTCGGCGCTGTCCTTTTCTGAAGCACTGATGCTCTGTAACTTGCCCTATGGCTCCCTCCTGGCCTGGGCTGGGTTGTAGCGTTATCCATGAGGGTAACTTGGATTTGGGGGTGGGTCGCAGCCTGGGCTTGGGGGTTCTTCCAGGACAATGCTCCTTGGCACTGGAGTCACACGTACCTGGGAAACTCCAGCTGCCAGCCAATCCTCCCCCAACTCCTCGTGTCCTGCTCTCCGCAGACGTTGACGAGTGTGGGCGGGACCCGCTGCTGTGCCGTGGAGGTATCTGCGTCAACACCGAGGGCAGCTTCGAGTGCATCTGCCCCCCAGGCCACGAGCTGAGCGCAGAAGGCAACGCCTGTGTCGGTGAGAGCGTGGGAAGGGCCGGGGCGTGCAGAGCGCCTGCCCCCTCACAGCCCAGCAGTCGAAAGGCTCAGGGACGATAGTGGGTTTCCCCCGGGTGAGACCCTGATCCTAAGCCCATGCCGGGCGTGTGCAGATCCCACTCAGGTCAGTGGGGGTGGAGGCCTGCTGTATTTCACAGAATCAGGCCCAGAGTCTCGGTCGCTCCCAGAGCTACGTTGCATTTATGGAGCCAGATCAGCGACCTGCTGTTCATTAAGGGCTGACCCACATGGGGATGGGCCGGAGGGGCAGCTGGCAGCGTGCTGGGCTGCCCAGATTGCAGTCGTGAGAGTGGGACAGGCTGGACAGAGACCTATGGCAAGGAGGATTCCACCCAGCACGGCACGGAGGTTCCCGGTGGGGATGCAGCCCCCGGGGGTCGGACCCACTGATCGAAATGCTCTAGAACTAAAGAGCGCCTAGCAACGCTGCCCGGAGACAAGGAGCGGGAGGCGCTGCAGAGCCCGAGGAGGGCAGAGAAATCCCACCTGGGCCTGGGGCAGTGGGGACGGGCTCCCGGGAGCTGCAGCGAGTATGTCTGGGGACATGAGCTGGCGGGGAAGGGAGAGACCCAGGAGATTGTCAGGTCCTGGGTGGGTCTGTGATGTGAGCAGTGAGTGGCTGTGGGGAGCCACAAGGGTCACTGGCAATGCTGGGAATGGCTGAGCCCGTCTGGCCCATTAACCCTTTCACTCCCACCCCAGATGTCAACGAGTGCGCCCTCAGCGACAGCCTGTGCCGCAACGGGCACTGCGTCAACGTCATCGGCACCTACCAGTGCGCCTGTGACTCCGGCTTCCAGGGCACTCCGGACAGACAGGGCTGCGTCGGTGAGTGCGCGTGGGGCTGAGCTCCAGGAGGGCAGAGAGGATGACCAGAGCGGGCTCTTCTGGGTGCCAGGGCAATGGGCTGCCTTTAAGTATCTGTGTGAAACATACCGACGGTGCAGCGCCCCCTTCAGGAGGGCGCCAGGATGGACAGCCCCATGCACAGTCATGTCCCAGGTGTGGTTAGGGGCAGGCGTCCTGCACAGGCTGGACAGCAAGGAGCAAGGAAGGCAGCAGCACTTCCTCCGACTGCCCCCGGGGGCGCTGTGCGCCAACACCCTGTCTGCAGGAGCCCACGGTGCATGGGCATCCTTCTGTCCTGGCGCTGTCCGGCCCGGGCTCTGGGTGCCGGCATCGCCATGTGGGTCCCGTCTGGCTGCGCGGCCTGTGCCCCAGCAGGGGTCTGGCAGTGACCGGGGCCTGGCTGTTCCCATGCAGATATTGACGAGTGCACCATCATGAACGGGGGCTGCGACACCCACTGCACCAACTCAGAGGCCAGCTACCAGTGCAGCTGCAGCGAGGGCTACGCGCTCATGCCGGACAAGAGGTCGTGTACAGGTGAGCGGGGATCTGGCTGTTCTAGTGCTGGCACACGGGCTGTGCAGGGCACTACAGGATGCAATACGGCCTTGCACCAGGGTTGGGTGGGACGATCTTCAGGCCTTGTCCTGCGTGGTGAAGAGCACCAGATGGGCTCCGTCGGCTCATGCTGAAGACAGCGATTAGACCTGTGCCCTGACGGGCATCCCCAGCTCACTCTGCCCTCATCCCTGTGCCCGGACGGGCCTCAACCCTGCCCTCAGCCCTGTGCACTGACGGGCACCCCCAGCTCACCCTGCGCTCAGCCCTGTGGGTGTGTTATTCTGACGGTGTGTGGTGAGCTGGGAGCAGCTGAGTGGGGACTTTCCCTGCAGGTGCCCTGGCCTGCCCAACAATGCCAGGCCCTGACCCAGCCTCCCAGTGGCCATTGGGTCTGGAGCCCAAGGGAGTCCCTGATCATGTTTCTGTCATCTAATAAACCACCCAGGGACCCTCCCGTGTCCAGTGGTCCCCGGGGCTCCAGGCCCCTGCTCTGACCGGTTCTCTCCCTCGCCAGATATCGATGAGTGCGAGGACAACCCGGAGATCTGCGATGGGGGCCAGTGCACCAACGTCCCCGGGGAGTACCGCTGCCTCTGCTTTGACGGATTCATGGCCTCCCTGGACATGAAGACGTGCATTGGTGAGAGCCCGTGCCCGGTGGTCGCTGGGGAGTGAGGCTCTGGGACTGGGTCGCGGATACTGAGCTGTGTTCTCCTGCAGATGTGAACGAGTGTGACCTGAACCCCAACATCTGCCTGCACGGCGAGTGTGAGAACACCAAGGGCTCCTTCATCTGCCACTGCCAGCTGGGCTACTTCGTCAAGAAGGGGACGACGGGCTGCACAGGTGGGAACAGCGCCGCGCCCTTGCCCTGGGCTATGGGGAGCCAGTGGCAAGCCTAGCCCCTGGCAGCTGGCTCCTGCAGGGAACCCCCCTGTCACGGAGTCCCCGGGGCAATGGTCTGGACCTGCTCCTTCAGAGGCCAGTCAGGACTCTGGGGGGAAGCTTCCTCTCTGTGAACAGCCTGTCTCCTGGGCTAGGAGCTTCACAGCTTACAGCTTCCACCTTCCTGGGTCTGACCTCGGAGCATTCGGCACCTTCTGCCCCTCCGTGCGCTTCCCACAGCGAGCCCGCCCAGGCGGGGTCCTGGAGGAGCCCGTGGGTCCTGCACCCCAACTCCACAGTCAGACGTGACTCTCAGCCAGCCAGTAAAACAGAGGTTTATTAGATGACAGGAACATGATCTAACACAGAGCTTGTAGGTAGAGCGAACGCGACCCCTCCGCTGGGTCCATTTTGGGGGCCAAAGAGCCAGACAGCCTGCCTGGAGCTCTCTGCTTCTTCCCAGCCAGAACCAGACTGAAACTCCCCCTGCAGCCCCTCCTCTGCTTTTCCTTTGTCTCTTGGGCAGAAGGTGTCACCTCCTCCCACCCCCACCTGGGGCAAGTCAAGTTACAGCCTTAAATATGGACGTCCCCACACAATAGTCAGAGGAATCATTAAGGATGTTCCTACTCCGTCATACCCCCACCCCTCGAGGGCAGGGACTGCCGGGGCCAGAGCCAACGAGTCACCTGCACTGGGCTCTAGGCAGGAATCTGTTCCCAACTGATTGATATCCCATGGGCCTGACTCTTCTCTTACTGCAGTCTGTCCCCATCACCCTGGGGGTCACTCACTGCTCATCCCCCCTTCGCCCAGGGGGTCACTCACTGCCCATCCCCCTCCATCGCCCCGGGGGTCACTCACTGCTCATCCCCCCATCGCCCCGGGGGTCACTCACTGCCCATCCCCCTCCATCGCCCCGGGGGTCGCTCACTGCCCATCCCCCTCCATCACCCCAGGGGTCACTCACTACTCATCCCCTCCAACCCCCTATCGCCCCAGGGGTCACTCACTGCCTATCCCCCTCCATCACCCCGGGGGTCACTCACTACCCATACCCCCCATCAGGTAGTCAGGTTTAATGCACTATCTTTGTGCAGATATCGACGAGTGTGAGATTGGTGCTCACAACTGTGACGTGCACGCCTCCTGCATCAACGTGCCCGGCAGCTTCAAGTGCAAGTGTCGCACGGGCTGGCTTGGAGATGGGCTGAAATGCAATGGTGAGTTCCCAGCCCAGACGGGGAGGCACGTGGCTGTGTCCCTAGCCATGTGCATTGGCGGATGCACACACACTGCTCCAGGGACCAACAGGGCATTGTGCTCACTGGGCAATGTGTGTACATGTGTGTCAGGGTCTCAGGCAGTGTGTGTGTGTGTGTGTGTGTGTGTGGCTCATGGTGTTTGTGTGCGTGTGCGTGGCTTACAAGGTGTGTGTGTGTCTGTGTGCACCTGTTAGTGTCTCAGTCAGTCAGTGTGTGTGTGTGTGTGTGTGTGTGTGTGTCAGTGTCTGATGGGCAGTGTGTGTGTGTGTGTCTCTCTCTCACAGGCACTGTGTGTGTCTGTGTGCACCTGCCAGTATTTCAGGCAGTGTGTGTGTGTGTGTGTGTGTGTGTGTGTGTGTGTGTCAGTGTCTCAAGGGCAGAGTATGTGTGTATGTGGCTCACGAGCAGTGTATGTTTGTGTGCACCTGTCAGTGTCTCAGGCAGCATGTGCGTTGGAGTGTCTCACAAGCAGTGCGTAGGGGTGTGGAGTTGTGCTGTCTGTCTGGGTGTCCCCAGGCTCACCAGTGGGGGAAGGGGAGGCGGGAGGCTGAAGCCCCCCCCCTTCCCTCCCACCGTGTGCTCCGACCTCAGCCTGTCCCCTGGGCGGCCCCGGGCTCATACCTGGAGATGATCAATCCTCTCGCCCGGCTTCTCCCCGCAGACCTGGACGAATGTGCCACTGAAGAGCACAAATGCAACCTGAACGCCAATTGCGTGAACACACCCGGCTCCTACCGCTGCGCCTGCCGCGAGGGCTTCTCCGGCGACGGCTTCTCCTGCTCAGGTACAGGGCGCGCGGGCGCTGAGGAAGAGCGAGGGGCCTGGCACCCACCTGGAACTCCGCCGGTCTACCCAGCTGTGGGGAGCAACTGATCACTCCCCGGCTAGTACTCAGTGGTTTGGGCATTGGCCTGCTAAACCCAGGGTTGTGAGCTCGGCCCTTGAGGGGTCATTTAGGGAGCTGGGGCAGAAACCTGTGGGTGAGATTGTGGCCTGCGATGTGCAGGAGGTCAGACTAAATGATCATGATGGTCCCTTCTGACCTTAATGTCTATGAGTCTCTGCAGAGTGAGGGTAGAAAGATCCAGCCCCCATCCTCTGGGCTGCAAACCTGACTGACTGCCAGACATTCCCCAAACCGCACCCCTCCCGTTCGGTTACCCAGGGGATCCCTCCATCTCCACGCAGTGGGTTACCCAGGAATCCACACACACTCTGTTACCCATGGAGCCCCCCAACCCCCACCAGCACAGTTACCCAGGGGATCCCTCACCCCATTACAGGTTGGACCCCTCTGGCCAGATCCCCATGCCAAGGGCATATTGAGAGCTGTCCCATCGCTAGCTGCGAGGCCTCGTGCCTGTGGGGGATGGGTAACTTGCTGTCCCAAAAGCATGCATCTCCCGTGGGACACACACACACCCCGAACCATATCTAGCTTCCTTTCCTCTCCTGTGGAGCCGCCTCCAGCTCCCCGTGAGCCGGAGGAGGGGGCACGAGATTGTGGCGACTCGTGGGAGTTTCCCTGGGGCTGGGGGTGGAGGCTCCGACCTTCTCCCCACTGCTGCGCTGACGTGCTGGTGACCTCTCTGCAGACGTGGACGAGTGTGCGGACAACGTGAACCTGTGTGAGAACGGGCAGTGCCTGAACGCGCCCGGGGGCTACCGCTGCGAGTGCGAGATGGGCTTCAACCCCACGGAGGACAGCAGGGCCTGCCAGGGTAAGAGCACGGACCCTCCAGCACGGCGCTGCCCTGGCACGGCCAGGGCCTTCACGCCACACAACTGCCCAGTGCAGGGCCCTGGCCCTGCTGCCACCCCAGGGAGCACACCAAGGCTCCAGTCGCCAGCTCCAGCTGGGCAGCTGAGCACCCAGGAGCTGGCGTCGGGTGTCGTGGGCTCAGGAAGGCCGAGGCCCCTTCCCAGGGAGTACAAGGAGCCACCCAAATTCCTGCCCTGTGAGCGTGGCCTGGCTGCTCAGACATCACACCCAGCCCACCCCACTGCAGACCTCAGCCCACTGCACCGCTCTGGCTGCTTGCTCCTCTGCTGCCGCTTAACAGCTCCTAGGTGAGCCTGTGATGTCTGATGAGTCTGGAGATCCCCAGGGCAGGTGCCCGTCCCTTCCCCTCACACACAGATCCCCCCGGGGCAGG
>ML677376.1:11690079-11713756 GCA_007922305.1 Dermatemys mawii | reverse complement strand
GACCTGCCGCCCCCCCGTCCTCTGCCAGACCTGCCCCCCGACATGCCAGACCCTCCCCCGCATCCAATGTCAGACCTGCCCTCCCCGTGCCAGACCTGCCCCCTGCCCTGTGCCAGACCTGCCCCACATCCTATCCATGCAGGTGTAATCTTGTCATTGCTTTCCGCAGATATTGACGAGTGCTCTGCCCACATCGGGATCTGCGGCCCTGGGACTTGCTACAACACCCTGGGCAACTACACCTGCGTGTGCCCCCCTGAGTACATGCAAGTCAATGGAGGAAACAACTGCATGGGTACGGTGCTGTCTCCAGCCAGGCCGGGAGGGAGCTGGGAATGCCCAGGGGCCCTGCTGGCAGGACTGGCATGGTGCCAAGAGAGCAGGAAGAGTGGGGAGAGCAGGGGCGGGGAACCAGGACTGTTTTGTTCTCTGCCACTCACTCACTGCGAGACCTTGGGTGCATCACTTCCCCTCCCCGTGCCCCTGCTCACCCCTCCATACGTGGGGCTGAGCTGGGCCTACCTGCCATGGTGCTGGGAGGGTGACCTAGTGCCTGCCAAGTGGCTGGGGTGAGGGTCTGGCCGGGCATTGCTCCCCTCAGTCCTCCTGCTGGGAGCTGGCCAGAGACACAAACTGTGGGGAGGGGGCACATGTTCACATGGGCATTTCTGGGCCGGGGGCTCCGGCGTCTGCAGCCGGGCCACGGGCTGCTCCTGGCTCCGCTCCCAGCGATGGTTCCAGGGGGCACCATGGCCATGGCCAGGGCTGTGCGCTGGGGTTGCTGCTGCCCGCTGTGCAACTCTCTGTGCAGGGAGGCCTGGGCTCGCTCCCGGCCCCCCTGCCCGTGCGGCTGGCACAGGCCACGCTGGGCTCTGCTCCCGTCTCTGCAACTGGCTCCCTTGGGGCTGCCAGCCACGGTGTCTTGGGGATTGTTTCCCTCTCGCCAGGGCAGGGATGATCAATGGGCAGCCACGGCTCGGGGGGCCAGGTGTTGTGGGAAATGGCCCCCACCCCTGCGCCCCTCCGGTGGGTAGTGCCCGCGGCGCGGCCGGCAGCCCCCGGAGCCGTGTCATCTGATCCGTGTCCCCCTGGCAGACATGAGGAAGAGCGTGTGCTACCGCAACTACAACGACACCTGTGAGAACGAGCTCTCCTTCAACATGACCAAGAAGATGTGCTGCTGCTCCTACAACATCGGCAAGGCCTGGAACAAGCCCTGCGAGCCGTGCCCCACCCCCGCCAGCCGTGAGTCACCTGCACCCTGCAGACGGGCCTGGCTGGGGAGTCTCTCAGGCTGCAGCTGCTCCCCCCTCGTCCCCCTGGCTCTGCGTCTGGCCACCCCTGGTGTCACGGGGCACAGGATCAGTGACAGCATCGCCCCCACTCGGCTGTGCGGGGCAGCGCGCACCCCGCAGGGGCTGGGCGAGGGCAGAGATCCAAGGACGAACGAGACGAAAAGCCTCTGGGGCGTAGGAGACCATGCAGCCCTGGCAGTCTGGGGGTGTGCATTGTGGGGGGTCCCAGCCCATGGGCGGGTGTTTGTGGTTCTAAGCCATGCAGTGTTGGGGGGGTGTATGGGGGAGGGAGGGGACGGTGTGGGCCGGGGAAGGTTGTGAAGGGTCCCGGCTGCCATGGAGATTGATGTTTCCTGCCGTCTCTGTGGTCTCCTCGTCTGTCACCCTCTGGGTGCTCTGGGCTCCAGGGCCCTTCGTACTGACTCTGTCCCGGTCTGTCTGCTGGGCGTCCTGTGTAACCCAGGCCTTTCCCTTCCAGCTGAGTACCAGGTCCTCTGTGGGAACCAGGCCCCCGGCTTTATCATCGACATTCACACGGGGAAGCCAATCGGTGAGTACCCTGGGCCCATCGCAGAGCTGCTACCTCTGCCCACACGCACGGCCAGCCCCAGTCCTGTTCCTGCCCCTTCCCCCGCTCCTCAGGTCAGGTCTTCTGCGCACGGCCTGCTTTCCCCTCCATTGGGTGCATGAGGCCTGGCGCAAAGAGAAGCAGGAGGGGAGTGAGAAGGCCCAGACAGGGCCTAGGCCTTGCAGCAGGGGGCTAAGGACAGCACCGTGTGGCTGCGTGTGCAGCGTCTCCGGATCGCAGGCACATGGACGCTGCTTACAAAGATCCCTGGGGGTTTGTGTGCCCTGGGCTGGCCTGGCTTGGATCAGCTCAATTCTGTTCTTCTCCTTCCCTCATCGCCAGAGTAGCTGAGCATCACGTGTGGTTCCTTTCGCTCTCTTCCTCTCCCCGGTGTGCCGTGCAGGCTCTGGTTATGGATCAATTACCCGGCTGCTCCGCGCTCTCCGAGGCCAGTCGGAAGTTGCAGAAAGTGGAGAGGTGCGGGCTGGTCCTTGGTTCTGGTGCGCACGCCCAGCATGGCCTGGGATGTCGGCATGGTTCTGTCTCCTGAAGAGGAGCTTTACCCCGATGGTAGAGTTCTGCTGGGCCAGAGGAGTGGAGCGTCGCCCACAGCCCTCGTCTCAGAGCGTTCCGAGAGCTGAGTGCCTGACACGGTCAGCAGAGCTGGGATCTCTCCCTCGTGTGTGTGTCACCCCCAGTAGCAAAGAAGTTGCAAGCCAAGCTCTGCTCCCAGAGAGAGCCCGACCATTCTGGTGTTGGTAGACTGGAGAGGGGTCAGAGAAGATCCAGGAGGATGATCCAAGGACTGGAAAACCTGCCTTCTAGTGAGAGACGCAAGGATCCATCTATTTAGCTTAGCAAAGACAAGGGGTGGGCTGGTTACAAGGGGTGGGCTGGTTACGTTCCATAACAGGGGTGGCCAAGCTGAGCCTGAGAAGGAGCCAGAATTGACCGATGTACATTGCCAAAGAGCCACAGTGATACGTCCGCAGCCCCCTCCTGACATCAGCTCCCCCAGTCCGCTCCCAGCACCTCCTGCCCATTGACAGTCCTGCTAATCAGCTCCTCCCCACGCCCTGTTTCGTGGCATGCAGGAGGCTGCGGGGGAGGAGCGAGGGCACGGCAGGCTCAGGGGAGGGGGCGGGAAGGGGTGGAGTCGGGGCAGAGCCAGGGGTTGAGCAGTGAGCGCCCCCCGGTACATTGGAACGCTGGCACCTGTAGCTCCATCCCTCCAGTTGGTGCCTGTACATGGAACCACCTATGAACTCTGAAGAGCCGCACGTGGCTCCGGAGCCCCAGATCGGCTCTCCAAGAGGAACAAATAGTGGATAATGAGCTCTGCAGTCTGGCAGGGAAAGCGCCAACACAAGCCAAGGGCCGGAAGGTGAAGCTAGACCAATTCAGACCCGAAAGACGCTGCACATTTCTAACAGGGAGAGCAAGTTTGGAGCAGTTTACCGGGCAGGGTGAGTTCTCCATCCCTGGCCAGTTTCCACTAAGGAGTTGGTTGTCTCAAAGATCTGCTGTAGGAGTTCACCTGGATTCATCCCTCCTCCACGCACCCTGCACACCCAGGGAGGTCATCAATCAAAACATGTAATAACCATGAACCCCTTGGGTCAGCGGTAGTCCAAACTAAACATGGTAAGAGTCGGAACAGCAGATACGGAGCAGCAGAGTGTGTGTACGTGTGTGGGTATGTGCACACACACATCCATGTGCACACACTCACCCACATGCGTGTGCACACCCACATACATGCACACACACAAAGCCTTAAACAGGAAGAGGACCCCTGAGTTTGGGGCGCAGGAACCGGGGGACAGAACAGTAATGGGGCAGGTAAGCAGCACCACACCCCAGTCGCCACAACCGTGTTCTAGAGAAGGTCACAAGAGTCCCCTCCGCCTGGGAGTGTCAGAGTCCCGCTGCAGGCTCCCCAGGTCGGGGGGATCATGCACAGAAAGGGAAGGCCCTGGCGTGACTGGCTGATCCCAGCTGAGGCTGCCAGTCTGGCAGTTCCACAGACCCCACCAGTTCACCGGCACGCTGCATCTGCAGGACCCAGACTCAGTGAGACACAGTAAAGATGGAGCCCCCCAGTCAGCACAGACCAGAACCAAAGGCTCTCACAGGCAGGACCAGGGCCTGGCCAGGCCAGGGCTGAATGAGACAGCACAGTGCCCCTGCGGGCACAAAGGGTGCAGAGCCCTGACATCTTGGGAGCTGGAGGACCTAACCTCCTCGCACTCGCTGCCGCCCTGCCATTGGCACCAACCTTCCTTGGGAGAGGGCGTGGAGCACCCAGAAGAGAAGCTGAGAGACGAGTCTGGATTCCGTGGACAGAAAACAAGATGCTCCTCTGGAAGTGCTGTCTGGGATCTTGCGACCTATCACGGTGCCGCTCTGTAACAGTTGAAGGCTGGAGTCCCTAGTCCTGGCAGTTCAGACGAGAGCAGATGTTATCCCTGCCATGGTGCTGAGCTCTTTGGGCTCCAGGACAGGACTGAACGGAGCAAGGCGAAGGCCCATTTATTTTTCAGTCCCCAAGAAGCCCGGAGTGTAGAAGCAGAGACCAAGTTGCCAAAGGCGTGTGAGCAGCTGTGCCCGGCAGCGGGGCAGAGGGCTCCTATCCGGGACTTGAGCCAGCGGTGGAATCCCTGGTCATTTCAACATGAGCCAGTGGCATTTCCTGGGTTGTCAGTTCAGCTTCCCCGCCTAGCTGCTCTCCTGGGCTGGGGCTGGCCCCAGGGGCACTGGCAGGAGTCAGGGCAGGGGAGGGGCAAAGTCATGGACTCATTTGGGATTCTTTCCAAATGTGCCCAGCCAGTGCGGGTTCCCTCAGCGACCCATGTTTTGCCCAGGCCCTGCTCTGGCCCTGCCTCCACCCAGGGAGGAAACAGGGAGCCGGTCTTTGTAGCCTGCCAAGGCCATGGAGAGTCACTCGTAAATTTTCATAGCTGGACCTGGGACCCCCTCTGCTAAGGCCCAGACAGGGGGACAGACGTCATGACCCTGAGTCTCTCCTCCCCATCCCCAAGCCATCGCTCGCTCGCTCTCCCCCCCCCCGGGCGCTGACGGGACGCTCTTCTCTGTGCAGATATTGACGAGTGCAGCGAGATTCCTGCGATCTGCACCAACGGCGTCTGCATCAACCAGATCGGCTCCTTCCGGTGCGAGTGCCCCATCGGCTTCAGCTACAACAACATTCTGCTCATCTGCGAAGGTAACGGGCTGGGCTGCAGGGCTGGCTCCCCCCGGGGCTGCACGGTCGGCCTCTGAGGTTTGGCCGCTCCGGTTCTCCCACAGTGACGCGGTGACTGACACCGAGTCTGGCCCACCCTGTCAGTTGTTTCTTTCTCTGTGCAGACATTGATGAGTGCAGCAGCGGGGAGAACCTTTGCCAGCGCAATGCTGATTGCATCAACATCCCGGGCAGTTACAGGTGCGAATGCTCAACCGGATACAAGCTGTCACCTAGCGGAGCCTGTGTGGGTAAGATGGGCGCTGTTGACTACCTATAGCAGAGGCAATGCTCAAGTGGGGCACAAAGCCGCCATCAGGAAGCAGCGTGGACTGCTGGCGATGTGCACTGGCGCACTTCCTGTCGTCTCTTTGCCTAGGAAGCTGAGGCTCGTGCGGTGGGATGGCAGGAATGGAACTGGGAGGCTGTCATTGGTTTCCCGGCTGTGACCTGCTGCTCCACACTCAGTGGATCCACGGGGGCTTCACAACTCAGAGGGACCCAGAGGTCAGCGCAGAAATGCTGCCTCAGTTCAGTAGCTAATGGGCACATCATAAACCAGAGTGTGTGCATGCAGTAATCCTAGAGGGAGTGGAATACTCCCATCCCTTCTCGATTAGGGTGAATGCATGCGGGAGGCAAGTATGGGGGCAGCTTACACTGCCATTGCCTGCCCCTTGGCCTGGACCTGGGCTGTGGAGAAGCAGATAAGCTCACTTTCTAGGCCTGGATTCTAACAGTAGCTCCATGAAGATGTGTGTGTCGCATGTTCTGCCCTTGTTCCCCAGGGGCTCCTGCTGGAAGGTTTGCCCTGCGTGCTAAGCTTCTGGTTTAACAGTCCACATGGCAAAAAGCTCTAAATCCACATGCAGACTCAGATTTTACTTGAAAAGTATCATTAAGGAAAATGATATTAATTGACTAGATGGAAGATGAAAGGCTCTGAGACGCAGTAGCACAGGGTAAGAGGTCATGCTGCATGCTCCTCCCCCCTCGTTTCTGAGCAATGGGACCGATTGTGATCAAAGAAGAGCAGGTAGCTGAGATTCTCCTCAATGTCAGTGTGATCAAAGGGCCAGGACAGAAGCCCTTTGCTAAGGACGGTTGATGCCAACTAACTTGGCACCAGAATACTGTCCTCGCTCCAAAGAATAACTCATATTTATCAGCAAACATGTTTCAGTGTTCTACAATCATTCCTCCCGTCCCCAGCAACCAAAAGACACGCCCCGCCCCCGTCATTTTCACCTTTCAATGTGCTGTACTTCCTTTCCTTCCAAAGGAAATGCCAGATAACAGGAAAAATTGAATGACATGGCCCTTTTAGAACAGTTATGGCAAACCTGAAATGACCCCCGCACACCCCCCAAACTGCTATAGAGAAATCAAGCAGTACTCAGACTATAACAAACATTCCCAGGGAGACTCTAACAGAGCAGACAGAGTGGGACAGGCCTTTGTACTGCTTTTAAAATGGAAATTCTGCTGCCACATTAACTAAAGTGGTGCCATTCTTCCCCCACCCCCCATCATTTCACCACAGCAGGGCTCAGAATAGGGTTAGTGGTTCAAGGGGGGCTGGGGGAGGAGGTACTCGAACATAGCCCCTCTGATAAGGAGCTGGTTTTAATCTACAGATTGCACTCAAGCACCCATGCCTAGCAAAATAGTCTTGAAAACTGATCTTCCCCAGCAGGGCTGGGATTAACTTTTGGAGAGGGTGGGAGAAGAGTGCACAGTGGGATGTATGGCGCCATTGGGCCAGGATGTATTCCTTTCTCGGTCAGATGAGGGCTGATTGAGAGCTGATAGGGACAGAGGCTCACACCGTTCAGATCTCTTAGGAGAGGATTTCTCAAATTGGATTCTCTGAATCAGGGATAGCCAATTATTTTTTGTCAACAGCCACATTTCTTGGTCAAGGTGAGTCAAGGTCCAGACTCCAGAGAAAATAATAAAAAATAAGATGTGACTAAAAAGATTTGGGGGTCCATTCAAAAGCATCTAGTAGTCCAGATTTGGCCCATGGTCCGCCTATTGACTATCCCTGCTCCAAATGCCAGTGAAGAGGAGAGAATAGAATGTGATAAAGTACAGGTAGGAACTGAAGAGAAACAGGCAAACGAAAAAGAATCCCATTTAATTACATCACTTGAAGCCAGACAACTAAACACTGACAGATTTTGTAAGTGTTTGCATACAAATGCTAGAAGTGTAATATTTGAGTGCCTGGTATTAAATGAGGCTAATGGTATAATAGGCACTACAAAAGCGTGGTGGAACAATGATAATCAATGGGACACAATCATTCCGGGGTACAAAATATATCGATATGACAGAGTAGGTCGTGCTGGTGGGGGAGTAGCATTATATGTGAAAGAAAGCACAGAGTCAAGTAAAGTAAAAATCTTAAGTGAATCCAACTGTACCATAGAATCTTTCTGGATAGAAACCCCACGCACAAATAATAAGAATATAGCAGTAGGGATATATTGCCAGCTATCTGACCAGGATGGTGACAGTGAGTATGAAATGCTCCAGGAGATTAGAGAAGCTATAAAAATAGAAAACTCAATAATAATGGGGGATTTCAACTCTCTCCATATTGACGGTGGACAGTTCACCTCAGAACGGAATGCTGAGATTAAGTTTCTAACCACGTTAATGACTGCTTCTTGGAGCAGTTAGTGCTGGGACCAAAGGAGAGGCAATTCTTGATTTAGTTCTAAATGGACACAGAATCTAGTCCAAGAGGTGAATATAACTCAGCCGCTCAGTAATAGTGACCATAAAGTAATTTAACATCTTTGTGGGAGTAAAAATACCAAAGAAGCCCACCACAGTAGCATTTAATGTTAAAGGGGGGGAGCTACACAACAGAGAGGAAGCTAGTGAAACAGAAATGCCACCATGGCTAAACAGTAGAGTAAAAAAGACAGAGGTAACAAGTCAACCTTTAAAAACTGGAAATCAAATTCTACAGAGGAAAATAGAAAGGAACGTAAAATCTTGCAAGTTAAGTCTGGGCCAAAAAAGAATTTGAGGAGCAACTAGCGAAAGACACAAAAACTAATAGCAAAATTTTGTGTAAGTACATCCGAAGTCAGTGGGGCCACTGGACAATCAAATTCTAAGGGAGCACCCAAGGCAGACAAGGTCATTCAGGAGAAGTGAAATGAATTCTTTGCATTGGTCTTCCTTGCAGAGGTTGTGAGGGAGATTCCCACAGCTGAGCTATGTGTTTTAGGTGACAAGTCTGGGGAACCGTCCCAGATTGAGGTATCAATAGAGGAGGCTTTGGAATAAATTGATAAATTGAACAGTGATAACTCACCAGGCACAGGTGGTATTCACGCGGGAGTTCTGAAGGGACTCACATATAAAACTGCAGAATTACTCACTGAGATATGTAACTATTGCTGAAACATGCCTCTTTATCACATGACTGGCAGGTAGCTAATGTGATGCCTATTTCTGAAAGGGCTCCAGAGGTGATCCTGGCAATGACAGGCCGGGAAGCCTAACCTCAGTACCGGGCAAACTGGTTGAAAGTGATAAAGAACAGATTTATCAGACACACAAATGAACACACAATGTTGGGGAAGAGTGAAGACAGTCCAATGGCTAATAGCCCAGATGCTGCTCTGGGTGCCCCTAAACCTCTGACTGCCAGAAGCTGGAACTGCAGGATGGGTTAGACCACTTGATAATTGCCATGTCCTGTTCTTTCCCTGTGGAGCACCAGGCACTTGCCACTGTCAGAAGACAGGATACTGGGCTAGATGGACCATTGGTCAGACACATTATGGCCGTTCTTATGTTCTGATTTCATACCCCTGCAGTCCATGAATCGGGGGCCCCCAAATCATGCGATTGGCTACAAAAATCAGGAGCTTTCAAAAAATAATAAATCCTGGGTCCTTTCTCTTTGCCTTCTGCGTTCTGAATGGTTAGAGGCCTTGCTCGAGGGGTCCTGCTGTCACTCACTTTTCTGCGGCCAGGAGAGCTAGCAAGGCGCTAGTTTTAATAACAAGGCCTGAGCTTCTCAGAGCTCCAGGACCTGGGGCTTTCGTTAAAACACCAGACATCATGGGATTTGAGGTACAATGGCGGGTGTTGGCAGCACTGCTGCTCAGTGAGACTGTTACCAGCTGGTAGCCACAGGCATGGAAGCCACGTGGCCATGCTGGAGAGGGCATCTGTTCCCACTTTGGTCGGGGTCTTTCCTATTCACTGCTTTCTGGGTTCTTTCATTCTAGGTCGCAATGAATGCCAGGAAATCCCCAACGTCTGCAGCCACGGGGACTGTGTGGACACCGAGGGCAGCTATATCTGCATCTGTCACAACGGGTTCAAGGCCACAGGGGAGCAGACCATGTGCATGGGTCAGTGCAGACAGCTCGGCAGCCCTGAAGGCTGCCCCCCTATTGCTTGGCAATAGATTTAAGCCCTTTCCAAAGGGGCCCCGGTGGGTGGGCTTGCACGGGGAGGACGGGCAAGGGCACATCCTAAGGCAGACAGAGAGCTGGGCCACTGTAGCTCCGCGGCCCCAGGTTTCCGAGTCTTCATGCTCACCAGGCAGCCACCCCCACCGTGAGCGGCACTGACTGACTGCCCAGCCCCCGGCAAGCGAGGACTCAGCCCCTGATCTGCACTGATCTTCTCTTTTCAGATATCGATGAATGTGACCGGCAGCCCTGTGGGAACGGCACCTGCAAGAATACAGTCGGCTCCTACAACTGCCTGTGCTTCCCTGGCTTCGAGCTGACACACAATAATGACTGCATGGGTGAGAGACCCCAGTCACAGTCTGTGAGCATGAGAGTCGGGTGTCACCCCGTCAGAGCTGTGTGGGTCTGAGGTTGGGTGTCACACACAGTCACTGTTATGTGGGTGTGAGGGCCGGGTATCTGACAGTCACAGGTGTGAGGTCGTAAGGGTCGGTGACACACAATCACAGCTGCATGGGTGTGCGGGTCAGGGGTCACACAGTCACAGGTGTGAGGTCGTAAGGGTCAGTGACACACAGCCATGGCTGTGTGGGTGTGAGGGTCGGGTATCTGACAGTCACAGCTGTGAGGTCGTAAGGGTCGGTGACACACAGTCACAGCTGTCTGAGTGTGAGGCTGGGTGTCACACACTCACTGTGGGTTTGTCCCACTGTGCTTTTCTCTCCTGACCCTGCAGACATTGACGAGTGCTCGTCCCTGGGGGGGCAGGTGTGCCGGAATGGCCAGTGTCTAAACAGCATCGGCTCCTTCCAGTGCCTGTGCCAGGAAGGGTACGACCGGACCCTGGATGGAAAGAACTGTGTCGGTGAGCGCCTGGGCAGCAGCCGCTGTAATTCTCGTCACCCCCGGCCTAGGGGTCGATTATCTGCAGCCCCTTCTGGCAGATGCGCCCGCTCCTGCTCCGGGCAGTGGAGTCTCTGCTCCGGCTCAGGGCTGGAGCTTGGGTCCCAGCCAGGAGAAATCCCAGGGCCGAGCTTGTGGGAGCTGCTCCATCCCTGCGCTCTCGCTAGCTGCCGAGACCCAGGTCCAGTGCCGAGCGGAGGGTTATCGAGCAAAGTCGCTGCTCCACGCCCGGTGCAGGCGCCATGGGAGCGGGGTTGCCAACTTTGTAATATTTAAAAGCTGAACGCTCCAGGTGAAGTACTGGAACCTCCCCTGCCCGGCTTCTTCCCCTGGAGACCCCACCTCTGCTCTGCCTCTTCCCCGCAAGGCCCCACCCGTGCCCCGCCTCTTCCCCTGAGGCCCCATTCCTGCCCCCCCACTTCTCCCCCAGGCCCCAGCCCTTGCCCCCCTTTTCCCCCAAGGCCCCACCCCTCTCCCCTCTTCCCCCAAGGTCCCACCCCTGCCCTGCCTCTTCTCCCAAGGCCCTGCCCCGCCTCTCCCCCTGAGGCCCCACCCCTGTCCCGCCTCTTCCCCCCCCCGAAGCCCTGCCCCTGCTCCACCTCTTCCTTCAAGGTCCCACCTCCGCCCCACCTCTTCCCCTAAGGCCCCACCTCCACCCACTCCTCTCCTCCCTTCCCCAAGTCTCTTGCTGCACAGGGGTGGGACTGGAGATCAGTGGGGTTCAGGGGAGCAGCGGGCCCTGTTGGGCTGTGGCTCCCCTTGCTGCCCATGTAGGGTCCCTGGTGCAGTAGCATGTGTAATGCTTGGGCAGCCCCTGCCTATGGGCCAGGAAGGATCCACATGGCAGAGCAGCGGGAGTCCAGCCCCCGGGTGACTTTCCCCTCTTGTTTCTTTGCAGACATCAATGAGTGCGTGAGCCTGCCTGGCACCTGCTCTCCGGGGACGTGTCAGAACCTAGAAGGCTCCTTCCGCTGCATCTGCCCCCCGGGGTACGAAGTGCAGAATGACAACTGCATCGGTAACGTTGGTTCCTCCATCCTACCACCGCACAGGGGCTACTGTGTCACCAGCCTGGGCCAAGTGCTTCCTAGGCAGCAGGGATACAGGCACTGCCCCAAAGACTTGCCCTCTAAAGCAACTGAGTGCAGGCCAAGGCTGGGATGGGACAGCCACAGAGCAGCAGAGGGCTGGCCAGAGATGCTTCACTCCCGTCTTGTTAGTTTCACAGTCGCTAAGGGGATATTTTTAACAGTGTAATGGCACGTGTGGGCACCACCAGCCTCTAATGGAGAGAATCGGCACTGCCCAGTTGTGTGTCATAGGCCCCGCACAGTGAATAGCTAGTGGTGATTCCCTGTTAATATAAGCGGCAGAGGCGTGGCTTTGGAGAAGGAGGAAGTGAGCTGTCCCCATGACAGCAGGCTGTTCAGGACCGGTGCAGCGCTGACTTTGCTCCCTGATCTGTGTTCCCAGGGAGCCGGGCATGGGTGGGCGTTGGGCCCCTGGGGCAGTGGCACTGTGGGGCTGCACCCTGCTCTGTGCAGGGGAGAAGGGCTGCAGGGAGCAGCTCAGCTGGAGAGTGGGAGTTGGGTGTGACTGGGAGACAGGAACGCGCCCCCCCTCCAGTGGAAGCTCTCAGGAAACATGCCTGCTCTCCTGCAGAGTGACCCCTGAGCTCTGCAGGGCCCCTGACCTGCCCGGGGGGCTCAGCACCAGGGAAGGAGCAAGATCTTTGCCCTGGTTTGTGTCTAACCCACTCCTCTGTCCGTCCTGCTCCCAGACATCAACGAGTGTGAGGAGGAGCCCAACATCTGCCTGTTTGGCACCTGCACCAACACCCCCGGCAGCTTCCAGTGCATCTGCCCCCCCGGCTTCGTCCTGTCCGACAACGGCCGCAGGTGCTTTGGTGAGTGCGATTGGCCTCGCCCATGGCCCGTGGGGTCCTCGGAGGCAGTGCTCAGGTGTGGGGGGGCGGGTCAAAGTAGGAGTCCTGTGGCCCCTGCGGGGCCACCCAGTGCTGGGGCCCTGCCAGCTGCCATTGCTGGGATGGGCACTGTCACCCCTGCATGTGCCGTGGGCGAGGGCATGCTCAGTGGAGGGGCATCACCCCATGTGCCTTCCTGCGCAGCTCTGATCCCTTCGGGGCTCATCTCTGCAGGGGGGAAGCGTAGCTTAGGGGGCTGCTCCATATCCTGTGCTTGTCTGTCAGGGTCTGCTGCTTGCACATGGAGCCGCGGTCTGTGGGCTCTGGGCCCAGTCCTGCTCTCATTGCTGTCTGTGGCCAAACTCTTGCTCACTTACACACGTGGTGCAGACTTGGGCCCATACCGTGTGCAGCGTGTCACCGGGAGGTGCCGCGCCTGCCCTGGACGTCTGTAACGTTCTCCCCTCCTGCTGCTGCAGACACCCGCCAGAGCTTCTGCTTCACCCGCTTCGACAACGGCAAGTGCTCCGTCCCCAAGGCCTTCAACACCACCAAGGCCCGCTGCTGCTGCAGCAAGATGCCTGGAGAGGGCTGGGGTGATCCCTGCGAGCTGTGCCCCCAGGAGGGAAACGGTAGGTGTCCCAGTGTGATGGTGCTCTTTCTGGCGGGACCCAACTGAGAGTGCCAAGTCAGGACAAATTGCTTCAAACAGGGTAGCTACAGCCCAAAGCTGGGGTTTCTCCACCTCTTAAGGCACCAAACCAGCCAAACAGAAAAGACTTTGGTTTCGCCCCACTGGCTAATACCACAAGTCACACAAGCAATTCCCTTAGATACTCCAGTTTCCCAGTGTCACCACCAACAGCCCCACTTTCTGGGGACAAATGGTTATGAAAACCAATACCCCAACAAAAGAAAAGGTTCTCCCCTATCCCAAAGGATTGGGCCCCAGTCCTAGGTCAATATATAAATCAAATCTTACCCACAAATCACGCTGTTACCAATCCTTTAGAATCTAAAATCTAAAGGTTTATTTGTAAAAGGAAAAAGATACAGGTGAGAGTTAGAAATGGTTAAAAGAAATTAATTACATGCACTAATGGCAAAGTTCTTGGTTCAGGCTTGCATGAGTGGTAGAATAAACTGCAGGTTCAAATCAAGTCTCTGGAGTACAAACATCCACAGCAGGGATGGGTCCTTCAGTCCTTTGCTGAAAGCTTCAGTTTGCAGAAGAAGTTCCTCCAGAGTAAGAAGCAGGAATTGAAGACAAAATGGAGATCAGACATCAGTCTTTTGTAGTCTTTCCAGGTGCAGGAATCCTCTTTTTCCTTTGCTGTGGAAACTTACAACAAAATGGAGTTTGGAGTCACATGGGGCAAGTCCCTGCCCCTTTGCTAAGACACAGGATGTGTCCACTCTCTCTCAACATAGCTGATGGTCCTTAATGGGCCATCAATCAGACTAAGCAAAGCTAACACCAAGTGGTCTGGAATGTCAGCCAGCAGCCTAGCACAAAATTTGGAAAGACAGATAGTACAGAGCCAATATTCATAACTTTAATTACAAAAATGATACACACATACCGATAGCATAACCATAATCAGCAAATCATAACCTGGTCTTAGGCATCTTATATGATCCCCTTTGCACAAGATTTGGTGCCACTACAGGACCTTGGTTGCAGCAATGATCTATATGATCCCAGATTATTTCAGTAACGTGACACCCAGTCACCCGGGACCAGCTGTGGCTGTAGGAGTCAATGGGCATCGGATGCAGTCGGAGCTACTGTGCAGGGACACCCGGCTTGGGGCAGGGATCCCAGAAGCCAGTTGTTCTCGACCAGGGGTGCGTGTACCCCTGGGGTATGCAGAGCTCTTCCAGGGGGTGCATCAACACATCTAGATATTTGCCTAGTTTTACAACAGGCTACATAAAAACCACTAGCAAAGTCAGTACAGACTAAAATGTCATCCAGACAGTGACTTGTTTATACTGCTCTCTATACTGCACTCTGGCATGGAAATACAATCTTTATATTCCAACTGATTTATTTTATAATGATATGGTCAAAATGAGGAAGTCAGGACTTTGTCAGTAATTGTGTGTTGTGACCCTTTTGTGGTTTTATGTCTGATTTTGTAAGTGAGTCGTTGTTAAGTGAGGTGAAAGTTGCGGGTGCGCGAGACAAATCTGGCACCAGAAAGAGGTACAGTGGTCTGGACAGACTGAGAGCCACAGCTATACGGGATGCTCCTAAGTGGGATTGCAGCAGTCTTGGATCCCAGCAGAGCGGAAGCTTCTCTGCCTGGAGGGTGGGAAGGGGGTGCCCCATAACACCTGGAGCAGGTTCTGCTAAGAGCTTTGAACAAGTCACTGCAGTCCTGGGTGCCTCTGGTTTCCCGTGGGTGCAGTTCATTTCCCCACCTCACGGGGGCACTGTGTGTTTCGATGCATGACAAGGGGTGTAATCACCAGCTGGCTTTCCCTGCTTCCAGCTCCAGCTGATGGGAGCAGCTGCTACCACATTTCGTTTTTCTCCTTCTCCCAGTTGCCTTCCAGGAGCTGTGCCCGTATGGCCACGGGGCTATCCCCGGCCCAGGCGATACCCGGGAAGGTAAGCACCAGCAGTCAGGATACACCATGGGCCAAATGGCGTGGTGTGTGGAGCGTGCCAGTCAGCAGCGCTGCACCCAGGACTCGGGCCAAGCGGCAGCTAGGTTGGCTAGTCTAGACAGTCCGGGAGCCCAAAGTGCTAGCTGCGTGGAGGGGCGGCCCTCTGAGCGCTGGCTGTACGGGGACCCTCCAAGCACTGGTGTTGTGGGGGGAGCTCTCAGAGCATTGGAAGCATGGCGGGGACAAGCGCCAAGAGTACTAACAACATGGGGGCGGGTCCCAAAGTTCGGGGGCATGGGAGTGAGGGTCTCAGAGCACTGGCCGTATGCGGGGGAGGGTCTCAGAGCGCTGGTGGTATGTGGGGGAGGGTCTCAGAGCGCTGGTGGTATGGGGGGAGAGGGTCTCAGAGCACTGGCGGCATGTGGGGAGCAGCCCCTCCGATCCCTGGCTGCTCAGAGCTGCAGGCCCGCCCTGGGCCCAGCCCGTGCCATGCTGTACCCTGAGGTCCTCACCCCGTTTTCATTCAGCGCCCCTGACTCCACGGAGGGGGGCCAGAGACTGGCCT
Source organism: Dermatemys mawii (assembly GCA_007922305.1). Lineage (NCBI taxonomy): Eukaryota > Metazoa > Chordata > Testudines > Dermatemydidae > Dermatemys > Dermatemys mawii. The sequence continues at coordinate 11,698,190 of ML677376.1, read as the reverse complement.
GAGGCTGCTGACCCTGCATGGCGAGGCTTCCCGCAAACGGGGTCCCAGGCAAGAGCCATTGACAGGCAGCGTTTCTGTCCTCAGATGTGAACGAGTGCGCCGAGAACCTCGGGATCTGCATCAACGGGGCCTGTATCAATACCGACGGCTCCTTCCGCTGCGAGTGCCCCTTTGGCTACCATTTGGATTACACCGGCGTCAACTGTGTGGGTGAGTGTCGCGGCCCGGGGCTGGGGGGAGCTGTTCCGGGGGGTGGAGGTGCTGAGTTATCCCGCGGCCACCTGCCTACTTCTGGCTTAGAGGTTTCTAGCCCCTGCTCTTCCCCCTGCCTCCAGCGGGGAGTTCCTCGCTCCGCCACCGGGGCTGGGAGCTTTGCCTGAATGCACTGGCTGCAGGAAAACGCCAGCCGGAGTCTTTCCTGTGACTCCGCTAACGCCATTCCTGGCCTTCACCCAGATACCGACGAGTGCTCCATCGGCAACCCATGTGGGAACGGGACCTGCGCCAACGTGGTGGGGGGCTTCGAGTGCACGTGCGACGAGGGATTTGAGCCAGGCCCCATGATGACCTGCGAAGGTGACGTTCCCCCGGGGCCTGGGGCACGGGGCCTTTCCCGGTGGAGTCCCAGGAGGGGGAGGGCAGAGTCTGACATCTGTCCCCTCCCCCTTTTCCCCAGACCCCCTCTCTCCAGCTGCATTTGAGGTCACATTTGGGGAAGCTTTTGGATTGTTGGATGCATGTAAAATTATTTGCTATAAAGGGCAGAGCCCTGAGTCCCTCTGCGGGGGCAGAAGGGGAGGCTGCTGAGCTGCCTACTCCACCCAACTCCCCGGAGCCCGTGGCCAGGGCCCCGAGAGGGGGTTTCTCTTTTTAGTGGTGGTTCCTACTCGCAGCCCCAGAGTCACACCCCCTGTAAAGGAGGAGTTCTGTCCTCCTGGAATGGCCCATCCCCCACCCCTGGAAGGGGTTCAGGGGGCACAGGCGTGCTCTGGGGCTGGAGCACCCATCAGCCCCAGCTGTGAGCGGTGCCACAGATCAGCTGTTTGGCAGGCGCAGGGAGGGGGTTGAGAGAGGGCAGACAGCAGTGAGCAGCAGATGGCCGGCTACCTCAGGAAGGGGGCAGGGTGAGGGTGGGGCCCCTGGGGAGGGGAGAAGGGGGGCAGAGCGGGGTAAAACGTAGCGCCCATGCACGGGGAGCCCCGGTCAGGAACCAGCAGGGAGGGGCAGGAAAGGACGGCGAGTCTCTCCGGGCACTGGCAGTGAGACCAGCGGCTGGGGCAGTGCTGAGGGTACGTACCAGCTTTCCCCAGCAGGGGGAGCTGTGCTGGGCACTAGGTTGTCGGGGTGGATCTCAGCGCTCACTGCCTACACCACAGCAGGGCGCAGAGCCTGCGTGCTGTCTCCACGGGACGCCCAACGGGGGCAGCAGCGCGGCCGGCACCGTGCCCGTGTGCAGGGCGGCTCATCCTCTCTCCCGCCTCCCAGATATCAACGAGTGCGCGCTGAACCCCCTGCTCTGCGCCTTCCGCTGCATCAACACCTTCGGCTCCTACGAGTGCACCTGCCCCTCGGGGTACACCCTGCGGGAAGACAGGAGAATGTGCAGAGGTGAGGGACAGCTGCCCTCCCGGCCTGTCGCCCTTCACCGCCCCACTGGCCCCGGGAGGCCATGGCCAGAACGCCCGGCTGCCATCTGGGACGCCGGCCTCTCGGCTCTTTCCACCCAGGGCTGGTTGCAGGGGGTGCATGCCCCAGCCTCTGGGTCTAGGGATAGTGCTGGCTGGGAATGCGGCCTGGCTGCTCTCATTGTTTATCACGGTGTGTGCCCACGGCTGCATACGCCGGGCAATGGACCGAGCTGTGCACCGTGTCACACAGCAGAGTGCAGTCAGCGCTGTGGGATGAGCTGTCCGCACCTCATAACCCCCAGCTGGGACCCAGCAAGCCAGGCCAAGCCCAGCACTCCTGGAGTGTGGCCAGTAGGAGTCCGAGCGCTTGGAGCCAGCCGGAGGCCCTCACCCACACTGGGACGCACCCAGCTCAGCAGCTCTGGCAGCCCTCTACTGCGGGAAGCCCTGGGGTGGCCGCAGGTCAGAAGATCCCAGGCCCTGCTGAGCACAGGAGGGATTCAATGCTGGGCAGCGCTGACGCTTTGCCAGCTGTGTCCCTTGCAGCTTGGCAGGGCTGGCGCGTACTTGGGGGCTGACTCCTTGGGCATGACGCCTGTGCCCACAGTGCCTGGCCCAGCGGGGCTGGTGCCCTGGTGCACCCAGAGGATTTCAAGGAGTTGGAACGCTGCCCCCCAGAGCTGATGCAGGAGCTGCACTGCAGCCTGGATCTTCCTCTCCACATTCCCTGCCCCTCCGCCAGGGCTGTGGGAGCAGCACACATCTCTTCTGCCCACTCACAGCTCCTCTCTGCAGTGGCGGGTTGGCGCTAAATCCGGTGGTTAGAGCAGGTCACTGGCATTCAATCTCTGGCTATTCCCCTGACCTGCTGGGTGATGGACGGCAAGTCACTTCTCTGTGCCTCTGCTTCGCCATCCCGCCCTGCTCCTGGGGCACTGAGCGGCTGTAGGGCGCGCTCGGGCCCGCAGGACGCTGCGTGCGCTCATTCGCTGTGGTGTTGGTTGCAGATCTGGACGAGTGCGCAGAAGGCCTCCATGACTGCGAGTCTCGAGGGATGATGTGCAAGAACCTCATTGGTACCTTCATGTGCATTTGCCCCCCAGGAATGCAGCGCAGACCCGATGGAGAGGGCTGTACAGGTACCAGTCCCCTGGACGGAGGGAGGCATTGGCCGCAGGGCCGGTGTCCATCTCCCTTCCACACTTCTAGCTGTGGAGCTGTCTGTCCAGTCCGTACCCTGAGCTCCCGAGGTTGCTCTTCCTGTTGCGTTAGTGCCCAAAGGCAGCACATGGCCCCGGCCTGTGGTCAGACCCAGCGGCATTGGATTGTGGCCTTTCTCCAGGCTCTCTGCACATCCCCCTCTTGCACTGACCTCTCAGAAGTGTCCTCGTCTGAGTTAGATGGGAGAATACTGGCCAGCACCATGTCCCCTTGTGGCAGCCCATGGGCACAAAGAGCACGTCAAGCTGCCCTAAGGGATGCTGGGGAATAGCCAGCCTAGCCAGTGTGCTGCCCAGCTCCTGGGCACAGGGGCAGGAGCTGGGAGGAGGGCGGTCGCGTTGGAGACCTCTGCACTCCGTGATCCCTCCAGGGCACGCTAGAGCCGTCCTGAGCGTTCGGGGGACGTTGGCCCTTCTTCCGGGAAGTGTCTGCTGCTTTGCCCTGGTGCTGTTGTGGCTCCATCCCACTCCGCGGTGGCCCCTGGTTCTCAGGACCCCGAGTCTCCAGGCATGTTGTGTCCGAGCCATTGACTGATTCCCTTCCTCCTAGATGAGAACGAATGCCGCACCAAGCCGGGGATCTGCCCCAATGGCCGCTGCGTTAACACTGTGGGCAGCTATCGGTGTGACTGCAATGAAGGCTTCCAAGCCAGCGCCTCCGGCACCGAATGCATCGGTAACTAACGGGCACAGCCTCACACAGCTCCTACCCGTGTCTGGTCCTGTGGAATCTGCTTCTGCGGGAGTGGAAAAGTCACACACCAGCCTAGTCCTCTTCCCCTGGAGGAGTCGGGAGCCTGGGCTGAGCCTGGGATAAATGGGCCGTGTGTTTGCAGCGTGGGGGCGTTGCTGTTCAGAGGCCTAAGTGGTATGTTGGGCCTGTCCAGCAGTCCCGTGTCACTAAGTTGGAGGCGCTGGTGTCTCTCTGTGCCCCTCCTCTGGGGCACCATGTCCTTCTGGGCAGCTCTGCCCCAGACTGCGTGGCCTGAGCAATGAGCTAAACAGAGACGTGTGACTGTTGGGCCCTGAGTCTGCCCGCAGCGACAGTGGACTGCGCTCAGTGCTTTGGCAGCTAGACCCTGGGGAACCCAGGACTCAGCCAGCCCATGCCAAGGCCGAGGGTATTTCTAAGGCTGGCAGGAAAGGGAAGGGTTGCGGAGCTCAGAGGGAGCGATGGGATTCCTGGGCAGTGCAGCCCTCCCCAGGCCAGTCTCTACTCCAGAAAAGAGGCACTTGCAGGGTTCTAGGCCTGGCTCAGTTAGTGTCTCTCATTGAGGCCTCTCTGCACTGGCTCCCTGGCCAGCCACTGCTGATCCCACCCAGACCTACACCTGCCTGGGATGTCCGGCATTCGTTCCACGCCCGGCTCTCCGCAGTCCCTTGGGCTTCTCTCCAGCTCCCGACTCCCAGTCAGGACCTTTCCCCTTCCCTGGCCTGGGGAAAGAGCTGGACAGAGGAGCGGGAGCTGAGGAGGGTTGTAGTTCCCTGCTTTGCTGACTCTGGGGATGGGAGGGTGAGCCTAGGGGCCAGCCTGAGCTGGCCCCTGTTCGTTATGGGAGTGGCCCCACTCTCCAGCTGTGCAAGGGGACAAGGAAAGAGATTCTGATACACCGGTGACCAAGAGTCTCTGCCAGGAGCACGGCAGCGGTGAGTCTCCACGTGTATACGGCTGCACTCCCAGCGTGGATAGATGGACTCACACTCGCTCAAGCGGAGCCAGTGCGCTAAAAATAACAATGGGCACTGTTGTGTTTCTTGTACATGGAGGGTGCAGGCTGCTACTAGCGGGTCAGGCTCCTGCCCAGATGCGGGCTGGCTGCAGAGCTTGTTTGGCAGAGACATACACACCAGAGTGTTCACTGCAAGATCCTGGATGCTCTGCCAGCTGTGGCTGAGGTTAGCTTAACGGCGGTATGTCGCACATGGCACCACCTACTGGCTGAAGACTGTCAGACAGTTTAGCGTTCCATTCCATCCCCCCTTTACGTTCTACGTTCCTACCATTCACAATACGTACGCTAGCACACTCTCTTTGAAGTGAAGTGGGGATCAATGTGTAAAGCATCTCTGAATTGTCCTGGTTTTCTAATTGTGACCCAAATGTGTAACAACTTGTTCATCGGGCTGTCAGAAACAGCGGCTCTTGATTGTCCATAATATGAGTCAACTCCCTGACGGCTTCGATGCAGCAAACAGCTGCAAAATTCCCATAGTTGGTGCATATATTACACCTTGCGCCTCTGGCTGGCCATGCAGCCTCTTTTGGGTTATGTCTTTTTCCACACTTTGTGCATGTAGGCTGGAATTTGTCCCTCTTAGCCTGGGAATTCTCTCTCCTTGCCTCAGGAGTTTTATCATAGAATTATAGGGTGAGAAGGAACCGCAAGGGTCATCTAGTCTAACCCCCTGCCAAAATGCAGGATTTGTAGTGTCTAAACCATCAATACTCCAGTGTCTGTTTACAGCTTCTAAGCTAGTTTTTGGGTTGCTTCTGACTTTTGTTCTGTTGTTTGACTAGTTCAAACTGTTTTGCTACTTGGATAGCTATGACTAGGGCTAAATTTCTCTTCAGTTGTATGTCCTGTGAAAGATTTTTATCTGTGAACCCTATAATCAGCCTGTCTCTGATATTTTCATTTTTTTCTTTCCCAAAATCACAGTTTTCAACCAATGCATGCAGAGCTCTTATAAAAAATTCAACATTTCCCCTCAGTTCTTGAATTCTCTGGTCAGAACATGCTCTTTCATAAACCACACTTCTTGAAGGTAGAAAGTATGCATCAAACATAGCCAGAACAGTTTCATGCTCAGTTTTGTGGCTGTCTTCAATAAAGTCAAAGGATTTCAAGTTACGCTGTGGCCTGCTTCCCCATAGCATAAATTAAAGAAGATCCCTGAATATCTTCAGTGTCTTTATGCAGCTTTGTAGCAATTTGAAATCTTGCAAAATACTACCTCCAGTGTGTTCACTGTGAAAGTTTGTCAAAGTTGAAGGTCTCTAGGGCACTGAAGAGTGGCGTGTTCTTACATCCTCCAACCTGTATTGCTTTGTTCCTTCGGTTCGTTCTCCTCTGGCACTAGTTTACTTCTGACTTCATGTCATGTGCTTCTTCTGTGTGGCATATTGCCGGGCTGCAGCTAGCAGGTCAAGCTTCTGTATCAGATAGAGACTGATAATGAGCTTCCTTTTCATAGAGATAGACGCCAGATTTGTTCTGATTTGTTTGATAAGATCCTTTAATGTTCTCTGAGGTATGGCAGAGGTTAGCTTAGCCCAGAGTTTCTCAAACTGGGGGTCGCAACCCCCCTGGGGGTCACTAAGCGCTCCCAGGGGGGTCACGAGCTCCCGGCACTGCTGAGTGAATTCCGCATTCGGCGGCTTTTCGGCGGACACGCCGAACTATTTCGGGAGCGTTCGGCATGTCCGCCAAAAATAGCCACTGACTGCGGAAGTAATTCATTCGGCAGCTTTTCGGCGGACGTACAAGTTTCCGCCGCGGCAGCTGCCGAGTGAAAAAGGAGTCGCGGTTCTCAGAAGCTTGAGAATCGCTGGCTTAGGCTGTGCATGTTACACACAGCGCCATCTAGTGGCTGCACAGTGTAATACAGTTCAGCGTTCCATTACATAGACATTGCCGCAAGGGTGGTAGCTTGGGCTAACCTCCTGAGGTCGGAGCTGGACGGTCAGGCCAGATGGGCTTGGACTCAGGCAGCTAGCTGCAGCTGCCTCCCACCCCGCAATGTCCATGCTGTTATTTTTAGCGCACTACTCGGTCTGAGCTTGCATCAGTCTGTCTACTCGCAGTGGAACCCCCACCGCCCAGCTGCAGTGTGGTCAGACCCAAAGAGGGACTTCCATGCAGGTGGGCTCAGAGAGGTGGCACCAGAAGCAGACGTGGAGGGGCTGGGGATTCCCGGCGATATGTCCTGCAGGGTGCGCATAGGGTCTGCCCCTGACGTGACTCTGCGATGCCTGGCTGACCTGTCTGACACCAGCTCTGCCCACGCTGCAGGGCAGACCTGTACATAACACTGGGCTGGTCACACCCCATGCGCAGCCAGTTATGGGCCCTGGATTCAGACGTCCCCAGCAGCACGTCTACCTGCTGCAAGCCCAGGTGTCCTCTCCCACCACTGTCTCCAACTCCCCTGTCGCAGCTGGCGCTGGCACCGTCCCCATCACTGCACTCCGCTCTTTCTTTGCCCAGACACCCGCCAGGGATTCTGCTTCACTGAAGTGCTGCAGACCATGTGCCAGATGTCCTCCACCAACCGCAATCCGGTCACCAAGTCTGAGTGCTGCTGCAATGGTGCCCGCGGCTGGGGGACCCAGTGTGAGCTCTGCCCGCTCCCAGGAACCACCCAGCACAAAAAGATGTGTCCGCATGGGTCTGGGTACACCACCGATGGGCGAGGTACGTGCCAGGCTGCCCAGTGCCAACAGGCTTGGGACAGGCAGGGGTAACACACATGCACTGGGTAATGGGCTGGTAGCGCTGTGGCCCACATGGCGTCTGCTAGCCCTTGGTGTCCATGTTGGCGTGGGCAGTCCCTGGAATGTCCCCAGTCCCCAGTGCAGTGGCTGCTCCCCTGGGGCACCAGGGTCCCAAATCACCCTGCGGGGGCTGGGTGCACCAGCTGGAGCAGGCTGCGCTGTGTGGGTATTCCTCTGGGGAGGGCAGGATTGATCCCCCAGGGCACAGCCCTCAGAGTTCCCCCTTGGCCCCTGCACAGTGCGGAGGCTGAACCCCTCCACCGTGGCAGGCAGGGGCTGGGTGCCCGGGCGCAGTCATTGACGGGTCCCTCCCTCCTCCAGACATCGATGAGTGCAAGGTGCTGCCCAACCTCTGCAGGAACGGACACTGCATCAACAGCATTGGCTCCTTCCGCTGCCACTGCAGACTGGGCTACACCACCGACATCACGGGCACAGCCTGCGTGGGTGAGTCCCACCCGGGAGCCAGGCCTGGCCCGAGATCCTGGCACTGGGGCAGCAGGGCACCTCCCAGCCCCCACTGTGCCTGCCCTGCGGCTCTCCTGTCCGCCGTCCACGCAGCTGGAATGACGGGCCGTCCCCGACCCTCCACAGTGTGGGGCACTGCCCCACACTCACTGTACAAAGAGCCTGCTCGGCTTCCTCTCCGGCCCCGTTCCTGTCTCAATCACATGCTGGTTAACCCCGTAGTCTCCGGACCCCGTTCCTGTCTCAGTCACACGCTGGTGAACCCCATAGTCTCCAGGCCACGTTCCTGTCTCAGTCACA
>ML677376.1:11679204-11690069 GCA_007922305.1 Dermatemys mawii | reverse complement strand
TAACCTCATAGTCTCCAGGCCATGTTCCTGTCTCAGTCACACGCTGGTGAACCCCGTAGTCTCCAGGCCCCGTTCCTGTCTCAGTCACATGCTGGTTAACCCCGTAGTCTCCAGGCCCCGTTCCTGTCTCAGTCACATGCTGGTGAACCCTGTCATTTCCAGGTCTGGAAATAAATTCAAGAGCCTGAGGCCCTCCGCAGGGAATGCTGTCACCAGCAGCCTTGTACTCGGATCTAGGGGCTGCTCTCCCATGGGCCTCTGACCAGCTCAGTTGAGCTGACAGCCTGGGAGGCCAGTCCCAAAAGGCCTTCCTAGATCTAGGCCAGCCCCCAGCACTGCAGCAAGGAGGAAATGGGACACTAATGCAGGTGCAGTGTCCCTACCCCTGCCTGCCAGCGAGCAGCTGCTTCCTGCACCAGCTGCAGTGTCCAGACAGTGTCCCAGGGCAGCCCAAATGCAGGGAGTCACCAGGCCCACAGCTGGATTAGAGACTCTCCCAAACACGGATGAATTCCAGCTCCTGAGGTCTGTGAAACTATTGGGATAAGAGCAGGCAAACCCCTCGGTCACCAGGAGCAGGGATCAGCCCCCTCTGCCTCCCGACTGGCAGCCCCGACCCTGTCATGTCAGGAGCGAGCGTCCCCAGCCTGGCCTGGCCCAGCCAGCTCGGCCAGGCAGCGGGAGGGCACCTGGGGGACTAAATGAGGGTGCTGCAAATCGCCTGCATAGCCCTGGCACCAGTGCTCCCTTGCAGCCCCAAGGAGCCCTGGAGAGCCCTGGACACACAAGTGGCATGAATTGCAGTGGGCACTGAGCTGCAGTTCCCCTTTCATGGACCCACCCCACTGGAGGTGCTCCCCACTCCCAGCCTGGGGTCCCTTCCCAGCATGCCCCAGCGGGGTGCCTAGGTGTGGAGTCTCTGTCACCTGCTCCCTACATGGCGCAGGAGCTGGGCATGTGCCTAGGATGGGCCCTGGCGCAACGAGCCCCCCCCCCCCGTCAGCCTGCTGCCCATGTGTCGGCGGCTGCGTCTGTCCAAGTCAGGCCCTTCAGTGTGAGGTTATCGCGCCCCCATCTCACTCCCCTGGCAGAGGGAAGGGAGGGCATCTCCAACCGTCGAGACCTCCGCTGCCCATTGCTGGGGGGGAGGGGGAAGGGCTGAGTCACCAGGTCCCGGGTGGGAAGCGGCCGGTTAAGCAGGAAGTTCCATTTGATGAGAGTCCTCGAGTTTCCCTCGGGCCTCACCCTGGGCTGGGTGCCCTCTCCTGGGGCCGTGCCTTACCCAAAGGCGCACGCGCCTGCATCCCTGGGCACCTGGCCACACTCCTGCTGACTTGCCCTGTCTCTCTTGAGTCTAGATCTGGACGAGTGTAACCAGTCTCCTAAGCCATGTAACTTCATCTGCAAGAACACGGAGGGCAGCTACCAGTGCTCCTGCCCCAGGGGGTACATCCTCCAGGAGGACGGAAAGACCTGCAAAGGTACCGGCCCAAGGACAGAGGAACAACCGTCACTTGGGTTTGAGGGGAGCCGTGTCCCTGGGATCCTGCTCTCTGCTCTCATTCAGTTCCTGGGCCCCAGTGCGGTGACAGTGGAGGGTGTGGGGCTGAACTCCCAGCCCCAGTGAGGTCAGTGGGGTCAGGATTTCACCCTCTCTCCTGGCTCCTCAGCAATATTCTGCTGGATAAACAAGCACCTGGAGCTCCCAGGGCCATTGCCCAGGCCCTGTGCTGCCTCTCCGACAGCGTGCGAGCTCCTGAGTCAACTGCTACAACTGTTCCGGGGCTGCCAGCCAGACCTCACCCTGCCCTGTCTGCTCTCCTGGGGCCGTGCCTTACCCAGAGGCACACGCGCCTGCATCCCTGGGCACCCGGCCACACTCAGCTCGCACTCAGCTCCATAGCTATTGCTACCGACCAAGCATCTGGTGTGCCGGGCAGAGTTAGTGGCTGTGGCCGGCTCTCGGATTCTGGTGCATCTTGCTGGGGGCGTGCATGGGAAGGTAAAACCGAAGTTACACAGCTAGTGGACAAGATTCCACAAGGAAGTGAACGATTTAATTGTCATCTGTATTCCTTGATATGTGCTTCTGCAAGGGGGCCAGGGCACAAATACCAGTGCAGGGCAGGGTCAAGGGTGAGGCACAGATTGCCACTGGTGTGTTCCCTGGACAAGGGCCAGTCTCAGTCCAGTTCCTGCCTCTGGCCTGCCCTGGGACACTGTGGCTCTGCACAGTCCTGGCTGCCTGGTACAGAGCGGCTCAGTGGTTCAGCATGAGTGCGAGACAGTCACAGGGCTAACTATTGGCACGTGACCTTGTGCTTCTTGCCTTAGACTTGGATGAATGTTCCACCAAGCAACACAACTGCCAGTTCCTGTGTGTGAATGTCATCGGAGGGTTCAACTGTAAATGCCCCCCTGGATTCACTCAGCACCACTCCTCCTGCATCGGTAAGTAACGCCAGCTCTAGCAACCCACCGCTGCCACCAGCCCCACCCTGGGGGGAAATGCTGCTTTCAGCCCCCTGCTCTGACTGCAGGGTCTAGACAACCAACAAGAGGTGAAGCCATTTTAGATTTGGTACTGGAGAGTACTGAGAACCTCACAAAAAAACTGATTGTAGGAACAACCTTTGTTCAAGTGATCAGGAGCCAATTCAGTTTAAACTAAATGGAAGACTTGTCACGGGGGGTGGAGGAGTCCCGTTCCCACACCCCTCACTTCCTGGGATTCACAGTGATTCTTAGCCAGCCAGTAGATCAGAAGGTTTATTTGAGATGCCAGGCACACAATCCCACTTAGAGCTGTCAGTACAAACAGGCCCCCTTGGCCCGGCCCTTCTGGGGGGCAGGGAGATGAGACCCCGAATCCAGGCTCCCTCCTGTTCCCCAGCCAGCGTCTAACCCCTTTTCAAAAAACTCCCACGTCTCCCTGCCCTTTGTTCCCTTGCCAGTCCCAAGGTGTCAACTCCCCTCCCCCTCCATCTCAGGTTACAGCTCCAGGTTTCCAGGTCAGAGTAGTTTAGCCTCAGGAGTCATGTCCACCCTTCCCCCTACTTGTCACAAGACTAAACAAAAATGGATCTGCAACTAGGAGCCCTGATTTCAAAAGGGCAAACTTTAAAAAGTGAAGGGACTTAGTTAGGGAAGTGGACTGGATAGAAGAACTCAAGGATCTGAATGTGGAGGAGGCTTAGAATTACTTTAAATCAAAGTTGCAGAAACTATCTGGAGCCTGCATCCCAAGCACAGGGAAAAATTCATAGGGAAGGTTTCAGACCAAGCTGGATGAATAAATATCTTAAATAGGTGATTAAGAGAAAGCAGAAAGCCTACAAGGAATGGAAGATGAGATGGATCAGCAAGGAAAGCAACCACTTGGAGGTCAGAAAATGTAGGGGAAAAGTGAGAGCTGCCCAGAGCCAAGCAGAATGGACCTGGCAAAGGGAATTAAAACCAGCAGTAAAAGATTCTATAGCCATATAAATAAAAAACAAAACAAGGAAAGACGAAGTGGGACCACTAAACACTGAGGATGGAATGGAGATTAAAGATACTCTAGGCCAACACCTAAATGAATACTTTGCCTCAGTTTTGAATAGGAGTAATGAGGAGCTGAGGGACAGTGGCAGGGTGGTTAATGGAAATGAGGATATGGAAGTGGATATTACCACATCCAATATGGAATTCAAACTCAAACAACTTAATGGGACTAAACTGGGGGGGCCTGAATAATCTCCATCCAAGACTATACAAGGAACTGACACATGACATTGCCAGCCCAATAGCAAGGATTTTTAATGAATCTCTGAACATAGGTGGTACCCTATGACTGGAGAATTGCTAAGATCATTCCTATTTTTTAAGAAAAGGAAAATAAAGTGATCTGGTAACTATAAGCCTGTTAGTTTGACCTCAACGTGTATGCAAAGTCTTGGAACAAATGAAGAAAGAGAAAGAAGTTATGGACATAGAGGTTAACGGTTACTGGGATAACATACAACATGGCTTTACAAAAGGTAGTTTGTGCCAGACCTACTTGATATCCTTCTTGGAGAAGATAACTGATTTTTTAGAGAAAGGAGATGCAGTAGATCTAACCTATCTGGATTTCAGTAAGGCGTTTGGTACAGTTCCACATGGAAAATTATTAGTTAAATTGGAGAAGATGGGGATTAATATGAAAATTGAAAGGTGGATATGGAACTGGGTTCAAGGGAAGACTGGCTAAAGGGGTCATACTGAAAGGTGAACTCTCAAGCTGGAGGGAAGTTATTAGTGGAGTTCCTCAGGGACTGGTCTTGCACCCAAACTTATTTAACATTTTTATTAACAACATTGCCACAAAAAGTGGGAGTGTGCTAATAAAATTTGCAGGTGACACAAAGTTGGGGGTATTGTCAATGTGGAGGTCTGGAATATCATTCAAGAAGACCTGGAAGACCTTGAAAACTGGAGTAATAGAAAAGGGACAAAACTGAATAGTGCAAAGTGCAAGGAACTTAGGAACAAAGGCTGAGGGGTGATGTGATCACTATAAATACATTTGAGGGATGCATAATCAGGAAGGGAGAGGAGTTATTTAAGTTAAGTGCCAATGTGGACACAAAAACAAATGGATATAAACTGGCCATCAACAAGTTTAGACTTGAAATTAGACAAAAGTTTCTAACCATCAGAGGAGTGAAGTTCTTGAACAGCCTTCCAACGGGAGCACTGGGGGCAAAAATCCTAAGTGGCTTTGAGGCTGAGCTTGATAAGTTTATGGAGGGGATGGTATGATATGAGTCCTATAATCTGTGACTGTTAGTAGCAAATATCTCCAATGGCCAGTGATGGGGAGGGCTGTGAGTTCCTACAGGGAATTCTTTCCCAGGTGGTCTGGCTGCTAGGTCTTGTGAAAATCCTCAGGGTTGAACTGATCACCGTATATGGGGTCAGGAAGGAATTTTCCCACAGGTCAGATTGGGGGGTTTCACCTTCCTCTTCAGCCAGGGGAACAGGTCTCTTGCAGAGTTAAATTAGTGTAAATGGTGGATTCTCTGTACTTGGAATCTTTAAATCAAGATTTGAGGATGTCAGTGACTCAGCCAGAGGTTGGGGGTCTATTGCAGGGGTGGGCGGGTGAGATTCTATGGCCTATGATGTGCAGGGGGTCAGACTAGAAGATCATAATAGTCCCTCTGACCTGGAAGTCTATGGGTATCTCTGCCCCTCTTTAGAGAATTGCTGCAAACTGTGCCCCTTTCCTGCCACTCTTTTCCTCGAGTCTGTTGTCTCTGTTCCTCACCGTGGTATTGCAGCAGGTCGCCTGTGCTGAAACCTCCCTTGGAAAGGGTCTTTAGCTGGCAAGCTCCGGCCAGTCTGCCATGCAAAGCAATTGGTGTTTTACAGACAATAACGAGTGTACAGCCCAGCCCACGCTGTGTGGAGCCAAAGGACAGTGTCAGAACACGCCAGGCAGCTATAACTGTGAGTGCCAGAAAGGATTCTCCCTGGACAGCTCTGGTATCAACTGTGAAGGTAGGCGTTTGTCTCCTCTGCTTTGAAACAAACATGCCCTGGACGGAATTGTCCCGAGTCCACTTGCCATTCCTGGAGCAGGTCTAAGTACAGCCACTGGTGGCTGACCTGGTTTTTCAGAAGCTCGTCAGCACACGCAGTGTGGCACCCCCCGATCTCGGGCCTGAGATGAGAGGACAGCACACATCACGCTGCAGCCAGGAGAAAAGCCGGCTCTGGGCCTGGCATTCGTATGCACATGCAGGAAGTTACTGCCAGCAGCCTGTGTAGCCCAGGACTCAGATGATGAAAGCTGAGGATCAGGCCAGTCCTTCTGGCCATGAGTGCAATGAAGCATAAGATCATAAGACTAGCCACACAGGGTCAGACCATCTAACCCAGCACCCTGTCTTCCGGCATTGGCCAATGTCAGATGCTTCAAAGGGAATGAACAGAACAGGGCAATTATCGAGTGATCCATCCCTTGTCATCCAGTCCCAGCTTCTGGCAATCAGAGGCTAGGGGAAGCCAGAGCGTGGGCTTGCATCATAGACCATCCTGGCTAATAGCCATTGATGGACCTGTCTCTGTGAACTTATCTCATTCTTTCTTGAACCGAGTTACACTTTTGGCCTTCACAGCATCCCCTGGCAACGAGTTTCACAGATTGACTTTGCGTTGTGTGAAGTATTCCTTCCTTCTGTTTGTTTTAAACCTGCAGGTTGTTCATTTCATTGGCTGACCCCTGGCTCTTGTGTTATGTGAAGGGGTAAATAACACTTCCTTATTGACTTTCTCCACACCTGTCATGATTTTATAGCTTTCTATCATATCCCCCTTTAGTCGTCTCTTTTCCAAGTCTTTTTAATCTCACCTCATACAGAAGCTGTTCCCTATCCCTAATCATTTTTCAGACAGGTAGCCATGTTAGTCTGGATCTGCAGAAGCAACAAAGAGTCCTGTGGCACCTTAAAGACTAACAAAATATTGAAACATAAGCTTTCGTGGGCTAATACCCACTAATTCTGTGAGCTAATACTGTTGCATCCAATGAAGTTGTCACTAATCATTTTTGTTGCCCTTCTTGGAACCTTTTCCATGCAGTTTATTTATTTATAAAAAGTTTAACTATTTGCAGTTTCCAAATAGTTTCCATGCAGCTTGCAGGCATTTCACTCTTGTGACTGTACCTTGTAATTTCTGTTTAACTAGCTTCCTCTTTTTTCTTCTCTGCCCTTTCTGAAGTTAAATGTTACTGTGATGGATTTATTTGGTTTTTTGTCCCCAACAGGGATGTTAAATTTAATTACATTATGGTTGCTAAGTGGTTCAGCTAGTCACCTCTTGGACCAGGTCCTGTGCTCCATTTAGGGCTAAATCGGGAACTGCCTTTCCCCTTGTAAGTTCTAGGACTAGTTGTTCCAAGAAATAGTCATTTAAGGTGTCAAGAAACTTTATTGCTGCATCCTGTCCTGAGGTGACATGTGTCCAGTGTGACATGTATCCAAATCCCCAATTATTACCAAGATTTCTATTTTTATAGCCTCTGTAATCTCCCAGAGCATTTCACGATCACCATCACCATCCTGGTCAGGTGGTCGGCAGTATATTCCTACTGCTGTACTTTTATTATTCAAGCGTGGAATGTCTATCCAAAGAGATTCTGTGGTACAGTTTGATTCATTTAAGATTTTTACTATATTTGACTCAACACTTTCCTTCACATTGTGACCAAGGTTACAGGGGACCCACTTTGAGGTTACTCAATTAAGGTAAACTACAAAGAAGGGGGCAGAGAATCCCCAAAGTTGGTGGATATTCCAAGACTTAGATTTACCAAGCCAGTGCAAAACAGCTTCTGTTGCACAGAAACAGTTTCTGATTGCACAGAAACCAAAAACACAATTCCCTTAAAGCAACTCAGCCTTGGGCCTCCACCCAGACACCCAAGTTTAATAGGATGAGGATTACTGAAGATCTTATTCGACAGATATGAAAGTTCTACTAATCCTAAAGGATTGGACACATTACCTCCCAGGCTAATGAATATTCCAGATTTTACCCAAATACACGCTTACAGCCAGTTCTTATTAACTAAAATTTATTTTAAAAGAAAAGAGAGGTAATATTGGTTAAAAGATCAGTATACATAAAGACATGAGTACAGTTCTGAGATCCAATTCATAGCAGAGATGGTGAGCTTCCTAGTTGCAAAGAGTTCTTTCAGAATTAATCCATAGGTTGTAGTCCAATGTTCATATCCAGGGTGATCCAGGTGGGACTGGAGATCAGTCTTATGATTCGAGCTTCCCCTGCGTGAAGCATCAAGCAGATCTGAGATCAAAAGGATCAAGACCCAAGAGGTTTTTATACAGTTCCAGGCCTTCTCTTGAGAGCTTGGAGTTCTTAGCTGAGCAACAGGCAATCATCTGGACTCTGAAGTAGACTTAGGTCCTAAGCGTCACCAGTAATTAATTACATGAATTAACATAAAGCAATTGCCTGTTTTGCACCATTTGCAGGTGATCTGCTATATACTTCAAAAAGAGATCAATACGGCGTTATTACTGTATTTACAGTTCATTTAAATTAGCAGTGCCCAATACATTCGCCACTAGCCACATGTGGCAAATAGGTTATTGAATTGTGGCTAATGCCTTTGCAATGCGTTGGTGTACTGAAGACAGCAGTACTGGAAGACAGATTGCGTGCTTTGCTGTTCAGCTTGTTAACGTGGCTAGGATACAGTGCGAGAGACACAACAGCACAGACGATAGTGGATGTGTGTGTGCTACATTTGACAGGCACTAGTGTGGATGTGTTTGTGCTGCATGTAATAGTGACAGGCGCTAGTGTGGACGTGTAGTGTGCTTTTTAATCTTTTTTTATAATGTGGTAATAAGAAAAATTCAAAACCTCAAGTGTGGTTAGCATCTAATTTCTATTGAACACTGCTGATTTGAATGTTAGGATCTCATTTTGATCTCTGAATTAACAGAATACAGCATAGACAGGAACAGTTTGGTTACATTGTCAGGCTCTAACAATACATATGTAAACACCCAAGAACACAAACGTTATTTATGAATATGTCCGTAAGGGTTGAACTTAGGTCATTCATCCAGCCCCCTTTGCGGACACACACATCTAGTGCCACTCCCCCACCAGCATGACCTGCTTTGTCATTCATGTATATTCTGTACCCTGGAATTACTCTGTCCCATTGGTTTTCATTGTTCCGCCTGGTTTCTGTAGTGCCTGTTATATCGATAGCCTCCTTTAATACCAGGCACTCAAGTTCACCCATCTTACTATTTAGACGTCTAACGTTTGTGTGCAGGCACATATAAAATCGGTCACTTTTCAGTTATCTGCTTTCATGTGAAGCAGTTGAATGCCACTGGAACAGTGTGTCATGTGATGGGCAGGAAACAGCATCCCGGCAGGGATTCGGGTGAGATGAGGCAGGGGTTAGGCAGAGATCTCCCCGCCACAGTGCAAGGGATGGGCCAGAATCTCTTGGACACTCACAACACAAGGGGTGGACACAAGGGCCACATCTCTCTATAGTGCAGCCGTGGGGCACGCTGTCGGGGCACGGCAGTATTAGCCCATTGCAGACACTCAGCGCAGACTGGGCTGCACGCAGCCCGGAGCAGGAGCTGGGGACGTGGAGAATCGGGGTCCCTGACCTCATACCAGGCCAAACCTGCCACTCAGAGCACTTCTGAGAGGGGAGAAGAGAGTCCTGGCAACAAGAAACAGCAATAAAGCCCCTAACCCCACGCCCGCTAGTGCGGCAGTCACTTCTCACGGCCATGAGACTAGGGGAGAGGCACCTCAGAGCCCCAAACCCCTCGCGAGTGAACCGAGGCAGATCAATGGGCCCTGAGGCACGGCCAGGGCAGCCAGCGAGGGGATCTCAGGGGCTCCGGGCCATCGACAGCCAGTTCACTCCTGCCCCGGCTCACTCCTCACTAAGCGTGGGATTCGAGTCCGCCCCTCACTGCCCCACCGCCGCATCGTGGTCTTGGCAGAGGCCAAGTCCTCGGCTGGGCTGGGAGGATGAGCCCCCGCTCCTCCAGGACATCCCCTGCAGACAGGGAGCGACCCGGAGGGAGCCCATCCTGCCTAGAGATGAGCAGTGGCAGGGCTTGTGTGGTGGCCCATGTCCCTGTCTCCCCAGGAGGACGGGCCCACAGCATAGGGGCAGGGCAACAGGGCTGGGCCTTAGGTACCAGGCTGCTGCCTGTCCCTGTCGGGCAGGAAGGGGTGAGCAGCAAAGGCGCCAGGACTCCGGCCCTAGATCACAAAGGCCGATCGCAGCTTTGCCACAATTGCTTTAACGTCAGAGTCCTCAGTGAGCAGGGATCTGACATGGGGGCAGCCCGGGAAGCTGATCCCATTGTCTGAGCCCTCCTGAGAGCCCCGTGAGGAGGGTGCTCTGTGTCCGTGCATTGCTGGTCTCTGGGCTCACCTGCCAGGCTCCTGGAGCTGCCGAGAGCCGTCTGACAGGCGCTGTGTGTCCCGGTACTGCTCCCTGCTGGGCTCTGCTGGGGGTGCTGACGGGAGGTGTCTGACGGATGCTCTGTGTCTGTTCATTGCTCCCCGCTGGGCTCTACTGGGGGTGCTGACGGGAGGTGTCTGACGGGTGCTCTGTGCTCTTTGTGCCATCAGATGTGGATGAGTGCGACGGGAACCATCGCTGCCAGCATGGCTGTCAGAACGTCCTGGGAGGCTACCGCTGTGGCTGTCCTCAGGGCTACGTGCAGCATTACCAGTGGAACCAGTGTGTGGGTGAGTGTGGGCCTGGGATTGGTCGGGGGGGTCCAGGCTGGGCCTCAGACTAGCTAGGGGAGGGAGGCTGCTGATTCCTTGCTCCACCTCTGGCAGGTCAGTGACTTCCCTGTTTGTCTTTAACCCGAGGACCTTGGGTTCGCTACAGACCAGTGCTGGGCGCTGGGCTGCCCTGGGGGAGAGGAGAGACCAGTGCTCTGTGTTGGGTCCACAGGCCCACACTGGGCCAGTCTGCCAGCCCAGCCACCTACCGCCATCTCTGCAGCCCCTAGCAGAGGGGCTGACCTCCTGCTTCTCCCACCCCGGATGGCAGCAGAGGGTCTGGCTGCTCCCCATTGCTGACGCCAGCTCAGCTGTTAGGCACCTGAGGGAGGGGCGAGGCCCCGATGGAGGACGTTGTCCTTCACCTCCTCGCTTTCCTGGTGACTGAGGAGCTGGTGCGGGGAGCCCAGCTGCTGCTGTTTGGCCCAGGACTGGCAGAGGATGGAGGCAGCGGGGAGCTGGGGCAGGGTCCCCCCACAGCCGTCCCTGTCTGCGGGGCAGGGTCCCCCCACAACCCTCCCCCC